>OZ023262.1:135514018-136114018 GCA_964006375.1 Tillus elongatus
ACTGCCTCAGGTCAAGAACCCTGGTCTCAGACTAAAGTAGACCTGCGGGTTAAGTAATCTTATTATTATTACTTTTCAAATCAATTTTTGTTCATTGTTGAGAACAGACAAGTAATTATTTGTCACACCACCCCACACAATCAACTCATGATTAAGTGTGGCTTAACCAAGGCCTCATACAACATTAACAGTCACAAGCACTTGAACCTACTTATCATAAACCGAATCGTTGTTTTTACATGATGAACCTGTTTATTCCACTGTAGATGTTGATCGATGTAGATTCCCAGATACCTGGAGGACGTAGTTCCCTTTATAGTATAGTTGTTACACTGACATTCACTTTTCAACCTTAATTCACTGTATTCTGGCAAGCCATTAGCATATGACGCAAAAGGCACAAAACATGTTTTCTGGAAGTTTACTGTTAGCTTTGAAAAAACGTATGATCTTTGTCATCTCTTTTTCGGCTTTTTGCCTTAACCCTTAACATGTGTCATCGCTGAAGAAAACACTTGTATCATCAGCAAAGCTTATTATGTTACCGTCAATGTCTAGGGACATAATTTTATTTAGATAGGTAATAAATAATACAGGCCCAAGCACGCTGCCCTAAGGCACACTCTAATTTACAACTCTAGACTTGCTAACAATGTCACGAATTTTTACCCTTGTGTTCTCTCAGAGAGGTAGTCTTTAAACAACTTATGAGGGACACCCCATTTTCCATGCAACTCAACAACTCATCATGATTGACTGTGCCAAACGCTTTTTTAAGATCTCTAAATATTCTCATATATATTTTTTATTTTATCTATTTTTTTTTCTTTTGCCAACAACAAATAATTCAAATCTACATTTAAACTTTACAACAAGCACATAAGCATACTTATACTTGTGTGTGCTTCACCTTATAATTAGTTATCCTATTAAAGCATACACCACAACAATTTTACATTAGACCGTCCTTTACTATTTAAATTCCCAAGCATCCCACTATCCACTGCACACACACACTCTCACCTGTATTGCAATGTGAAAAAAGGAGGTATCTCTGCAACAACAATCTCTCAAAGCATTCTATCCCTCTTACGTCTCTCTGTTCGAAACTGTCCTGTCTTCCACCTAATCTACACAAAATACAAGTAGAAGACAACCCTGTCTCCAAACAACACACAGTCAAAAGCAACCACTCTCGCTTATACACACATTTATACTCACCCACAGACACCCGCTAGTCCCAGCCCTCACACACCCACCCATAAGTCACAAGTATACACTCACACATACATATACCAGACATACTCACACGCTAACGCTACGCCCACACTTGCACATCCACATATACAGCACTCTTCCATTGCTATTCATTCGTAACAACAATTATAAGCTGTCTTTATGTACCAGAGTTTTTTCCAAAATTCTAAATCAAGATTTCTTATCTGTCGAAATTTTGCAATATGTATTCCTTTGCTTTTTTCCGAAATTTATAATTCTTTTCTATAATATTAAATTCGGCTTTTTTTTTTTTTTTTTTTTTGTTCCCTCAGGGCTCGTCCGCGGCCTTGCCGCCCCGATAGCACCGCAACCCTTGGTTGATTGTGCATACGGTTAAATTCGGCTTAGAAGATTATATAATCTTGGTCTAAGAAAGTCAATAGTTTTACGCGAAATATTTTTTTTTTTACACCTTGATGTTAATACATTTCTATTTGTCACCTGCCATGTTACATATTAATGTTGTGTTTGTTCTTGTAATAAGGCTTCCTCATGGGTATACTGTATGAGCGCAAGAATATATAAGCACTTAATATTCATAACACCCGTATTTAAGTTGTATAACAATTTTGTAGAATAATGAACCGTTTTGTTTAATATAGTTGCTAATATAAAATTCTGTGTTATGCAAAACGGTTTTTAATGTCGATTTATAAGCTGATCCCCAACAGGATCTTCCATATCGTCATATGGACGCTACCAGACTATCATAAACGTTAAGCAAAGTATTTAGAGACATTATCTCTCGCAGAACATAAAAAACATGGATAAGTTTATGTAGCCTAGTATTCAGATATTCTATGTGCGTTTGCCATTTTAAATTCTTCTACCATAATACCAAGGTACTTTAGACTATATATATATATATATATATATATATATATATATATATATATATATATATATATATATATATATATATATATATATATATATATATATATATATTTGTTGCTAACTTAATGCAATCCTGAATCAAACGTTTCACATTTATATATTACCATAATTATAGAACTATCATATTATCTTTTAGATGCATATCCACTTACCTTAAACATTTCTTCATTTGTGTATTTGTCTCCTGCTATAGATTTTCTGCCAATAGTTTTTGGTACTGGACTCATGTCTCTTGCACCAGAATCCCACTCCCAGCTATCAATTTTTCCTGAAATTAAAAAATTCTTAATAAACGTAATACAAATTTCCACTATTTTAACGCATTTGGTAATGTGGAGTATGTGTAATAGGATCTTCAGAGTAATAAAAAAGTCTGTGGCCAATGGAATGTAAATCCCGAAGTCATATTTAACAATACAACCACCACAACCCACTATTTTAATTTTCAAGCTTGTCTTATCTAGTCTATGTATATGCAGCCTATCATTAATTGTAAGAGTATTATTGTATTGTGATCAGGTTTACCTATTTTAACTAATTAAATCTTATACAATGCAAGGTTAGATGCCCATGCTAATTATGTATGCAGTATGCATAGCATATATACAGAATCTTTCAGGCAACTGGTTCGTTATATGTTTAGGTGATTGGATTGACATTTAGTTCCCAAAAATTTGGTTGTCTAGGTAACCGACCCTGACCTTTTAAATGACAATGTCTTCACTCCGTTGGCGCTATCTGTTATACTGTAAGTTGCAGTCAAATTCGTGATTTTAAATGGAATGCCTGTATATGTTTGCTTTTCTAGATTCCACGTGGCATTTTAGGGGGACTTTCCCATATCTACGTTTAATTACTTCAAAGATATTTTGACTGTTTCAGTAAAAAGAAAATAAATAAATAAATAATACACTGCCTCATCCAAAATTTGTTATCCGCAATAATACCAAAGTTGAAGGAATTATTTTTGCAGGGCAACTAATTAAACCCCTGGGCTTAATACGAATACTTATGATGGTATCTAACTTTCTACAGGGTGATCAAAATTTGATGTCGACTGTCGTCAACTTCAAGCTTTTAAGTGTTATTTCAAGAATAGAACAACTGTATATTTTTCCGCTATCGAATGTACCATTTTGCTGTGGGCAAAAATCTTGTTTGGGCGAAAACTGAGGTCGAGTTAATTAATTAGCCATTATGCTCAAGTTTTTCCAGTGGAAAATCGGGAAAAACTTTTTGAAAACGCTATATTTTGTAAGTGTCAGAGTAACTGGAATAAGACTTTACATGTTGCTAGAAATAGTGCAAATAAACCTATGTGGTGAATTTTAAGTAATTTGGTACACAATATTTAGAGTTTTTTCCAAATTAAAAATAAAATCTCAAAGACCTGCGTTTAAATGACTTAGTGGTTAAAGTCCAATGCCTGACAGACAGAGTAGTTAATTGCCACACGTAGATTAATTCATACAACAGGTATAAACCATATATCAATGGTAACCACGCTAAATATATACCAGGCATAATACATACTACCCGAACCAACAATCGTGAAATCTCTGCCGCAATTATGGAAAATGACAGACATGAAATTAAAAATTTGCCAATTGATCATTATTTAATTGAGCGATTCAATCAATTATTAAAATACACTATATTTGTAGCTTTATTAATTGCCCAAACACAGTTTTAGCGCAGCATAGATATATTATGCTGTCGCATAATATAGCAGAAATTTAAACAAAATCTAGCCAAGTCTCTATAAAAATGATTCTAAAATAGTTCATTTTATCTTTAAACTTAAACATAAGACGTCATATAAGACCGAAACAGTCGTGGGTTGTGTTTCAATGGTAATTCTACTAATTTTCTGTAATTAATTAATTCTGTATACTTTGAATATAATATCTGGGGCATGAAGCCGATCTAAAGTATCACGCAAATAAAACCTTTGTTGATGTGAGCCTAGATAGCGCAGGGGGTACCGCGCTTGTCATCTAAACAGAAGGTAACGCGATAGAATCCAGGTCGATGGATGTATGGGTTTTTTTTATGTTTTATTTTGACATTTGGAGAAACAATAGTGCACAGATTTCATACGTTTTGAACAAGATCTCATTTTTGTTTAAAACGCCTAAATAAGTGTGTCACCTTTGAGTCTGAAATAACAATTTTGTTATTGTTGTAATTGTTATTGAAAAAACCAGTTTGATTAGGTTGACTAAAACAAAATCATACTGGCGATTATTAAGAAAAAATAACTGCTACGTTTATAATTTGGCAGATACTTTACTTTTCTAAATATGAACTAAGTATCCTTCTGGAAATCTTCTGTATAACTAATGAAATTTATAATACAAGTATATTTTAAAGAGACTTACACTATCTACAGATACAGCAAAATTTAGTTCTTTACCTTCATAGAAAACTGAGTTTTGGGCATTTTTCTCAAAAGGAGTTAGAACATGAGATTTTTTTGATAATACAGAGATATCGATGGTAACACTTTCGAAATAATTCTTGAAATGTGTGCATACTAGGACCTCTAAAATCGATCTTCAAGGTCTGTGTAAGTTTAGAGGATGAACATAATATGCCGTATAATAATAGTGTACAATTCTTATGAAAATTCGCTACTATAACGCACTTGCTGCGTCACGAAATTTTTATTACTTTATTTTGTTCTGTTTACATCTTTGTTCATATGACATTCATGTCTCTAGTTTTGAGTCAACTCAGCGAAAACATTTTAAATTTCTTTATTACCATCTTCATAAAGAGTATCCTTATATAGGCTTTCTGGGTACTCATTTGCTCCATCGTTTTAATTTATTAAGTTTGGAGAGTCAAAGAGAGTGCAGTGCTTTATTATTCCTCTATAAGTTAGTCAATTTTTCACTAAATTGTCTGATATATATGCACAACTTAATTTCAACATTCCTTGTCTGGGATCTCATTTTCCCAGCACATTTTATCTAAGTGTATCTTGAACTCGCGTGCTACAATTATCCCCTCTTCATCAAATATGCCGTATCTACTCCACATTGCGGGACAGCCTTGATATTTCCTATTGCTCAATCTGTGACTTGAAAAATATATTTTACAAATTCAGTTTATTTTGTGGTAATTAATTGAAAACTGAACTAATGTTGGGGTGGGTAGAGTTTTTGTAGTACCATATTCTACCGCTAGAAACGTATAGAGCTACCATTCCCAATCCCGAGTCAGTAAGCCAAGCATCGTCGTTAAATACGGTTCCGTTCGGCTTGTGTCAATTTTTTAGGGAGAGTTGTTTTGCGTGCTCGTGGTTTTTGCAATGGATGATTCTCGTCAACAGCGCGCAGTCGTAAATTTTTGCTTCTTGCTCGAAAAAACAGCCACAGAAACTCTTGAAATGTTAGAAACAGCTCTGGTCTTCCTTTCACAGCTCGAACCGATACAAATGTTGAAAAAATCCGCGTATTCATCTTGTAAGATGGACGACGGACTATTGACGAAGTTATGGAGCTGTCAGTAGCGACTTAGAGATCAAATTAAGCGGATTTTAACGGAAGATTTGAAGACGAAATGAGTGGCTGCCAAATTCGTGCCTCAACTGCTGACTGCTGAACAAAGACAAGGTCGCATAGAAGCATGTTGTGCTTTGGAAGAAGACTTCCGAAATGATCCAAACTTTTTTTTCTAAGGTCATCACAGGTGACAAATCATGGTGTTACGGTTACTGAAACGAACCAACAACCAAGCCTAAAAATTGAGGAAAGTAGAGTCGAATTTAACCATAATTTGATTTTTGAAAGCTCTGAGCATACAGCTCCCATTACTTAATTATGAGAGCATGAGTTATGAGAGAAAAGTACCGCTGCATCATCCGCATAACATGCCATTTCTCCTCCTGTGTCTACATTCATTAGGTCATTAATATATACCAGGAACAGAATGACGTTTAAAACTGTCCCCTGGGGGACTCCAGTTTCAACCCTCATCTGGTCACTAACACTGTCACCTATGAGGACTCTTCGTTTTCAATCATAAAGGTATGACTTAAATGAGTTGAGAGCAAGACGGCATATACCAATTTTTTCCGGTTTTAGCAATAGTACCTCATGTGACACTGTCTCGAATGCTTTTTTTTAATCCAGGAATAGTCCCATACATTTTTAGTGAATTTTCTTACAAAAATTCACTAATGAGATGTTGAGTTTTGAAAAAATTTCTTCAAATGAGCGCAACCTGGGCGCCCCTAGAACACATATCCGGGTCAGTTTCGATTGTGATATGTTATATATATATATATATATATATATATATATATATATATATATATATATATATATATATATATATATATATATATATATATATATATATATATATATATATATATATATATATATATTCTTTAATAATCATTAGGCAAGTTGAATGATAAGGCTTTTTCTTGCAACTTACCCAATGATGTCAACCCCAAACATTCTGACGTTTAGGAACAATATTCTTTAATAATTACAAGAAACAGCTGTATTGCAGCAGTGCCCTAACATAAAACAACATTTGTAGTTGCTTTCTTTTATTAACATCGTTATTTGACAAAAATTTGAAGTAGATATAAACTCAAAAAGGGGTGAATTAGAGGTGGGTCACCCTTTTAATGATTTTATTTTTTAAAATTTTAAAATCCTAACCTAATTAAAAGTTAAAGTCCATCAATCTTATAGCAAATTAAATTTTCTATCTTTTTCTCCTCTTGTCAATTTTTCGTGACACCACCCGTTTTTGAGAAAATTGGGATTTTTTGCGTTGAGATTAAAACAAAATTATCCCTTGCAACTTACCCAATGATGTCAACCCCAAACATTCTGACGTTTAGGAACAATATTCTTTAATAATTACAAGAAACAGCTGTATTGCAGCAGTGCCCTAACATAAAACAACCAAATTTGGTAGTTGCTTTCTTTTATTAACATCGTTATTTGACAAAAATTTGAAGTAGATATAAACTCAAAAAGGGGTGAATTAGAGGTGGGTCACCCTTTTAATGATTTTATTTTTTAAAATCCTAACCTAATTAAAAGTTAAAGTCCATCAATCTTATAGCAAATTAAATTTTCTATCTTTTTCTCCTCTTGTCAATTTTTCGTGACACCACCCGTTTTTGAGAAAATTGGGATTTTTTGCGTTGAGATTAAAACAAAATTGTCCCTTGAAAACTTTATTCAACACTAACATATCTGAAATTTAACAAACACTGTTAAAAACTAAAAAACACTAAAGATGTTATTCAAAATGACTTCCATTTTCTCTCGCACATAACTGCACCCTTCGTCAAAAATGTAAGTTGACTCTGTTAAGAAATTGGATGTCATGTTTAATAATGGTCCACTTATTATTGATTGGACTCCACAAATCTTCCGCAGTTTGTACTGGTGCCAAATACACAGATTCTTTCAAAGCCCCCCAGAGAAAAAAAGTCACATTTATTAAAGTCTGGTGATCGTGCTGGCCAATGTTGAGGGCAATTAATTCCACAACCTATCCATCGATTTGGAAATTGTTGGTTTAAAAATTGACGAACATTTGTAGTGAAAGGTGGTGGCGCCCCATTATGCATAAAACACATTTCACTGCGCAGTGGTAAGGGCAAGAAGAACATTTTGCAAGAAAAGCAAATATGTTGCTCGCTTTAAGCGGTTTGGTAAAATAGCCGCCCCAACCAAATGTCCTCCAACAACACCTGCCCACACATTTATTTTAAATTCTCTTTGGAAATGGTGGGTTACTGTAGCATGTGAATTTACATCCGAATATTCGAGGCAGTTGTGCACATTCATAATCCCTCTTCTTGTAAAGCAAGCTTCATCTGTACAAAGAATGGTCTTGGGAAAATCGATGTTCTGATGTAAGATGAAATTACAAAAAAACAGCCTTACCTCTAATTCTTGCGGTAGCAGTTCTTGCACTTTTTGAAGGTGATAGAGATGCAGCAGATTGCGTCGGATAATTCTATGGACCGTCGGCTGTGTTATATGAAACTGCCTGGATAGTCGCTGGTGTTGGTTTGAGGCTCACTTTCAATACTGTCTAGAAGGCGCTCTTCAGTTCGTGTGTTCACCGCATGAACGCATTTTTTCCCGAGCTCTACGTTGGCAAAAGTTTGACAATTACTTTGATATATTACAATTAGGAAATCTTCTTTGATATAACTCTACACTTCTGTGGCAATTATCCTCGCAAAACCCTAATACCATAAGCATGTCAACTTGTTCATTAACCGAGAATTTTCCAGCCATTTTGAGCAACAAATTATTATCACAAAAGAAAACAAGAAACACAAGACAATAATTATTGTAAAACTTAATAATTTAAGTAATGTCAGATTTGACGACTGTAACCTAGCAACAGATGACTTGCAGAGCGGCCAAGGACTTTAATGTTTCATAAAATCTTCAAGGGACATACTTTTGTTTTGATCTCAACTCTAAAAATCTCAATTTTCTCAAAAACGAGATCTCAATTTTCTCAAAAACGGGTGGTTTGTCGAAAAATTGACAAGAGGAGAAAAATATAGAAAATGTAATTTGCTATAAACACAATGGACTTTAACTTTTATTTACGTTAGGGTTTAAAAAAATCAAATTATTAAAAGGGTGACCCACCCCTAATTCACCCCTTTTTGAGTTTATATCTACTTCTAATTTTTCTCAAATAACTATGTTGATAAAAGAAAACCATTTGGTTGTTATATGTTAGGGCACTGCTGCAATACAGCTGTTTCTTGTAATTATTAAAGAATCTTCCGAGGTCAATATCTCACCAACCATGGGCATCACAGAAAAATTTTATATAGAAAATCATCATGTTTTGAGGTCCTATATATATATATATATATATATATATATATATATATATATATATATATATATATATATATATATATATATATATATATATGTATGTATGTATGTATGTATGTATGTATGTATGTATGTATGTATGTATGTATGTATGTATGTATGTATGTATGTATGTATGTATGTATATATATATATATATATATATATATATATATATATATATATATATATATATATATATATATATATATATATATATATATATATATATATATATATATATATATATATATATATATATATATATATATATATATATATATATATATATATATATATATATATATATCGAATATAATGGGCCGATTTTGATCAAATTTGGTAGCTACATCCCTTTTGCAAGTGGCTTCGATACGTTCGTTGGCCAGTAAAATCGGCTCAAGTTTTCCCGGAAAATTTTGTTTTTTTCGGAAAAATTTTATACCTTTGCAAATAACAAAGTAGGGGCAACCAAATTTGCTACGCGTGTTTGTGGTATAAAAAGTGAACCATGTACCAAAATTTAGGTCTATAACTTAAAAGACAAAGAAGTGAGGCATTTAAAGAAAAAAATAATTGGGGGTTTTCCTCAAAACGTCCAAGTCGCGATTTAAAACGTCAAGTTTGGCAACATTTAGGGCAAGAACCTCAAATAAATACGGGTTATGTCAAGAAAATTATGCAACAAGAATGTTCCACAAACCCGTAAGTTTCAGCTGCATCATTGACCTTCATTTTACTAAAATATTTTTAGAAGATTAATTTCAAATAGGCCCTTTCTCTGATGCTTTGGCAATAGTTTTAGTTAAGTTTATGGTTTAACGGTCTATAATTTTTAGCAAATTTTGGTAGAAAAAATTCGTTAATGAAGAGAGCAGGTTTTGAATTGTAAAAAGATTTCTTCAAATGTGTGAAAACTAGGCCCCCTAGAATCCATATCCGGGTTAAGTTTCAGTTTTTATGTGTTTACATATATAGAGGGTGACGCATTTCTATGGTAAAGGTCAATATAATTGTTATTATGCAAGATACGAGAAAAAATTGTATACGTTAATCATATGGTGTCTTGAGCAGGCATCTTATAAAATCACAGAGTGGCCCACGAGACGTTGGTGATACCTACAATTTTTTTTTCGAACATTTCTTATATTATTGCATTTTTCATCGAAATATGATGGATGTGTGTAAAAAAAAACGAGACGTAGTAAGTGCCTTTTGGTAGCGAATTTTCATTAAACACTCCAAATTGAAATAACTCAATTTGTTATTAACCTAAAGTTAGTTAGTTAGTTAGGAGACTAGTTTTCTCGGAAAATTTCAAGTTTATTTTCGGAAAATGTTTGTACATTTTTAAACAATAAGTTATTTTGATAAAATATGGTACTTTGTTTCTACTATATAAGTTATACCGGTAATCAAATTGATGACTGCTTGCATTAAAACCATATTTGGTATTAAAAACATTTTTATGAAAGTTTTACTTTCATAATTCACTTGCTGTATCCAGACTTTTATTTGTTATTATTAAGAGTTATATCACTTTTCAGTTACATTTATGATAGCATCTGTAGTCGATTAATTTTGCAAAAAGCCAAACTGATGTCTGTTTGTAATGTTGTATATATTTAGAAACTTCATTAGTTGTGCTTTTACACATTCTTCGGTAATTTTAGTAAGTACACTAGTTAAAGCAATAGGTCTGTAATTATTCATGTTCTCTCTATCCCCATCCTTATAGAATGAAATTATAGTGGCAACTTTCAAGTATCTAGTAAAAATACCACTTTGTAAAATTGTATTTACAATATGACATTTTTACAATATTATTGCAAATATTATCATGACGTATGTTGTTTGACTTCGTTAAAGAATTTGTGTTTTGTTTTTTCATATTCAGATGCAGGATAGAAAAAGAACGAGTGGGGGTTATTATTAATTACACTAGTATCCGGTTGTACTACATTACTGAAATTAGTACTCTTTCTTATTGGCTACAGTAGCAAAATAGTTATTAAATTCAGATGTAATTTGTCGTATATCATTTACTTAAGTATTGTTTTCGAGACAAATGCATTGGATACAGATATTACTACTACCAAGTTTGTGATTAGTAATTTTTTTAACATTTTACCATATTTTCTTTGAATTTTGTTAGATAATTAAATGAGTTTACTGCAATAAGCTGTTTTCATCTTACTAATAACTTTGTTTAATAAGTTTCGGTAAGTTTTATATTTTGAAGATGCTGCAGTGTCAGTAGGACATATTTTTGAAATAGTGAGTAATTTTTTCTCTACTTTTCATGATTAATGATTCCTTACTTTATCCATGACTTCATTTTATTATTTTTTTAGAAATATTTTGTATAGAAGACTTTAGAATGATATTGTTGATTGTGTTAAAGAAAAGCTCGGTACAGTAATTAGGATGACTTGGGTTTTGCGAATTTCCAGATTTTATAAACTGTTCAAGTTTATTGTAGGTGATTTTAGTGTGAGGTTTACTGTTAGTGTGCTTCTTAAAAGAAAGTTCACCGAATGTCAAATTGGAAACAATTTTTGCATGATTGGAAATGCATTCATTTATAACTATAAATTTTTCAATCAAGGATATATTTTCATGTGCTAAAAAAGGATAATGTATGCATATGTGACTATTTTTTGCTCCTATTCTAGTAACAGCTTCAATGTGTTTTGTAAAGCCAAACAAACACAGTAAATTAAGAAACAAGTTTGTAACCTCTCCTTCCTCAAATAAGTTGATATTCCTGTCACCTACAAATACTTCAACATCACATCTCACGAAAAATGCAGCTACAAAATCTTCCTTATCAAGAAAAGGGAGTCTATAAGTCGCAGAAATACCAATCATTTTGTTTCCACTTCGTATTAAAAGATGAATGAAACTTGTTTTATTTCAACGTGATTATTGAGCAGGATACATTGAGTGCTTGGCACATCGTTGCGACGACAGTTCTTTCGGCCGACAGATCGTAAAGTCGACACTACAATAGAGCGGCGATTCGACCGAGAATACCGCTTTTTCAGTATTTGTCTGGTCGACTGGCTGCAGGCTAATATTGATCTCTGCTTCATATTTAATTGCAAAACATGACATATAAGAGAAATTGAAACAAAAATGCCAATTTATATGCGGGGCAATACACACTCTTTATATGCTTAAAATGGCTTCCATAATTAAGTTATTTGTAAAAATATGCTAAGTTATTAGATGCAAATAAACATACTTATGGGTAATTAATTGTTATATATGTAAATATGTATAAAACTCAATCCTACTGACTCACCTTAATGAAAAGGTCATTTTCTAATTTAAAAAAATCGATTGATATAAGATTTATTCCATATTTTAATGACAAAAATGTGATTTAAAGTGAAGCCACATATTCTTAAGCATTTATTTTCAAGAAAATTATCTTAGATGGCATCTACTTTTTCACATTTTATAATGCATAGTTGCACAATTATTTGAAAATGTATGGTTGAGGGCAGACGGTTAAGTGCTTCTTTTTTTATAAATGTATATAGGCATTGAAGAAAAAATCATTGGAAATTTAATCTGTGGTCATGCCATTAAAGTTATTTGTGTAAAATAAATATGTTGAGTTAGATATAAATAAATATAATTATGGATCAATCGTTATTTTTGAAGAAGATATAAATAGTTGTAAGCCTGAATTACAATGTCCACACTCAAAGAAACTATGGAGAATGACAGGCAGTTCTGTTATTGTCGTAAAAAAAATCGAATGATATGTTTTATTCAATTTTTTCATTACAAAAATTATTAAAAACCAGATTTTCATAAACTTTCTATTTTCTTCTTTTATTGCCAAATATTTTCAAAATTTATTGTCTTTTTTTTTAAATAATGAACAAAATAAACAAGGAAAAAGCTGTCTTATATTATTTTTTAATGCTTATTTGCTGCAAATATATATGTATAATGTATATATATATATATATATATATATATATATATATATATATATATATATATATATATATATATATATATATATATATATATATATATAACAAAAATTTTAGATCATTTATATGAACACTCACTTCCATAGCGCACCTGTCGCGTCCAGACTTTTTATTATGAGTAGCAGAATGTTCGCCACATGACTGTACACTTATCTTCTTATGCTGGCTGCATTTTCACGCATTCACTGTTTTTGGAATACATAGTAATACCTTAGTTCTCTATAAACTCAGTGGGCAGTTCTCCCGACGTATAACATTTCTCAATCTGCACATTTTTAGTGAATTTTTATTTAAAAAAATTCACTAATAGAGAGGTATCGATGGTGAGACTTTGCACAAATTTTTTCAAATGAGCGCGAACTAGGAACCCTAGAACCCATATCCGGGGTCAGTTTTAATTTTTATATGTTTATATATATATATATATATATATATATATATATATATATATATATATATATATATATATATATATATATGCGTCTGATAACTCAAAAAATAATTAAACGATTTCGATGAAACTTGGCAAGTGTCTTTCTTTTATTAATGGCTTGGATGAGTTCGTTAGACAGAAAAATCGGACGGGGTTTTCCGGGAAAATTTTGAGGTTTCTTTCGAAAAAAAATTTTTTATCCGAAAGTAACAAAGCTGTTTTAATGAAATTTACTATGTATGTTGCCCCTGGAGAGATCTTACTACGTACCAAAATTCAATTTTCTAAGTTTATAGAAAATTGAGTTATTCTAATTTTAAATTTTCTGTCGAAAAAATTTTTTTCTCCGAAAATTACAAAGCTTTTTCAATGAAATTTGGTGGATATCTTCCCTTAGGAAATACATTACTACATACCAAAATTAAACTCTCGAAGTTTATAGAAAATTGAGGTATTCAAATTTGAAGCATTTAATAAAAATTCACTACCATAACGCACTTGCTGCGTCCGGAGATTTTTATAATATTCATTGATAACAAATTAGATTGTTCGCTTATTAATAATAAACTTACAGACAAAGAAGGTTGGAACTGAAATGGTCTCAAAAACTTTTAAAAATTTTAATTATAATTTGCACATACATTTACTATTTTTGTTTAAGTATGTTTTAGGAAAATTCGCTGTCATAACGCACTTGCTGCGGCCACACTTTTTGTGGTTATGGACAAACCCTATTAAGGCGCCTTTTATTAATTTTTTCAAATATATCAGAATAAGTGTGTGCTTTTGTAAAGGCGTGACTATATAGCATCAAGATTTCAAGATTCTAACTGAATAGGAAACTCGCTTATTAAGATTTGAAACATTTTTATAACTCTTTGCAACAAAGCAGTTGCTGCATGTAGACTTTTTTTTGTACTTTTATTTACTATTTACCATAAAAAAGAAAACTCGCTACCACAAGTAATTTGCTGCATACAAATTTTTTAACAAATATTTACTGTTTAACAACAGGAATTTTGTATGCAAATCTGTTACTATTACGCATTTGCTGCGCCCACATTTTTTTGTTATTGCGAATTGACAAATCTTATCAAGTGTCTTTTATTAATTTTTCTTAAGTATCAGAAGAAATATGTGCTTTTCTGAAGGCTTCACTATATATGTATCAAGATTTTTGAAGATTTTAGCTGAATTGGAAGCATTTAAAATTTGAAATGAATGAAAAACGGTTTTTAATACTTTTATTTACTATTTGATTACCAATTTTTTTATTAAAACTGGCTACCACAACAAATTCGCTACCAAAACGCACTTGCTGCGTCAACACTTTTTTGTTATTGCAAATGGATAACTCTTATCAGGTGCCTTTTATTATTTTTTCAAATATCAGAAAAAATCTATTAGTTGGGCGATTTAGGTTTGCTTTAAAATGGTCTTATAAATGGAAAACAAGGGTTCTTTTAACTTAATCATAGGTATACTATATCAACACGCAAAGGTGTTAAGCAAATTGCCTATTGCATAAACTTTCAAGACTTTAGTGAAGAAATACACTCGACCAATATATTATTGTACATCCGCCTAAATGAATTGGTGTATGCAGGGGTTGCATACATGTAGGAGCTATCAGTCCAACAATATGCACTCCATTGAGTGTACTTTTAACACATATTATACAACTATCATATTTACTAATACGTCCATTGCTGTAGAAAATATCATAAGAGTTTAATTTAATGTCATCAATATCATAAAATTATCATGTTTCAGATAAAATAATAACATCAAAAGTTATTTTAGCAGCTTCTAGGAATATTTGTAGATAATCAAAAAATTTGTGTATACTTGTTATATTAAAATGTATTATATTTCACTGGGTTCCATTATTAGTTAATTTATTACAGTCTGTAATATTATTGTAAACATAGGTGCTATTCTTATACTCGTCATTGATGATTTGGCATATGTCATTCAATGTATATAGATACTTTACAAAAATTTAACATTTAAAAGGCGCAGATACAGATAAGATAAGAAAAACAAATTTAAAAAATTATTCAGACCCGGATATGTAGCTGATCTCCACATATCTGTGTGGAAAAAAATATAAATGAATGAAAATACAAATAAATTAGGTAGTAACTGTTTAAGCAGTCCAAGATCAAAATTAGGCTACACGAAACAAAAACGATAAAACAAAGTATGAAAAAGAAAAACCACTTGATTATTATCTTTGGGGAAGAATCAAGGATTTGATATATAGACAACATATTACCTCAAGAGATATGTTAGAGGAAGCACCACAACATTCATTTGCCACAATAACCAGAATTGAGTTAAGCAACATGACAAATGCTGTCAAGAAACATCGCGGCTTGTGTATGAATGACAATGGTGCCGAATTTGAACATACGTTATACAGTTCATATTATTATGAAACATGTTTTTCTAATTTTGTTAATTGTTGTGAATGTTAATTATAATAATTCTTAATGTTTAATGTTGTTTTAATAATTTATAAATACCTATATTTAGTTTTATTCACTTCATTTTTGCGGGTCTAGCAAGGGTTAATAACTGTTACAATAAAGTATTGTTAAGTTTAGAAAAATATACTCTAATTCAAGAAAATTAGTAAGTTATTTTCGATTCCACTATAAAACAATTGTCATAGAGCACCATACCATAGTACTATACCTAAAGTGCTAGATTTAGATATATAGAATTATATATTTTAGATTTTTCATAGTTTTAATACACTGTCAATTTTGGAGCACGGATGTGAAAACAAATTCTGTCCAAATTCAAAATTTCTAAGACCAATTTGACAACTGCCAACTTTGTTTTATTTACAATAATTGTCAATTAGCGCTATGAGCTGTAATGGCTACTTGATTAACAGTTAATTTGTTTTAGAGCCTTATAGGGTAAGTGAGCCATAAGTCGGCCAGTTAACAGACTTGGTTTCAGAAGTTAATCTCTATCTTCTTTAATTTTATCATTGCTTAATTGAAATTTTACAAAATTATTCTCTGAAGTTTCTAAGACAACACAATATACGGAATTTCTATTTGCTGTGTTGCCTACATTGGCAATTCTTATAATAAGGAAAAAACCACCAAAAGGCCAGTGATCAGCCATCTTCATCTTAACTTCGACCAGGATTATGCCAAGGTTCGGCATGGTGCCTATTGTGTCATGAAATATTTAATTTTTACCGTTTATGATAGAAAATACAAGATATTAGGTTTTTAGAAAGATGTTTGTTTATTCTTAACAAAAATAAATATGTAAAACATAAATATTCTAATATAGAGAAGGTAACAAAAAATATAGGTATAAATAAACTCGTACAAACATAATATAGGTGTCGGGTAAACTAAATATTTTTCCAATGTGTTTGTTTTCACATCTTGCAACATAATAATTTTCGTTTTGTCACACTTTGACAAGTTATTTAATCCATTTCCAGTATTATTTATTACTTCTTTGGTAGTTTCAGTCTTATCTATTTGATCATGTACATTTTCTACATCACAGTTTTCATTTTTTTCTTGGGGTATCAGAGCTTTTTCTTCTGCTAGAAGTTCCAGCACTTCTTCTGCCTGCTTTATTAATTAGAAGCTCCTTTGACTCGTTTTCAGAATTCATTATTAGATTTCCAATTGCGTTCACTTCTTCCTTTTTCAGTGTCCCTATATCATCTGTATACTCTTGCCTTGATTCTATTTGAATGTTGACAATAGTTTCATCTTTTTCAGTGTCATTTTTTCTTTCTTTATTAAGCGTATCTACTGTATCATCTATGATCTCTTTTGCAGTATTATTTAAATGATTATATTTGCTAGTGTCTAATTCCATATATTGACATGTCTCGACTATTTCCTCTACCTCTAGTATTTCTTGCTCATTAGAAACAGTTTCATTTTCATTACCAGCGGGGGCATCAAGAATATTATCATTTAAGAATACTATCGGCATATTCAGCCATTCACCTGGTTTGCCTAGATTCTCATCGAGTATGATCTCTATATTGTTCTCTTGGGAAAAAATAACACTGTTTTCATTTACTTCCATGCTTTGACCGTTTTCTTTATTTTCATTCTCCTTCGAATGTGAGGATTTAAAGCTTTCGAGTATTTGTACCAAATCCCTAGTATTTTTTACATTTTGTTCATATAGCTTATTCTCAAAGGAAGTCAGCATTCTGACAGTGGTTTCAATCTCCGCATTTGTAATTAAGTTTTCTTGCGATTCATTCAATACTTCAAGATAATTTTGAATGCATTTTGTATAATCTGCGGTAGGGGGTAGAGCCCGCACTTTCTAAAGCCATTTTGAATATCTTAAGGAAGAGTGGATTTTTTAAGTACAGTCTTTATTAACGGACAAAATGTTGCTTTAGTGACAGCTGAGTGAATATTTTCGGGCCTTCTCAACCACTGATGTACATTTTTTTTCCATTCTACCTTCAATGATTTAAATACTCCTACATCTGCTGGTTGCATTAAATGGGGAGTATTTGGTGGTAGAGTATATAATATGATACCGTTTTCGTCACAAAATTGGCTAAGCTCCATAGTTAGATGGGATTTATGGCCATCAACAAATAAAATGACGGGAAACTTAATGCTTTGGGATTTCAGCCAAGGGAGTAATTTCACTGAAATATACTCAAAGAAAACATCACCTTTCATCCATCCTGAGTCTGATTTTCCAAGATGCCATGACGGATCAATGCTCTCCAAGACTGCTTTTGGTGTTCGGATATATGGGAAGACAACAATTGGCACTGCTCCTTTACCGCTAGCTGTGAAAACAAGTAAGGTCATAATATTTTCACGATCGTTGCCTCTTTTCATTTCAAGAATATTTTTAGCTCCTTTCGGTCCTAAGACTTTGCCAGTCTTAGGGCATAAGTTAAAACCTGTCTCATCTCCATTTAATATTCTATTTGGATCAGACATAATCTCTTCATTATTAGTTTCTCTAAGGTAGGATTTAAAATCCTCAAACAACTTTCGGATGTACTGCTCAGTAACTATCGCTCTTCCTTTCGTTAACCACTCAGATTCTCTTAGTGTCAATTCTGGATGCCTATTTAGAAAACATGTATACCATTTTTCACCTGGTCGATTATTTGTGAAAGGGGTTGGCCTTTTATCACATGTTACAATATTTTCTACAGTATCTAAAAGATCTGACTTTCTCTGTGGAAACCCACACTTAGCTAGGTCGATTATCCATTTCACAATTGTTTTTTCTTCTTCTCTTGTTAAAACTGGGTCCCTGCCCATCTGTCTAGGACCTTCTTTTGTTCTTCCTTTTAATCTGTCCTGTAAAGTAGTTCCAGGTACTCCAAATAATCTACTTGCTTCCCTAATGCATTTTCATCTCTAACTGCTTTCAAAGCCCGACTTAAAGCCTCTTCTGAATACTTAAAAAATGTTCGTTTCTCTTGGGTCGCCATTTTTAGGTAATTATCTATAGTTTTATCTGTAAAAAAAAATGTTTTAGAACATTTCGCGCAATCCAATATAATTGACCGAATAAATTCCTAAGGTCGGCCGCCGAGAAGGAGTATTTAGACCCGGTCGACTATTGGAAGCATGCAAATAATTACGCAGGATACGCTAAGGACATTAAAAATAAATTGAAACCTATGCAAAGGAACAATAAAGTTCATTTTTAATAAATACTCACGAGTCCTAAAGTCGGCCACATCCGACCAACATTAGGAAATGTTACTATTGTTATTCCATTAACCGGCCGGTGTTATAAAAACGTTAAATAAGACATTTTTAAGCAGTTTCTTATTCAAATGAGTAAGTTAAGGCCTACTAAAACCATCAAAACTCGTTCCAAAATACTCCCTCGACAGTATGACTTCTAATAGCTATTTTATACACCACTCGTCCTTAGCAATACATTCTAATTATACTTACTGTTCACACTGAAGCAGGCACTGTTTAGCACTAACTTACGCTACATCTAATAATTTAAGGTTATGCTAGCGAAATAATTTGAGTACTGGCGGGAAACTTGGCCGAGCATTAGACTAGTGGCCGATCTTGCATTTTTAGAGGCATTTATTTATTTTTAAGAGATTTATGTATTTAGGCCAACTATTGGGTAGTGGTCGGCATTAGGCGTAGTTACCCTATATCATAAGGTGCTAGAGTTAGATATAGAGCATTATATATTTTTTTTTAATAAGAACTTTAAGAACTACAAGAAAATTAAAAAATCTACCAGGTGTCCCATAAGCAAAAAATTATTTGTTGCTATAGCAAATGTTCCAATCATCCTGTATTAAAACAAACCACACGAGCTTATTTTACATCAAAAACTGCTGTGAGAATTTTTTTGAAGTGAATTATCTTTATAAATAAAAAAAATTTTAGGACATCAAAGAAATCAACTAAATTCAAAAAACGCCCTCTAGCGGCAAAACCATGAGAGATAGCAAAATTTTGATGGTGCCAGTGAGTTTCTCATCAAATTTGAGGCTGTGAGACAGTGGCTAATTATTTTCTATCTCTAACAGAAACATGAATTTTCACAAGAAAGCGCCTACTTTGGTTCACTCTGTACAATGGGAATACGGACATGAGAGAAGTGATGTTTGTTTAATTTTAACTAACATGGCCTCAACCTTATGTAACACAATATGCTAATACTCAGCGAAAAAATCGATTCAACATAGGAAAACACTTTCAAATGTGCAATTTATTCATTGTGTTTCCTTTGAAGCTAATAGAAATAAACATGGTAGGAAGACAACAGCAACAGTTGACAATTGAGTTTACCAATGATACACTATGAAAATAATATGGTTTATAATGCAGGCTGAAATGCTACTTATAAACTTCAAACAACATTCTTGTCATATATTATATTTGAAATTCAGTTGAATAGTACATCATAAGTGTTGTAAAATATAAAATCATACCACTTTGGACAGCATATAAATCAATTAATTGAAGAGATCTCTTCATTAATATTTACCTTGGCTATGATCGCTTATATTATCTCTTGTATTGCTGCTCTTTAAAGCATCAATCTCAGGACGCAAAGCTAATCTCCTCTGGAGAAACTGCTCATAGGATATTCTGCCTTGGGAGTCAGCTCCAAGTTGCAACATAAGCTCATCTAGTGAATCTTCAAGGCTTAGCTCCCTACAGATAGCTAGCAAATCATGACTGAAATAAATGGAGATTTTTTATCAATAAGTATAGATTTACAAATTATCTTGTAGGGGAGGTGGAGTGAATTTGCTGTTTACCTCCCAGACAGTTTTAGATAAAACGACTGCTGATAGATAAGGTTTGGCATCTTACAGGCATGTTAACACTATTTTTATCTTTGCTGAGTTATTTACATTTAAACTTTTTTCGCTGGGCTAGTGTGGTAAGTTAACACTCTTGTCACCATCAATATTGTTGCAATGTATGTCGTCAAGTCAAAATTATTTTTTAGATAATGAGTGTAATATATTTATATATGGGTTTTTGACATTTGAGATACATTAGTCTTTCGTCTTATTCTTGTTTTTGATTAGCGTACATTATTGTCACACCGGCGCAGGAAAGAACATCTGGCCTGCGCCAGGTGTAACATTAATGAACACCTACCTAAATGCCAAGAAAACAGTGGCTTCTCTTTTATTGGAGATAATTAGAATTACGAATGGTAAAGATGTATATCTAACTGAACGAGAGTTGAAAGAAGAAGCAGCAAATATTAACCTTGAAGAAGACTTTGAGTAGATATAAGTGATGAAGACCAAGATGATTCTGATAAAGATCCACATTATCACACAGATTTGATCGGCAATTCGACAGATCCATGTGAAACCGAAATCGATGAGGATTTACCCAGCTCTTCAACTTGCAAATATATATATATATATATATATATATATATATATATATATATATATATATATATATATATATATATATATATATATATATATATATATACCTTGCAAAATGTTCAGTTATTACAAAATGTCTTGCTTCAAACAAAACAACCCAATTAACACTCAGAATTGGTGTCCCCAACAAACGTCCCAGCAAATACTCAGAATCCCCTTCCATCAACAAACATCCCAGAAAACACTTTTCCTTTCCCTGACAAACATTCAGAATCCCCTTTAACCAACAAACGTCCAAGCAGACATTCAAAATCATCCACCACCGAGAAACATCCTTCTACAAGCTCAGAATATCGCATTATAGCTCCATTTATGTGCTACATTTATTTTACTTTACTACTGAATTGTTCAAACATGCTTTAGTTTTTTTAATTGTCTCAAAAGTTGTTAATTTTTTGTTATAAACCAAATAAAGTGAAATATAACAATCATATGTGTTACTTTTATATTCTTTTTAATTTTCATAATAAAGCTACTACTGCACCCCTTAAGTACCCCACATGCCAAAGTTGAAAATAGCAGTGTGTAACCCTAGGCGAGTGTGATATATCTGCGATATAATACCAATGAAATGTGTAGCATTAAAGATACACAACAACCTTATCCAAAATATGTTCGGTGTTATGTTTTTCTTACACCTTGGCTATAACAGAAGTGTACATTAATGTTACACGGGCAGTGAGAGTGTTAACATTTTTATTTTCACGATTTCTCAAATTTTTTTTTGCTTGTCCTGTTACATGCTCCTTTGCCGGTACATCTCTTCCCCTACAGTTACCTCTCACTATCTATTTCCCAGATTAGAGTCCACCCTGCTTTTGACTGAGGATGTGAGGTAAGGAGAGTGTACCACTACTTTTCGTGGGAGGTTTTCCTTCCCCTCCTGCATGTGTACAACCACTCTTAATGCATAAACCACCTGAAAAATGTCTGGACCAACCCCGAAGAAATTTACAGAACCTGTGGCGAATGCAGGGTAGACAGTGTTTAAAAAAGGCATGGCTGCAAATGTGAAAAACCAGCTTATATAGTTATAGAGGTGCGAGTAAGCCGGTTTTTTTTCCGCATTTTCCGCTCATATTTCTTTTTTCAGATTCCTGCACAGCACCCTTATTCACTCTGGGTCCCGTAACTTTCTTAGGGGTTGTTTGCAAGAAATTTTTCTTGTAGTTTCTGCATCCTGGGGGGACATGTTTCTGAAAAAAGTACTAAACAGCCTCCGGGAAGTAAACTGCAAATTTAGGGGAGGTGGTACCTATCAATATAGCCATCCCCATTTGCATCACAAGCTTGAAATAATCGCCTGACTCGTTCTTCATCACATACAGAGCTGGTGCTCTCACTTGCACAATCTGTCTCTGCCATCACTTGTCCAAACTTTAAATTAAAATCTTATTTCTTTACAGGGGCCACTTAAAGTTTATTGTATCATGTTTGTATAACATGAAGGCCAATATTACGATATAGCCTGAAAAGGGTATCGGGTTGGACAATAATTTGCTGTTAACTCAAATTGTAAACATATAACAAACACAAACAATGATTATTATAGGATTGTGATTTATGGTTTAACTTTTTACTTGACAACTAAAGTTAGGTTGACAGTTGATGTCTATCAGTTAACCTAACCATCTTGACTCTTGACAATTGAGAATTTGAGACTACTTCTTTTTCTCCCTCAAGGCTGGTCCGCTGCTTTGCCGCCCCGATAGCACTGCAGCCCTTAGCCTATTGTGCATTTGGGACTACTTCCTACATATATTTTTAAGTCTATTTGATATTGGTACTAGTTATTTTCTTGCATTGGCTACATTTTCATTGATACTCATTTTTTTTTTTAGTCTAAATAGGAGTCAACCATAGATATCTTTTATTATAAGTCTATGGAGTCAACTAATCACAGCCGCGATAGTCAGTGAGTAAATATAGATAATTTCGTTATCTGTAGAAAAAGATAGCTTATCATAGTTACTACAAAACAATATACACAATCAGTCCTCATTCTCCATGGATTCGATGATGTAAAAAGGATAAGCCCGCATATGGAATATTCTGAATGTAGTAAAAGGCGATTAACTGAAGCAACTGATACCGTTGCCATTTCCTTGCCTTAAACTACTTCATATGAATTTCCACATTACCTGTTTTCATTTTAATCCCATAATCTCTCTCTCCCTCTCCCCCCCTCTCTCTCTTTCTCTCTCTGTAACATATATATATATATATATATATATATATATATATATATATATATATATATATATATATATATATATATATATATATATATATATATATATATATATATATACATCCGTCTCTATGAGATTTAAGATTTAAGTTATAGTGAAATAATGTTCTATGGACATTTAGTAATAGAGAGAAATATTTTAGTCGATGGTGGTGTTGGAACATAGTTGGTTGTAATAAATTAGTAGTCTGAAAATCTTTGTTTTGTTAGTTAACAAATCTATAACTCCGAAGAACGTAACAACTAGTGTCAGAAGTGGGATTTTCAAGCTGCTAGCGGAAATATTTTCCAGAATATTCGTTGAACAACATGCCCATTTCTAGTATCTCTGGAAGATTGGTGTTAGCAGTAATGTATAACTTAGAGATTTGGTGGCCAGCATTTACCACATCTATATCTATTTCAGTTGAAAATTCGCTGTCAGAAATCGGGCGAAATTCACCAGCAGTTCGAAATCGACGTTGCTAGATTAAGACGAACAGCTTACCCTACAACTCTGGTGGAATTTTTAACCAGCTGTTGCTACAAACATTCATTGATTGCATCAAAAATACTGACACCAAACAGGCGCTGAGGATAGCGCGACACAAAAACTTGAAAGATACTTTGGCACATCCCTTGGAGTTTGTGGCAGCAAAGCAAGTGTCATAAAGCCATGTGAAAGTTCGCAGTCTCAAGTCTGAGAAGAAAATAAAACAGATTCATACAATGTCATGCAGTTGCTAGAGAAAATACCAAAACAGATAAGGCCTACGTCTCATAGGCACCCAATAAGAACTCACCGTGCAAATGCCTTGCGTTGCTGGAACTAAGGCAAGATGGGGCATATACGAGGCGAATATTGTGCTCTAAGATCACGCGCATGGGAGAAAGTGAAGCTAACGCCGGTAACTGTTTTTCAGGCTAGCGATTCTGGCACCGCTCTCGTCGTATATAGATACGTAAGGGGCACTATAAGACCCAAAAGGTGGGCCACACTGACGCAACTAGGACGATTATTCGCCGCGACATTGTACCAAGATGACGAGTAAGAGAGCCAGACAGAGTAAATGCAGCCAGTGGTGATCGGACCTAGGTATTAGGCGAAACTGACCACGAGCTGAAAATTGGAACATGGAAGGCAAAGCAGAGAGATCTGGAAGATCAGTGTCAGCGGTAATTCATAATTGCGTGTGTGTTTTTGAAACAGAATAAACTGTGTACCAGCATTAAGTATGTCTATGCCTAAGACACGTAGCGGAACAACTAATATAATGGACATAATGGATATATATTGTCACACTTTACATCTCTATGAGAGTTAAGTATAGAGCATATTATTTCTATGGTTACAAGCAGCTTGCGGAGTGCGTTGGTGACAGCGAATACTGGAATTAGTCGAGAAGGCACTAGAAGTTACATATGGAACAGTGTAGAAAGATCTAGAACTATTACTATAGACGGTATAAATAAACGAGTCGCAGATAGAGCAGAGGATATAGAGAATCAGTGATTGTCCGGAATAACAGAGGCGAAAAGCAAACTATAAATATTTGGTAATAATGAAATATTTTAATTGGTGTACTTATTGTTGAAAAATAGTCAGTTATAATAAATTATTTGTGGTTTGATAAGCTGTATCTTGTTAATCAACAAATAGGGAACCCCAAAGAACGTAACAACTGGTGTCAGAAGTGTTTTTTTCAAGCTTCGAAAGAATATAGTTTCCACAAGATTCGTTGAGCAACATTGAAATTTCTGAGATATCCGGAAGATTAGTATCAGGAGTAACTTGTAACTGGTTGTATTTTTGAGACGGAATGAACTGTGTATCTACCAGCTTTAAGTTTGTCTATGGACTATGAACACCCAACTGTTAGAAATGAATGAGTGAATATTGGAACCTGTGATGAGCACTGATAAGTACAATTTGGAGAACCCAATCCATCACAATACAGTCTTTTAACCCGACGATAGTTTCGCTAACAAAGTTAGCGCCATCAAGGGGATGAGTAAACTAAGTGAATAAAATTAGAACTACTATTTATACATATAACAACAACTAACATTCGTTGCCAAGTAGTTGCGAACAGCGTCCTCTAGGAAGGTATACAGACAGACCCCCGCTATTGAGTATTAAATCCCTGTGATGAAAACTGCATACCTGCCTTCGTTATGCTGTGCGTCGTTATCAAATATTCCTTCTGAGACAGACACGCTGGTTATTAAGATAACAGTACGAACAATGGAAAAGTGGTGAAGAAGCCAGAAAAAGAGATGAAGAAGTAAGGAAAATATACGATGGCGTAAAAGAAGAAATTAGAAGAAGAGATGTAGAAACAAGAGAATAACTGAGAAAAAGAGATGAAAAACGAGAGGGGAACTGGGAAGAAAAGACGAAAGAACCAAGAAAACTCTACAAGAACAGGCCAGCAAAATTGAGAATAGACTTCTGTATAGACGCGCGAATGAATCAGGTTAAAGGCGGCATCTCGCAGCAAGTAGAGAGCCGATTAAGAAGTATCAGTGACGATGTACATGGCAAGCTAACGAGTCAGCAAGAAATCTGACCCTGTGATTCCAGAAAATTTACAAAATGCAGAAAACATAAATTATTTTGTAAACTCAGTACCAGGTTTTCCTGCTGATCATGAGTTTTTCCTGCTGATCATGAGTATATGGAGAATTTTACCAAAAATAGGTTTAAAGCGAATCATTCTTCTAATTTTATTTTGCCAGATGTTGAGGATGTCATAGAAGAGATTCAGAAGCAAAAACCATACCTAGCTGGCTATGATGGACTCATAGGAATTATGCTACAGATATATTTCATGGATAGCTGGACCCATTACACATATAATTAACTCTGCATTTGTGACAGGTATGATACTTGCGGAATGGAAAGTGAGTAAGATGAAGCCGATGGCGAAAGTTGATAGAGTTTTAGCCCTAAAAGATCTCAGGGGTATTTGTGTGGAGGTGGTTCCGACCGCAGTGTTTCCGTCAACACTACTCTATGTTTCTGCATAAATACTCTTGACAGTTAAACGTTGCGTTACGTTATGCGACAGCCAGCTGTCAAGAACTACGATATATAAGAGACATCAGGCGATCTCTCTCTCTCTCTCTCCTCGCTACCAACCGCTACAGTAACACACGTCCTCTACGCTCGGTCAGTTATCTGTTATGTACTCATGTACTGTTGTAATTGTTATAGTTAAATGTATCATATAGTTTATTCAGTTAGTGAAATAATAAAGTATATTAAATGTTTACGTATGGATTTAATATCAACAAGTGCAATTAACATCCATATTGGTAACCCCGTGCCGCAAGCCGAAGATGCCGAGCCTGATGTTCCAGCCGACGTCGCCTAACTTCCACGCACGTGCCCATGCCTACAGAAAACGAATATCTAAAGAGGTCAGTCCTTTATAATTTAAAAATTATCTGATTTTTTTCACAATGGCCGAAGATTCTTCCAGCAGCAATATCATGGCAAGGGTTGCAATAAAATTACCTCCTATATGGAGACGTAACGTGAAAATCTGGCAAATGCAGGTTGACGCCCAGTTTGATATATTGCAGATCAGTTATGAAAAGACAAAATTCAGTCATGTAGTCGCCATACTCGATCCTGATGTCGCAGAGTCAATTTCAGATTTTTTAACCCAACCGTTATCATCAACCCCCTATTCAGATCTAATGAAACGTCTTTTATTAGAATTTGAAGAGTCCGAAAGTCGCAAAATAAATAAACTTTTAACAGAATTAGAATTAGGCGACAGAAAACCATCGCAACTTTTACGCGAAATAAAGTTTTTAGCCGGTAGTCAGATTAAAGAGGATTTCCTTACAATTTTATTTCTACAACGTTTACCAGTCAACGTTCGTTCAATTTTGGCTTCGAGCAACGATTCTCTAGAAAATATGTCGGTTATAGCAGACAAAATCGTGGAATATCCCGGAGATAAATACAACGTGGCAGAAATTCAGTCACGCGAGCCCGGGAAGCTAACAAAGTTAGAAGCGCACTTAGAGAAGCTAACAGCATCAGTCAACGAATTGCAAACGCGTTCCCGATCTACCTCCCGAGAAAGACCCAAGCTTTCTCGAAATTCCATAACCACAAATTCTTCAACCTCCACGTGTTGGTATCATGAACGATTTGGCAACAAGGCCAAACGTTGCATCCAACCTTGAAATTTTAAAGCTAAACATGTGTCGGAAAAACTAATAAGGCACTCCCTCCACGCGGCAGGAGACGAGAGCCACCTAACACGCCGCCTTTTTATTTTTGATAGACGCTCCAATATGAAATTTCTAATCGACTCTGGAGCGGATATTTCAGTTATTCCACCCATTTACGACCAACGGAAATTTCAATCTAAACGTACCTTGTATGCTGCAAACGGGACCCCTATTCATACCTATGGCAAACAACTATTAGATTTGGATCTAGGTTTACGCCGTAGGTTCTGCTGGCCCTTCACACTTGCCGATATCAAGCAACCAATTATAGGCGCTGATTTTCTAGCAGAGTTTGCTTTACTTGTGGATATGAAACATAGACGTTTAATCGATACAAAGACAAACCTCTCTAAGGCCGGTGCTAACCCACCACCAGGAATTAATTCTAAAATTCATTTCGTAGACCCGACACACCAGTACTTCAAATTGCTACAACAATTTCCTGACCTTTTTAAGGAAATTTCTTCTAGCAACCTTCCAGAGGTTGAGTTCTTCCATACTATAAGTACGGAAGGACCACCTGTAACTGCAAAAGCTAGAAGATTGGCCCCGGAAATGCTAGCTCAAGCACAGCTAGAATTCCAGCACATGATGGACTTGGGAATTTGTAGAGCCTCCAAATGTCCATGGTCAAGCCCCCTCCACATGGTGCAAAAAAAGGATGGCTCATGGAGACCATGTGGGGATTACCGAGCACTAAACGCTAAAAGAATCCCAGACAAATATCCCATTCCAAATTTGCAGGATTTTAATGCCCAGTTAGAAGGCAAACGTATTTTTTCAAAATTAGATATCATTCGCGCTTTCCATCACATCCCAGTAGCACCTCAAGATATTCCCAAAACAGCAGTCATAACTCCATTTGGGTTATTCGAATTTGTTAAAACCCCATTTGGCCTTCGTAATTCAGCACAAACATTTCAAAGATATTTACATTCAATTTTAAGACATCTTGACTTTGCCTACTCCTATCTTGACGATATTCTCGTTGCATCAGCCTCTGAAAAAGAACCTCAAGAGCATCTAGCAAAACTTTTTCAGACACTTCAAGACAACGGCATCCGTATCAATTCATCTAAATGTGAATTCGGAGTGGCCGAAATTTCATTTTTAGGTTCTCGTGTAAATAAATCTGGATTATTACCACTTCTTGAACGCATCAAAGCTATTACCGACCTACCTCTTCCCGATACCATTGAAAAACTCAGAAGATTTCTAGGTCTTATAAATTTCTACCGTCGTTCTCTTCCACGTGCTGCGGAAATTCAGCAACTACTATTCGACCTCTGCCAGAATCCCAAAAAACGCGACAAACGTAAAATCGAGTGGACTCCTCAGACTCGAGAAGCATTCGAACGTTTGAAAGAGGCACTAAAAAACGCTACACTAATAGCTCATCCGTCCTCTTCGCTACCACTGATTCTCCATGTCGATGCTTCTGATTATGCCGTAGGTGCTTCCCTCCAACAACTACGTGATCAAACACTAGAACCACTAGGTTTCTACTCTAAAAAGCTTACTTCAGCCCAAAAATCTTACAGCACTTAAGATCGCGAGCTTCTAGCCGCTTATCAGGCAGTTAAATACTTTAGATATACCCTAGAAGGTCGCCATTTCACCATTTATACGGACCACAAACCTTTGACATACGCTTTTGAACAACGCGTCGATAAAGCATCTCCAAGGCAACTACGACATTTAGACTTCCTAGGTCAATTTACCACATACATTCGCTATATACCAGTTCCTACAAACATTCCCGCAGACTTTTGTTCTCGCATTGAAACAATTTCACTTTCTTCCACTGTGTCACTCCAAGAAATTGCGCAAGCTCAGTCATCTTGTGAGGAACTCAAACACCTTCTGCAGTCTAAATCTTCCTCATACAAATTTCAAAACATGCCTCTTGACAACAAGATTTCTCCATTATGCCATACTAGTTAGAGGAATTACACTTGCAGAAACACCAGAGTATATGTATATAAAAATCAAAAAGAGAAATGAAATGCATGATCCAACTATAAGGCATACATCCATGACATATGATATAATACATCAGCTCCAAAAATTTACGTCATCTTTCACATACATGGCAGCATATACTTTAAACCATTTACCTCCAGAAGAAAATCAAATATTAAATTAAAGTACACTTAAAAAACATTTAAAAGGCAAAGTCCTGATTGGTGATTTTGAACATTGTGTAGACTCAAGTAAATATTAATTAAATGTACCTGTTGAAGTAGCCAAATATGATAGTTAGAACTAAGTAGGTATAAAATATGTTTATAATTACAGTATAATTATGAAGAAGGTAAAATATTATCCCTGTAGTAAGAACGAAGAATTAGACTAGGTTTATGATTAGATTGTAAGCGTTACAAATTATTGCTTAACATATGGTTAGGTTTATATCAAATTAAGTTTTGTACTTGATCCTTTTGTACAAATTTGTATGTGCAATAAGGAACTATTACCATTACTACTATTACTATTCAAGAAGAAGTACAGCATAAGATGAATTCTCTGGAAAAGAAATGTGATACCTTAGCCAAAGGAAACAATAGACTTAGACTCGAAGATTGCCCCGTCGTAAGAATTAAGGTCCCCACATTTTTGGCTTAGGTTCATGGGGTATTTATCTACGCCAGCTCAAAGCCGCTGCCACAGCAAATGGTTGGAGCAAGAGAAGGAAAGCAACTTCGCTAATTGTAGCTCTCAGAGGATATGTCCTGTATGTGCTCTCAGGTATACCCAGGGAAGACCGGGACAGTTTCGACAGCATTAGATATTATCTAGAAATGAGATTTCGCGACCAGCATTTACAACAGCTGTATCAAACTCAGCTGAAAAGTCGGTGCCAGAAATCGGGAGACACTCTTTAGTAGTTCAAAGCCGATGTTGCTAGACTAACACGATCAGCTTGCCTTAAAGCTCCGGTGGAATTTTTGAACCAGCTGTCGCTGCAAACATTCATTGACGGCATCAGGAATACCGACACCAAACAGGCGCTGAGGATGACGAGACGCAAAAACTTGAATGATGCTTTGTCACATTCTCTAGAATTTGGAGCTGCCAAGCAAGCCTCTAAAGGCAATATGAGAGTTCGCAGTCTCAAAGTCCCAGAAAAGGGTAATCAGCAGATCTATCCAAGGTTGTGCAGCGACTGGATAAACTAGTGGAACCGTTGAATCCCACACCACATAAGTAGCTAACGCAAGATCATCGTGCAAGTGCCATACGCTGGTGGAACTGTGCAATCTAGGACATTAGAAGTGCATGCAGGGCTCCAAGATCACCATTAACCAACGTACTGAAAAACTAAATGCAGCTACCTTTATGGGACGAGAACTGACTACCCACCACAATGCCCAGAAGTCGTCGACTATTTCACTGGTCAACGAAACACTCTCGTCGTAGACGGATACATCAGCGGCAAGAAGGCTAAAATGGTTGTAGACACCGGTGTATCAAAAACGATTATCCGTCGTGATATGGTACCAAGATGGCGGGCAAGAGAACCAGAAAGAGTACAAAGTGACTGCAGCCGGTGGCGAACAGATTCGTGTTTTGATGAGACTGACGTTAAGATACAAGATACAGATCTACAAGATCACGGTGTCAAGAAAGATCTCGCGAACAATGTTTTGCACATCGGCGATTAGATAGTAGTTTTGTCGGCTGTCAATAACGTTGCAGTTCGGAAAGTCCCTGCCAAAGAAGATGTCATTGTGTGAGCTCAGACTGAGAGTATTGTCACAGTGAAGATAGTTGGAGACATTTCGAGACAAGTGGTGAGCATTGTATAACCAGAAGGCAATCTTACCAAAAAGACTCTAGTAGTTTCTCGTTCAAGCAAAAGAACTGGCAGCTGTCAGAGTAGCCAACCTAAAAAAAGATTCCTGAAAGCTCAATCGGAACATTTTCGCCTGCAACCATCATACGGCTTTGCCATGACCAAGAAGAACCAGGGTCGTCCATCCCGGTGAACCACTTTCAGAACACCTAAGTGACATCTTAGCAGAAGCTAGTGGAAATGTTTCTCCACTAGAGAAGCAAGCAGTGGCTAAACTGCTGTCGAATAGCGTAACGTTTTCGTAACCGACAAGAACGACTTTGGAAAAACCGACCTAGTACGCCATCGCATTGATACTGGAACATATGTACCAATCAAGCAACCATCGAGATGGGTACCAATGATCAATGGCAAAACAGCACGAAGTTTACACCATGCTAAAGGCGATGGTGCAGACACGAGTTATAGAACCATCTGAGAAGCACTTGGGCCTCTCCAGTGGTGTTTGTTAATAAGAAAGATGGATACGCATGGCTTTTTGTAGATTATCGTCGGCTGAATGGTGTCATTAAGAAAGACAGTTGTCGACGTCTCAAAATTGACGATACATTTATTGGCAGGAGCGAGATGGTTTTTTAATATTGGACTTGAAAAATTGCCACTGGCAAGTCGAGATTGAGCATAAAGACAAAGAAAATTGCGTTTATCACTGGTAGTTGACTGTAGTAGTTCAAAGTCATGCTAGGGTGGTGTATGCTCCAGCCACGTTTGAGCATCTAATGGAGACAATTCTAAGAGGTGTACTGAAAGACATGCTTCGTGTACGCAGATGACTTCATTATCTTAGGAAAGTCGTTCAAAGGTCTCATGAAGGATGTTGAATAAGTGTTTCAGAAACTGTAGGGAGCCAATTTTAAACTAAATCCCAAAAAATGTTGTCTCTTTAAAATGGCAGTCAAGTATTAAGGCCACATTATCACCCCAGATGGAGTCAAGACCGACCCAGAGAAGGCAGACTGTATTATGAACTGGAACATTCCAACCAATGTACATCAGCTGCGAAGTTTTCTGAACCTCTTCACAAATTACTGCCGTTTTGTAAAGGGATTTGCTGACATCGCCAAACCCTTTCATAAACTGATGGAAGAAAAGACATTCTTCATTTAGAACAATGATTGTCAAAGAGCATTCGATGCGCTAAAAGAGGCGCTCTGTTCATCCCCGATTCTGACATAGCCGCAGCCTGGTCACCGACTTATTGTGGATACAGACGCCAGCAACTTTGGAATTGGAGGTGTTCCATCGCAGGATCAGGGAGGCCAAGAGACGGTGGTACCGTGTTCCAGCAAAGCCCTGCCGAAAGCGGAGAAGAACTATCACGTAACGAGAAAATACTTTTAACCAGTATCAAGACGTTGGAGCATTATTGCTATCTACATGGTCCAGAATTCCTCCTGAGAACCGACCACGCTTCCCTACGTTGACCCCCCCAGTTTCCTAGAGGGGCAGATCGCAAGGTAGCTTGAACGCCTTTCTAGAGCACAATTTCACTATTGATTACCGCTCTGGACGACAGCACTGTAATGCATATGCCCTATCTGGGAGCCCTTGCTCACTGAAATGCAAGCATTGCATTTCTGCCTAAAATAAATCAGGGTTGAATATCGAAGTATGTGTGAGAACAACGGTGCAACCAGTTGACAGATGCAACCCGCTGAGGGTAATGGGGGACTAAAAAAAGAATTTTATATACAACCAGTCTACAGATGGCAGAAGACTTGCCACTAAAGACCCGCTTGGTCGGAAGCTGGTGATAGAGGCGTTGCGACCAAAAGTTACTGCGCCCAGTAGGCCTCTATTGAAATAAAACATGGTCTTCTGGTCAGGAATTGGGAGTCAAAAGATGGAGCCCGCATCTTAAAGCAAATAGACCTTTCGCGGCGAAAAATTGGAGAGATAATCGGGGACATCCATGGAGGAGCAAGTGGAGGTCATTTCGGGGTAAATATATCTAAAGCTGATGTGAAGGAATGGTGCAAAACCGCCAAGAATGTGAATATAGTAAAGGGCGTAAATCAAAAACCAGAGGGCGAATGAAGCAATACAGCGTGAGAACGCCATTCGGAAGAATTGCAATCGACATAGCTGGTATTTTCCTAGAAGAGACACAGGAAATCACTTCCTGCTTGTAGCCATGGATTATTTTAGCCAGTGGGACATTAGAAGTGCATGCAGGGCTCCAAGATCACCATTAACCAACGTACTGAAAAACTAAATGCAGCTACCTTTATGGGACGAGAACTGACTACCCACCACAATGCCCAGAAGTCGTCGACTATTTCACTGGTCAACGAAACACTCTCGTCGTAGACGGATACATCAGCGGCAAGAAGGCTAAAATGGTTGTAGACACCGGTGTATCAAAAACGATTATCCGTCGTGATATGGTACCAAGATGGCGGGCAAGAGAACCAGAAAGAGTACAAAGTGACTGCAGCCGGTGGTGAACAGATTCGTGTTTTGATGAGACTGACGTTAAGATACAAGATACAGATCTACAAGATCACGGTGTCAAGAAAGATCTCGCGAACAATGTTTTGCACATCGGCGATTAGATAGTAGTTTTGTCGGCTGTCAATAACGTTGCAGTTCGGAAAGTCCCTGCCAAAGAAGATGTCATTGTGTGAGCTCAGACTGAGAGTATTGTCACAGTGAAGATAGTTGGAGACATTTCGAGACAAGTGGTGAGCATTGTATAACCAGAAGGCAATCTTACCAAAAAGACTCTAGTAGTTTCTCGTTCAAGCAAAAGAACTGGCAGCTGTCAGAGTAGCCAACCTAAAAAAAGATTCCTGAAAGCTCAATCGGAACATTTTCGCCTGCAACCATCATACGGCTTTGCCATGACCAAGAAGAACCAGGGTCGTCCATCCCGGTGAACCACTTTCAGAACACCTAAGTGACATCTTAGCAGAAGCTAGTGGAAATGTTTCTCCACTAGAGAAGCAAGCAGTGGCTAAACTGCTGTCGAATAGCGTAACGTTTTCGTAACCGACAAGAACGACTTTGGAAAAACCGACCTAGTACGCCATCGCATTGATACTGGAACATATGTACCAATCAAGCAACCATCGAGATGGGTACCAATGATCAATGGCAAATCAGCACGAAGTTTACACCATGCTAAAGGCGATGGTGCAGACACGAGTTATAGAACCATCTGAGAAGCACTTGGGCCTCTCCAGTCGTGCTTGTTAATAAGAAAGATGGATACGCATGGCTTTTTGTAGATTATCGTCGGCTGAATGGTGTCATTAAGAAAGACAGTTGTCGACGTCTCAAAATTGACGATACATTTATTGGCAGGAGCGAGATGGTTTTTTAATATTGGACTTGAAAAATTGCCACTGGCAAGTCGAGATTGAGCATAAAGACAAAGAAAATTGCGTTTATCACTGGTAGTTGACTGTAGTAGTTCAAAGTCATGCTAGGGTGGTGTATGCTCCAGCCACGTTTGAGCATCTAATGGAGACAATTCTAAGAGGTGTACTGAAAGACATGCTTCGTGTACGCAGATGACTTCATTATCTTAGGAAAGTCGTTCAAAGGTCTCATGAAGGATGTTGAATAAGTGTTTCAGAAACTGTAGGGAGCCAATTTTAAACTAAATCCCAAAAAATGTTGTCTCTTTAAAATGGCAGTCAAGTATTAAGGCCACATTATCACCCCAGATGGAGTCAAGACCGACCCAGAGAAGGCAGACTGTATTATGAACTGGAACATTCCAACCAATGTACATCAGCTGCGAAGTTTTCTGAACCTCTTCACAAATTACTGCCGTTTTGTAAAGGGATTTGCTGACATCGCCAAACCCTTTCATAAACTGATGGAAGAAAAGACATTCTTCATTTAGAACAATGATTGTCAAAGAGCATTCGATGCGCTAAAAGAGGCGCTCTGTTCATCCCCGATTCTGACATAGCCGCAGCCTGGTCACCGACTTATTGTGGATACAGACGCCAGCAACTTTGGAATTGGAGGTGTTCCATCGCAGGATCAGGGAGGCCAAGAGACGGTGGTACCGTGTTCCAGCAAAGCCCTGCCGAAAGCGGAGAAGAACTATCACGTAACGAGAAAATACTTTTAACCAGTATCAAGACGTTGGAGCATTATTGCTATCTACATGGTCCAGAATTCCTCCTGAGAACCGACCACGCTTCCCTACGTTGACCCCCCCAGTTTCCTAGAGGGGCAGATCGCAAGGTAGCTTGAACGCCTTTCTAGAGCACAATTTCACTATTGATTACCGCTCTGGACGACAGCACTGTAATGCATATGCCCTATCTGGGAGCCCTTGCTCACTGAAATGCAAGCATTGCATTTCTGCCTAAAATAAATCAGGGTTGAATATCGAAGTATGTGTGAGAACAACGGTGCAACCAGTTGACAGATGCAACCCGCTGAGGGTAATGGGGGACTAAAAAAAGAATTTTATATACAACCAGTCTACAGATGGCAGAAGACTTGCCACTAAAGACCCGCTTGGTCGGAAGCTGGTGATAGAGGCGTTGCGACCAAAAGTTACTGCGCCCAGTAGGCCTCTATTGAAATAAAACATGGTCTTCTGGTCAGGAATTGGGAGTCAAAAGATGGAGCCCGCATCTTAAAGCAAATAGACCTTTCGCGGCGAAAAATTGGAGAGATAATCGGGGACATCCATGGAGGAGCAAGTGGAGGTCATTTCGGGGTAAATATATCTAAAGCTGATGTGAAGGAATGGTGCAAAACCGCCAAGAATGTGAATATAGTAAAGGGCGTAAATCAAAAACCAGAGGGCGAATGAAGCAGTACAGCGTGAGAACGCCATTCGGAAGAATTGCAATCGACATAGCTGGTATTTTCCTAGAAGAGACACAGGAAATCACTTCCTGCTTGTAGCCATGGATTATTTTAGCCAGTGGGCAGAAGTATTTGCGGTTCCGAATCAAGAGGCCACCGCCGTGGCAGAAGCATTGGTGCATCAGTTTTTCTGCAAATTTGGCGTGCTGCTAGGGCTCCATTCTGACCAAGGTTGCCACTTCAAGTTGGCCGTTTCTCAGAATGTCTATGAGCAGAATGGAATCAGGAAAACCAGAACTACACCCATGCATCCTCAATTTCACGGAATGGTCAAGACTCAATGCTACATTGAAGTCCCATTTAAAAACACTTGCCAATGAACACCAAACGGATTGTGACAGATACATTCTACTATTTCTCCGGACATATCTCTCGGCCGTACATGAAACTACCGGATATACCCTAGCCAACGTGGTCTTCGGGCGAGAGTTTAGACTTTCTCCTAATCTCATATTTCGAAAACCCACAAATGCTACACGTTCAACTCCTGAATATATCAAGGATTAGGAAAGAATAATGGAAGTCATCCACTCTGCTGTCTGAATGCATACACGAGTAGTAAACGACCGCATGAACACACGTTATGAGCCGGGGGAGCTAATTCGGCTGATTTTAAAGAAGAAGATAGAGTGTGGTTTACAATTCAATACGACGTAAGGGACGATCATCGAAACTCCAGAAATTATGGGAGGTCCGTACAAGGTGATCAAGCGATGAATGACGTCTGTCGCATTCAGAGGAGCTTAAAGAGCAGGATGCAGGTGGTCCATATGCACATGCTTACTCTATACCAACAAATGTCAGATACGATCGAATGTAAGTAAGGAGGCAATGTCACATCCGTCTCCATGAGAGTTAAATTTTTGAACTCTATGGAATATATTATTTCTATGGTCACAGGCAGCTTTTAGAGTGTGTTGGTTTACAAAGTATGTATTTAAGGCTGGCTATACTATAGCCGTATTACTTTTGGTGCATTTTTGCTACAATTAGTATGCCGTACTGAAGAGCTCTGAGAGCGAAACCGGTCTACGGTTCTAATTGTTGCGAAAATGCATCTAGCCTTACATACTTTGTCCCTATATTGGGGTAGAGATGGACCAGGGCTGACAATTTTCTAAATTGTTAGTTAGCTGTATACAGTCTCTATTTTTTTAACACTGTGTTATTTGGAGCTGGCGTGACAACATACTACTTGGTTTCGCAACTAGGTGGCGGCACGTCCACCACTCACTTAGTGATTTAAGGCTGGCTATACTATAGCCGTGTATTACTTTTGGTGCATTTTTGCTACAATTAGTATGCCGTACTGAAGAGCTCTGAGAGCGAAACCGATCTACGGTTCTAATTGTTGCGAAAATGCATCTAGCCTTACATACTTTGTCCCTATATTGGGGTAGAGATGGACCAGGGCTGACAATTTTCTAAATTGTTAGTTAGCTGTATACAGTCCCTATTTTTTTAACACTTTGTGTTATTTGGAGCTGGTGTGACAACATACTACTTGGTTTCGCAACTAGGTGGCGGCACGTCCACCACTCACTTAGTGATTTAAGACTGGCTATACTACAGCCGTATTACTTTTGGTGCATTTTTGCTACAATTAGTATGCCGTACTGAAGAGCTCTAATGAGAGCGAAACCGGTCTACGGTTTTAAGTGTTGCGAAAATGCATCTAGCCTTACACATTAACATGGGATCGAATACACGCTGGATACAGTTCCTAAGGTTCTTAGTTTGCTCTTATGCAAATAAATTTTTATTATTTCGTTCTTAGGTCGGGATTGTTTCATAAGCAGGGTTTTTCAATCGAAAACCGTTAAGTGTTTTTAAGGTTGAACAGAGGCTATCCAAAATAATGTTACAAAACAAAACACTAAAGCTGGGGTAAACATAGATATGGAATTTCGGGACGCAGCAAGTGAGTTATCGTAATGAATTTTCATAGGAATTGTACATTCTTAGTGCCTACGGCATATTACTAAAATTTTAAGGGTCTTAATATACGCTCATTTGAAGAATCTTTTCGAAAGTGTTACCATTGATATCTCTCTATTATATCAAAAAAATTACTCTTGTGTTCTAGCTCCTTTTGAGACAAATGCTCAAAACTGAATTTTCTATAAAGCTAGAAAATTTAAATTTGGTATAATTCGGTACTGTAAATTTCTTTAAAAGAAACTTGTATTACAAATTTCATTTAAGTTACAAAAGCTTTCCAAAAGAAAACTTAATTAATATTTTGAAAATGAAAGTATCTGCCAAATTATAACCATGGTATTTTTTATTACTGCCTGGATGATGTTGTTTTAGTCAACCTAAACAAACTGTTTTTTTTTTTCCAAAAACAAAAAAAAAAGTTATTTAAAAACAAATTATCTTCTTTTTTATAAACAATAAAAAATGTCTGTTGAAAATAATTATTTTGGAATCAATGGGGACAAAGTTATCCATGCGTTTTAAAGACGATGAGATCTTGGTCCAAACGTATGAAATCTGGAGACTTGTTTCTACCAAATATTAAAGTTAGTGAAACAAAACAAAGCGTTACATGTGCATTGGCAGAAATCGTACACTAACCGCACGCGTATCAGGCGAATACCCTACCCCTCGGCCATAGAAGCTAGCTAGCAAATTCTTTTACTTTATACTTATAAACACGACAACTTGCTGCCCCCGGAAATTTTATATTATATCCGAAGAGTAAATTAAATAAACTTCTAATTACAGTTAACAAACTGTTTTTAAAACATTTTTTTATAGACGAGAGGCGATTTTGTTTACAATATTTAGTTCATTCTTTCGTACCTTCTCATGTTCTTATAATATAAAACTTACGCAATCATGGTTTGGCAAAAACGTGATATTTTCTTTATAAAACCGATAGTTCCGTAAAAAGATTATTTATCGCCTTCCTTGATATTTCCACTATGCGCTACATTTTCAGTCTAAAACTCAAATCGTGGCCGTTCATTAAGCTACAGGTATAGTGTATTTTAAAAATTTATTAAATCCCTTACTCAAAATCAGTCACATAGTTTTTAATTTCATCTGTCATTCTAACGCCGTAATTATTAACACCGGTTTTAGGGATTTTAGGGGGATGGATTTCTTGATCGCTAGTTAGGGTAGTATGTTCTACTCGTGTCACAGCATGATAAACCACTGTTTATTATGCTGTGCCAGAGTTATTTGTAACTTGTATTGTTTGGTCTTGTAGTATGTATCAATCTACGCATGGTAGCTAACTCCTCTGTCTTTGTCAGGAATTGCACTTTAACTTAAGTCGTTTCCATTAATGTCTTTCAGATGTAATTTTTAATTTGGAAAAAACTCCAAATTTTATGAGCCAAATTCCTTAAAATTCACAACAAAGGTTTACTTACATCATTTCTAGCTACACGTAAAGTCAAATTTCAGTTACTCCAATACTTACAAACATATAGCGTATTCAGACATATTTTTGGGGGACAATAATGTCCATTATAAGCAGTAGTTCGTCAAATGCATGTGGGCAATACGGCTTCTTGGGCCACAAGCGCTATTTGGTGCATGTTAACCGGCGTACATCACAGTAGTGTTATTCATAAAAGTCACGTACGGGCATTATTGTAATTCTATAAATATTTTTCACCTTGCTCAAATTTAACCTCAAAATTTGGTTTGTTATACACTTGCCTAATGAGAAAACTATATTTGGGCAAGTGTGTAGTAAACGTGCCACTACATCTAATGCAGTGGAGGAATAAAATATGTTTTTAAATTATTTTGAAACCACAGCTTGTTGGAAACATTTGGACCTCATCGATCGATTGCGGGTATATGATGGCCACGCATCTCATGTCGATGAAAGATTAATTAGGAGTGCAATACTAAATAAGGTAACCATTATAAAATTACCACCCTACTTTTCTCACCTCTTGCAACCGCTACATTTAGGCGTGTTCCGGTCTTTGAAAGTGAAATAGGAGCAAGAATTGCTGATATAGCGACAGCTTGATGACGGAAGGAAAATACCTAAAGGAGTTTAGGTTTTTATAGTAGCTAAAACATCGACAGATCCTGAGATTATACCCAGCGGTTTCAGAAAAGACAGCATTTGTCCTTGGGTACAACGCAAATCTGGTTTCGAAAGAGCAATGTGAACGTTTATTACCATACAAGAGATGGGAAGGTAATTAACGTAGCGTAGGGTCAATGTGACTGATGAGCTGTAAAAACCAGGACCTTTAAGTGTTACTCAAGAAGTACCTATTAAGAAATAAATGGGCTTTAAAGAATTGCTAATGTCTACCGTAAAGCCAGATGATGCAACCTACAAAGTTAAGAGGGGAGTAGGACCAGGAGCAGAGGCTTTAACATCGTACGAAGCATTTCGCCATGCGATGGAAAATATATTGTCTCGACTAGGAAAAAAATCCTGATTAAGCTTCCCCAGAAAAAAGTTACTCGAGATTCCAATGAACGGGAAGACGAAAAGGACAAGGCAGGAAACAATACAAAGAAAATTAGTTCATGAACAGTCATGATGATTTAGAAAAAATGAGGCAGAAGCGCCTGATATATGTATGGCAGAAATCAGTAAGCATTCAGAGGAGATAGTGAAGGACGATTGGGTGTTAATATTCGTTGCAACGCGGAAAACAAACATATCTTTGGCAAGTTTCAAATGCTGATAACTCGATGAAAATTATAATAAAGAATTTAAGCTCTGCATAAATCAAATGTTGGCAGCCTTTTACATTACAAATAAAATAAGTAAATAAACGAAACAGTGGAGAGGCTACAGCGAGCAATTTATTATCATACAAACAACCATAATATGAAAACAATACCATACAAAAAATTTAAATGCTTAAACAAATTTACAACAATACTGGATGCAATATGACAAGGTACAAAACATTTACATAATATATTTGTAAATACACTTTATTTGTACTGTAAAGTTACTCTGTGCTTTTATTTTTCTTTTTAGGACTCTCTTCATCTGTATTCTCCCCAGATGATTTCCTTTTTTTCTTCTTCTCACCTTTATCTTTTTCTTCCTTCATTTCTTCATCCCCGCTGCTACTACTGCTGCTGCTGCTGCTGCTAGCTTTACCAAGTTTTTCTTCATATTTTGATAAATTTTTCTTTATTTTACTAGCGTCTGGACTGTAAGCCCATATAATGAGTTGCATATGTTCTTTTGATGGTAGATCATCCTTCCACAAGTCTGGACAGCTTTCTTCAAGTTCTTTGAGAAGCTTCTTCAACTCAGCATTTCTGACAATATCCCACGTGGGTTCATTTTCACCACTGGCGACTGTTCTTAGGTTTTTATAGTCCGCACCAGCATCTTTGTACGCTTTTAAGAATGCATCGGCTTTTTCATTGTCAATTTTATATTCGTCTTTTAGAGGTAGTAAAATTTTTATTGTGGCAAATGGCAGGTACGCACGATTCTCTTTAGATAAATTTTTTATTTCGAAGCTTCTTAACCATTCTTCGAAGGTCGCAACAGCGTCATTTATATTTTGTAGCTTTTCCTTATCCTTTGTCACTGAAACAAAAATAAAGTACAAATAAGAAACATTCAATCGCATTAACAATTTTATTGTGGCCATTTTTTTACAATCGAATACCTATAAAATTACGCTTAGGTAGTAAACCTACCACAACCAACATAATTATCTATTTAAGAATTTTGGACTTAAGACTAAATTAGCTCGTTTTAGAGCTCCTTGCGACTTAAAATTTTTATATGCTTATAATAATAATTATGATTATTTACTTGTCGCTTACAATTTTACAGCACGCTTTACAAAAAAAAGCTAGGGCTTGTACATACAGGTGGGTCATCGAAAACTACATAAACGGGCTTACGAGCATTTAAAGTTATCTGTTTGAAAAATGCTTGAACTGGTTGATATTGTGGAACTTGCCTTCCGAAGCCATTCACCTATATACACACACACACTCTCTCTTTTGTCTCTAATACGAAAAATTCACTAATGGGGAGATCCAGACATTGAATTTTGAAAAAAAAATTTCAAATGGGCGCGAAGTAGGACCCCTTGAACTCATATCCGGGGTAAGTTTCAATTTATATATATATATATATATATATATATATATATATATATATATATATATATATATATATATATATATATATATATATATATATATATATATATATATAGTAACACGACAACACGACCTTGTTTGCATAGATGCCTTGGCGTGGCCGTTGTGTTTCATCCCCATCAAAGCAGGGTGCGCGGAAGACTGCTAAGTAGTGGACAGTTAAGTAGCGCCAAGCGAACGATATAGGCATTCTACGCATCTTGTTACGTTATACAATCTGGCGCTCAACGTGGGGCCTTTCATACGAAAAGCAAGTGAATCTGTGGCATTCGAAAGTAAACGGTAATAACAAGACGCGTCTCGTAGATCACTGAATAATAGGTTCATCGTGCTTTGTTTTACGCGCGTTTTCCTGAGTTTAGTGTTAAGTGCATTAATGAGATAATAGTGTAATAGTAAGTGTAACGTGCTGACTTTTTGTAAAGTTTCAGGCCTAAACGATTGTTAATTTCAATGGTGCAAGTTCTTTTGTACAGTAGAATTCCCGCAATATCAAAGCGTACCCACGCACCTCCCTCAACACAGCCACATTGTTGCCAAATCGTCTAGAGACCAAGGTGATGAGTTCGGAAAAGTCTGTCCACAAGAAAACATTTCACAAAGCGGAGCATAGGTACAACACGTTTATTACTTAAATATTCAACAATCTCTGAAGAAACCTGGATAAAATATTGTGGCACAATTAGTATAAAAGCCACAGAACGTTCATAAGCAAAAAAATCAAACGTAAGCCATATTTTCTGAGAATGGAAATGCATTTTTGAATTTTAGCCGTGTGTGTTTTGACTGAATTAGTTGAATATTGACGACAAATAGTTTCTGTACATTGTAAGCCATATATTTGCACGTATATGTATACATTTTGCACTTTTCACAATTAGACGATTCTTTAGTGTCTGTGATACCATTCTAAGTAATGTGTTTTTTCCTCAGAGCTCGTCTCCGGCTAAGCCGCCCCGATAGCACTGCAGCCTTTTGCTTATTGTGCATAAGTCATATGTTGTTATATGCATGCACTTTTTGAACTGATTTATGTTTATTTTGAAAAACCAGGTGTAGTTAGATGTATATACATACATATATATATATATATATATATATATATATATATATATATATATATATATATATATATATATATATATATATATATATATATATATATATATATTGGATGCTTGTGCTTATGCTGACACCTAAACGTTGGTGATTTTTGCATCATCTATCAGCCATGCATGCAATCAAATCGAGCGAAGGTTATTATTAGTCATATACTTATATGTTCAGTCTATACTGCAAATTTTCGCTTGTACGCCACATAGTGCGAGTGAATACATTTCTGAACATTTCTTGCAGTAATCTAATCACCGTCGAACTTTATAAATTACCGTTTGACATTGTTTCGTTTGTAAGCCACATAGTGCGGGTGAATGTGCATTTCTGAACATTTCGTGCGGACTGTAATTACGGCTGAGCTTTATTATCACTTACATTGCTTCATTTATAAGCCACATAGTGTCGGTATATGTGCATTTATGAACATTATCGTAGATACTCATATGTTTTCGTATAAGTATAGACATTTCTGTGATTGAAATTTATGCGAATCTAAGTTAGTGGAATCGCCAAGAAAAACACATTACTGCGCAAATTAAGATTTGGTGAATGGTGTTGACGCGAAGCGGTGTATGGACGGACTTTGCCAAAATGTCACAACTAACGATGGTTACAATGACTAGCGAAGAGTTCGAAGCGCTGTTGGCGAAGATTTCGGGAATCGGTAGCAATCTGCCAAGTAAAACGGAGATACCGGATACGGACAGTACACCGCCCATGACAGCTAGCAGAAGTTTCGCGAACTGTACCACGCGTTTTGACGGCTCGGGCGCAGCTAATGTCGATGCATTCTTGGAATCAGTGTTAACCTACAAGGACTATCTGATAATGACCGTTCCATGTTATTGGAAGGCAATGCAGCTACGTGGTGGCAAGGTGTCAAAAGAACAATTTCCAATTGGGATGAAACCGTGGCTACAATCACAGAAGTATATTTCAAGAAACTACCGCCTCCGGTAATTTTCAGTGAGATATTTTGACGAGAACAAGCTGAATGCGAATCGACAGAGTTGTTTATATGCCATATTCAGTCTCTGATAGCACAGCTATTCAGCACACCCTTCAAGAAGAGGTTCAGTTGGACATGGTTTATGGCTTTCTGCATAGGAAGCTGCGCAAACGCATGCCACGCACTGAATTCCAGACTTTTCAAGAGCAGACAAAGAAGAGTAGAAGCATCGAGTCTTCACTAGATGAACCACAGTCTGTGACGCAAAAAGTGGAGAACAGGGATTCTGGAAACAAAAAGCGCTGCACTTTTTGCAAATACACAGGACACGAGCGCTCTGAATGTCGCAAGCTTCACAAGCGGGGAAAGTCTTCAGGTGTTAACACCTGTTCATCACAACAACAGGAAAAAGAAAACCGAGGGTGGTACGTTATGGCTGCGGCGCTGTGGGTGTTATCAGTGCAAAATGCCCGACATGCAGAAGTCAGACTTCTCAAATGGTAGAGTCAAGTTCCGTTGAGTTCTGCGAAGCGTTGGAAAATGAAATGGACCTTCGACCAACCTTGTATTGCAAGACCAGCACATTTAAAGGAATCGGGATAGTTGACTCAGGTGAAACGACTAGTATTGCTAGCTATCAGCTATATCGACTGCTCAAGGAGGCGGGATAGTCATTTTCGCAGCAAAGAATCGTGATAGCCTACGCCGATGGTCGCAGGCGGGAAGAGGGGGTTCTAAAAGCAGAAGTTTTACTTGCTATTGATGGGAAAGAAGTTCCCATGACGTTAACGATCTTACCTGAGTTGCAGGAGAATAGGACTCTTATTTGGAGTAGATTTCATTAGAAAGGCCAACATCGGTTTGGACGTTCCAAACAACAGATGTTTTTCGCCGAAACGCCAGCTCATCAGTTTCAAATTTACACATTAGAGAAAAAACATCAAGCAATTCAGTAGCATGTAGCTTCGCCCAGAAAGGGAGCAAGGCTGACTTCACAGCAGAGAGACGCCTCAAATGAACTCTTGACGCGAAATTGAGATATCTTCCGGAAGGGGAGAGAACCAACTGAGTTGGCTGTTCATCGAATTAATACCAGTGATCATCAGTCAGTGTGGGTTCCGCCGTATCCTGTGAGCGAATACAAGAAGAAGGTGCTTAGGGAAGACAAGGAGTACTACCAGAAGGCTAGAGTGGATGGGAAGAGATAAGATATGAACTTAAACGTGGGTGACATGGTTTTGATAAAGACTCACTCTCTTAGCGTGGCTGCAAGGGGATAAACTTTTAAGCTTGCACCTAAGAGAGATGGCCCTTATATTACCGAAAAGGTGGTTGCTCGAACTACCTACGAGCTGAGGTACTACCAGGATAATCGCTGTTCCAGGCACCAATGAGCGGTGTTCCTGATCCAGTAGCGCCGAGAAGCAGAAGAGGTTGACCCAAGAAGAATGTTTCATCTACTTCTACCACCCTGAAGAGAAGAGTACGGCCCAAGAATCTCCAGCTTCTAAACTCCTCTCGTCTCATTCAGAAATTTAGAGGGGGGGAGAGTGTAACACGACCTTGTTTGCATAGATGCCTTGCGGTGGCCGTTGCGTTTCATCCCCATTGAAGCAGGCAGGGTACGCGGAAGACAGGGGGTCTACTGTTAAGTGGACTGTTAGGTAGCGCCAAGGAAACTATATAGACATTTGCACATCTTGTTATTTCTTTGTTTTTGTTCAAGTTTGTCATTATATTTGTTACCCTTATGTACCTGTGTTTTCGGTGAAAACTACCCCCAATCCCGTGTAACAACAACAACCAGTTATACTATACTAACAAAAACAAAGAATCAACAAGATGTGTAAATGTCTATACTTATAGTTTGCTTGGCGATACCTAACTGTCCACTTAACAGTAGACCCCCTGTCTTCCGCGTACCCTGCCTGCTTATATATATATATATATATATATATATATATATATATATATATATATATATATATATATATATATATATATAGATATATATATATATATATATATATATATATATATATATATATATATATATATATATATATTATACACATTTTTGATAGTTTTATTCAGAAGGAATCCTTTATAAAAATAGTGTCTTATACAAGCACAAGCAAAGCTTATTTGTGTGACGTCTTGTATAATGGTGATAAATATATTCTTATATGTATATGTATTACACCGATAACTCAAAAAAGGATGGTCCCATTTTGATAGTTTGGCATGTGCCTTCCTTTTGTAAGTGGCTTGGACAAGTTCGTTAGCCAGGAAAATCAAACCAGGTTTTTTGGGTTGTCTTTCGGAAAAAATTGTTATCTCAAAGAATAGAAAAGATATGGATACCAAATTTGGTACACAAGTTTAAGATGTTAGAAGGAAACCATATACCAAAATATAGATTTCTATGTTACAAGGAAAAAAGTAAATAGATATTTCATGCCTGATCATTTCTATGAAAATTCACTATTATAACGTACTTGCTGCGTCTAGACTTTTTTTAACTTTGACTAAACACACATTATGTATACATTTTGTTAATTGATCAACTCTTAGTGAGTGTTCGTGTTTTTTTTTTTTGAAGCCAGGAAATACATAATACGAGTATGTGGAACTAACGATATTTTCGAACTACCCAAATGTGCTATACATTTTTTATTTGCTCAATCATTTACATATACGCACTAGGTTTAAAATTATCCATCAACAAGCTAAAATTGTTTCAATTACATTTTTACACTTCCGGCCTCTCAGATGGCTAATCCGTCCCTTATTTATAATTAGACACAATAACACAGTCATTAATTTTCAATGAGTAGGTAATTCTATTTTTAACGCATCTGATAATTTAATGAAGCAATGTCATTCGTTGCAAACTGGCTTATAGTCGTAGTTGTTATGGGTGGTATTTTTCAATTTTAAAATAACGGCAACTTGTAATATATAAATTAATTAAGTATAACCGTTTTGACAACAAGGTTAAATCTTATTTATCATACTTTCTATTATTTTTGCAAGGTTGTTAACAACTGCAACATTAATCGAACTGCATATCCTACGTTAATTATCAAAAAAATATATACGAAGGTATATTGATGTCTAGTTAGCCTGGAAACTTTCCAGTAGGCAAAATTAAATAAATTTGCTATGGTAACACCACGGGGGTGCGGCTGGTTTTCAAATAGGAGAAGCAATGGGTTATAGTGGCCAGATTTCTCAGATCGAAAATCAAAAGTTAGAAATTTGATTTACGCTCTAAACCGAGACGTTTTACCTAAAAACCCGATTCCAAGGGTCACTTGCTGTTGCTATGTCTAACAATGTCTAACTTGTTCCAAGTCCAAAAACTCCCATGTATTCCACGAATATTTTTTTTGTGAGACATCGATGAAAACATATTTTACAACCCGTTACCCACTGATATGTTTGGTAAACACTGCTATTAAACTGGCGTTTTAAACTTTTCATTTTCTTTGTTAATTTTAATGTAGGCGTTGGTCGACCATCGTTTATTATTTTCTGTTTTTATTCGAAAGGATAAACCGAATAAGTTCGGTCTCTTAAATTACATATAACACAAACACATCCACAAACTTGAAAGCATCACTCGTAGACAGATGAGGGAGAGGGACTTCGATTACACCTTACTCCAAGGATCACATGACCTGACATGACCTGACCTGACCTAACCTGACATGTCGGGAATTTATTAAATAAGTTGTAAAGATTGTGATTTTAAATACGTTTGACAAAGAAAAAGATCTATTGAAATTAGATTTAAAGAACATTTAGCACAACTATGATACGATACTATGGACAGATCTTCCGTTGCCCGGCATATTTGGGATAATAATCACCACGTAGATAATGAGACTCTAAAATTAATAAAAAATGATAGACAACCAGGACAGCTAAACCCTTTGAAAGTATGTATATAACTAAATATAATAACAATAAAATGTGTATGAATTTGGCTTCGCTGCCTATTGATTGAGTACTTTACCAGAAAGACCGACAAAAGCACGTCTGGCAGATAATAAATGAATTCAGGTATTTCCGCCAAACGAAATATGTTAATTTTTGTGTTGTTGAACCACCCTCAATCGTTATAGACCGACTACCTACACAAAAATATAAACAGAGTTTTAGATGTAAGAAATTTAGAATTATCCATTCTCTGAAGACGCAAACTTGGTTAGTGAAACGATCGTCAGGTTTTTTATGTGTTTGGGTTCTCCAGTTGTACTTAACCAAAAAAATGATGTGGGTATTATAATGTATCGAATAGAGCAAAATAATGGTTATATTCCTGGTCATAAAAGACTGAGATTTTTTCAACAAATTCCAGAATTAACAATTGAAAATTAGACATTTTGAATGAAAATAAAAACAAAAATGGAATGCTCCGAGCGTTTTCTTTGAAAAGTTAACCTGTTGGTGATATTCCTATTATTCCAGACTTTATTTTTATTTGTACGTCCAAATAGTTTGTGGATAGATTGGGTCATTGTTAAGCTGTGAACAGGTTAACTATTCAAAAAACGCAAGGACAATTCGATTTTTATTTTTATTTTTATTGAAAATGTCTAATTTTCAATTGTCAATAATTCGTAAACAGTTGAAGATAGGTCTATGACATCATACATGAAACATATATAATTTTCTAAGGAATCCACAAATGCATTAATATACAAGCTGTTCCTTTTAAAAAAGGTGACGTTGGCGTATTACTGACATTTGTCAACATTTTTTGACATAACAATGCAGCTGCCGGCAGCGCTGGCGCCTGGGGAACGCGCCCAATGTTTCAAACTGAAGGATTATGCATATGCCATGGTATAAAAATATATGTAACTTATCGACTGCAAATACGATAATGTTCTACTTACACTAATTGGCTTTTTGAATACAACTTTACTCCTTGGACTGCATATATTTTTTATTTATTTTTATGAAAATTGGTTACCATAACGCACTTGCTGCGTCAGGGCTTTCTCTTTTAGTAAATTTTCTTTAAAAAAAACACTAATGAGGTCGCGACTTTTCAATTAAAAAAAAAGTTCCTTAAATGAGCGCGAACTAGGCCGAACACTGGCAGGGCGCCAGTTTTAATTGATATATTTTTGGCAAATTTTCTTAAAAATAAATAAAATTGGGACGCAGCAAGTGCTTTATAGCAGCATAAGATTCATCGAGCTGGATTTGATCAAGCAACCTTCTGCGTAGCAGTCCAGCACGCTTCCAATGCGCTATTTGCTAATACACCAACTAACGTTTTGTCTACATAATACTTGACACAAGCTTCATGCCTAGGGTATTATATGAAAAGTATACGTAACAATTAATTACAGAATTAGTAGCGTTGTCATTGAAACACATTCTAGAATTGCTTCGGTCTTACATAACGTCTTACGTTTAAGTCTAAATATTAAAGACACTATTTTAGAATCATTTTTATAGACTTGACTTGACTTTGTTTACATTTCTACTATACCATGTGACAGCATAATATATCTATGCTGCGCTAAAACTGTATTTGGGGCCGTTCATAAAGCTACAAATATAGTGTATTTTAATAATTGATTGAATCCCCCTGTTAAATAACAATCACATGGCAAATTTTTTCTTTCATGTCGACTGTCATTTTCCATAATTGCGGCCGAGATTTCACGATTGTTGGTTTGGGTAGTATATTTTATGCCTGGTATATATTTAGTTTGGTTACCGTTGATGTATGGCTTATACCTGTTGTATGAATCAGTCTACGCGTGGCAGGTAACTACTCTGTCTGTCAGGCATTGGACTTTAACCACTAAGTCGTTTCAACGCATGTCTTTGAGATTTTATTTTTAATTTGGAAAAAACCCTAAATATTCTGTACCAAAGTACTTAAAATTGACAACAGGTTTATTTGCACTATTCCTAGCCTCGTGTAACGTCTCATTCCAGTTACTCCGATACTTACAAAAATACAGCGTTTTCAAAAAGTTATCCGATTTTCCACAGGAAAAACTTGAGCATAAAGGCTGATTAACGAACTCGACGTCGGTTTTCGCCCAAACAAGATTTTTGCACAGTTTGATTGACATCAGTTTAGTATTTTTTTTTTGAGTTATCGCTCGGGTACCTACACACACACACACGCATACATACATATATATATATATATATATATATATATATATATATATATATATATATATATATATATATATATATATATATATATATATATATATATATATGAAGTGTTAGTTGACGTATTAGCGGATAGCGCATTAGAAGCGTGCTGCACTGCTACGCAGAAGGTTGCATGGTCGAATCCAGCTCGATGAATGTATGTTTTTTTATGTTTTATTTTGACATTTGGAGAAACAACAGTCCACAGATTTCATACGTTTTGAACAAGATCTTCATTTTTCTTTAAAAGCCTGAACAACTCACCTTTGAGTCTGAAATTATAATTTTCAGCAGACATTTTTGTATTGTTGATATTGAAAAAACCGGTTTGATTAGGTTGACTAAAACGAAATCATACTGGCGATTAATAAGGAAAAATAACTGCTACGTTTATAATTTGGCAGATAACTTTACTTTTCTAAATATAAATTTATTTTCCTTCTGGAAATGTTTTGTACAACTTTAAAGAAATTTGTATTACAATTTTTTTTAAAAGAAACTTACACTATCTACAGATGTAGTAAAATTTAGTTCTTGAGATTCATAGAAAATTGAGTTTTGGGCATTTATAAATATATACCTAAATTAAAAGTGGCCCCTGATATGTGTTCGGCCTGGCTTGGATAGGTTCGTAACCTGGAAAATCAGACAAGGTTTTCCGGGAAAATTTTGAGTTTTCTTTCGAAAAACATTTTTATCTCCGAAAATTACAGTTATTTTGACGAAATTTGGTGAATCTGTTGCCTTGTGAAATACCTTACTACGTACCCAAATTCAACTTTCTAAGTTTATAGAAAATTGAGTTATTCAAATTTGAAGCATTTAATGAAAATCCACTACCATAACGCACTTGCTGCGTCCCGAACTTTTTAACATAAAACTGATTTTTGATGTTTCGGTACTTTTCAGTCCCCTATCCCAAAATGCCTTTTTTTTTGGTTAATAAAATTTGATTTTCATTAAAATCTTGTAGTCTTGCGCCCTCCTTTGGGCTCCTAAAGGGGCACACATTTTTTAATGCATATAACTTAACTTTCCCATAATGATAAAAACTTAAAATTTGATACATATAGTTTAGAGCAAATTTCCTCAAAATAATTTTGTTATTATTGTATACACAATTTTTCCGAAAAATAAATCTAAATTTTTCTAATAAATACTGATCTGACGCGCCCGTTTATGGACTCATCCAAGCTATTGACAAAAGCAAGGTATTTGCCAAATGTTTATTAAAATCAGTCAATTATGTGTGTTAGTTCCCTACAACTGTAGCAGTCTTAGAATGAATGACATTAACACACTTTCTGTTTTGTTTACTACATAATTACAGGGCATGCGTAAACGTTAATCATTACAAGTAGGTAACTTAGGGAAAGTGATTGGTAACATGTTTATAAATAAATCACAAAATTCAAAAACATGTTTTAAAACAAGCGACTTTTTAAATTTTTATTAGTTTAAAATTCCGAAATGTTGAAGCTGTGTTAATGTTTATTTTTATTGCATGAAACAGTAAGTTTTGGGTCAAACATCTCATAACAACGACCGCCTAAAGATATAAATAAAACTGTTATAAAAATAAATATAGACAGCTGCTTAATAAATACTCACAGGTTAAGGTGCGCTTTGCTCTACCGACCAAGCCTTTAATTGCAAGCTTCTGATAATCTGGATCTCGCCCTTCTAAATTTTTAATTGTATCCAAAGCTTTTTCCTTATCCTTAAAGCCTAATCCAGGAACTGTATCTGGTTTAGTTTCACTCATTTTGCTCTGTTGAAAATCAATACAGTAAGAAGTAAGAATTATCACTCAACGAGAACGATGCGTATTTGCTTTTACGCTGACTACTATTATCAACCTTAGTTTTCTACTTACATTTTCAGTAACACAAGCTCAAGTTATAACGCGAACGACTACCAAACAACTGACACCGCAGCGAACTTTTCGTATAATGAAATTTAGAAATTCCGTATCCATATCTTTTAGTAAGGACCATATATTTAGCTAGCGGATGTTAAAAGCGAGCCAATGTTATGTGTGAAAATTAAACCGTTTTGTAACAGCTGTCTCGAAATGGGGGTACAGGCATGACAGAATATCTAAACTAGGTAAATTACGTCATCCTAAACACAATAATCTATACATGTATACCGGTCTTGACATTCGTAATGTCTTAGATAATTATTAATAATAACGATTATCTTATTTTTAACTTAAAAAATTATGTCCTTTTCGTACTACCACTCTAAATTGAATATGTGTGTAAATATTGTACGATGAGTGAGCAAATATTAACTTTATTTTTAGAAGCAACAGGATTCAATGAGTTAAATTTAAAATTTCTAGAAACAAAATGGCTAGCTCGATGCAATAGAATTACTACTGATTTCACTTACGAGGTTATTTGTGTTTGATTTCACTTACGAGTTTATTTGTGTTTTGATATCTCATAGTCAAAGAGTATGACTTCTTTCTCCTGAAATTTGTATTTATGTCTTGAAATATATGTCGTTTATTCAGCAATTCTTGCTTACCTACTGACCTTTATCTGTGTTTTCGTGTTATCTTTTGCCTTTTGATAATGTTTCTGTAAATTCTGTTGCCGAGTTTATTAACCTTTAATTTCGGTACCTATGCAATTTATTAATTATACCAACTCACAGGTCGTTAAAAACAGAATGTAGTACCTAAGTATATCTACAATTGATACTTCCTCACTAGAAGAAATCGTAAAGGCCAATTAAATTACTTAAAAATTAGGCTGTTAAAATAACAGTCAGAAACTTACTGAATGTAATGTTTTAACAAAAATAATTTATTTTTGAGTTAAGCCTAAAAATTTCAAAATCGGGCGCGAACATTACGTCGATAACCCTGGGTAGACTAGAAATGTTGAAATAAAGGCTTATAGGTATAGACTAAAAGAAAACACATATTAGCAAATGTTTTTTTATCATTTTTTCCAAATTCAACTAAGTATAAAGTAAAAAAGAAGTCAGGACGCAGCAAGTGCGTTATGGTAATTAATTTTTATAAAAATATTTTTAATTACTACACATATCTTCTTTTTAATGAAAGTAGGCATCAAATTTTGTTATCAGTATAACATATATAGTGGAAACGATGTACCACGTTTAATCAAAGTAACTGTTTTGTTTGAAAAAGTAGGGGAGACCGGGGCACAGTGGTTACTTTTTTAAAGAATGTCGAGTATTTAAAAAGAATATTTACGCAATGGAACAAAATTTGATTTCAAAGCTGTAGTACAGTATTTTTTATTGAATGACTTAATTAACTTAAAAAAAACAACAACAGTTATCATTATGTTTTAACCATTTTATAAAAAGATCACAAAGTGACCATTGTGCCCCCGATAGGGGGTATGCTGGTCACACTACCGGGGTACACCGGTCACTACATTTTTTGTTACCGGACATAACGGATTTACGGGTTATAAAGTTATAAATGCAAGTTAGATACAAAATAGTATTTTAAATCTTTTTTTTATTGCAGCACTGGTAAGTAAAAACAAAAAATCTTCAAAAAGTAACAAATAAATGTTATAAAGATTGAAATAGTTTAAATAACAAGTCTATGGAACTACACGGCGAATCCCAGATTGTCGCTCTAGACATATCCAAAGCATTCGACCAGGTCTGGCACGCAGCGCTGCTTAATAAACTACCGGCCTATGGCCTACCACCAAAACTCTGTACGTGGACAGCAAATTTCCTCTCCAACCGGAACATTTCTGTTGTCGTGGATGGCCATTCCTCTAAACTGTATCCAATTAATGCCGGAGTTCCTCAAGGTTCAGCTTTAGCCCCTACTTTGTTTCTTCTCCACATCAATGACCTCCTCTAGCACATCCAACCCAGTTCACAGTTACGCGGACGACAGCACCCTCCACTCAAATATACAATATTCTAAGCCTGTCTCTTTAGCCCAATTAGATGAGGATCGCAGACTCATGGAGGGTTCTATCTCCGTGGATCTCCAAAAAATATTGGACTGGGGAAGTAGAAATCTTATACAATTCAACCCCAGTCTTGCTTTCTTTCTCATAAGAGATACACCAGCCCTAGACCCATCACAATAAACAACCAAGTTATTCAAAGTAATGAGTCCTTTTCACTTGCTGGCATCTCTGTGGATCGAAATGTCAATTGGCACCAACATGTCACATCAATTGCCGAAGCGGCTGCTAAGAAATTAGGTTTACTCTTCCGGGCTCGCAAATACTTTTCACCAGCTAATCTCTATACTTTATATACTTCACAAATAAGACCAAACCTCGAATACTGCTCCCACATCTGGGGTGCTGCTGCCGCTTCTACACTCGCTATCCTGGACTCCATTCAGAAGAGAGCTATACGTCTCATCCATGACCCTACCCTCACCCAAAGGCTGCCATCCCTTGCACACCGACGTGCCGTTGGTGACCTCTCTCTCTTTTAAAGATATCTGCACGGGCACTGCTCAGAGGAGCTTTCTTCCATAGGTCCTCCACCTGCTGCCCCCAACAGATCTACCAGGAGAACAGAGCGAATGCACCCTTTTACTGTCCAGGTCACCAGGCATCGAACATCTTGTTATGCCCGCTCTTTTGTCCCGAGGACTTCCAAGTTGTGGAATTCCTTGCCGGCACATGTTTTTCCTTCTCCCCCGAACCTCCAAATCTTCAAGTCCAGAATTAACAAGTTGCCTCTTTCCTCCTTGTCGACACCCACGGTACGATAGTATTTAGGCTGTAAGCCCTCGTGGTGTGTTGTTGAAATTAAAAAAATAAAAAATAAAAAATACTTCCAATTATTGTAAATTAGACATAATATATTATAATAGATTAACAAAACAACAAATTTTCATAATACAAAAATAAGTCAAAAACCTCTAGCGATCATAAAAACCTACAAATTTCTGTAAAGTTACATAATAAACTCAGGAAAACTGATTGGTTCAGTTATCGACATACTTGCCTAGCGAACATTGTAGGAATCAAAATCAATTGGAAATCTTAGCGAGCTGCTTATTCGTGCAGTTCCTCCTATATTCGAAGGATCAGGCAAAATGAGTTGAATATCGTCCTTATCAACAGTAGCAATATCTTTGACAACTGGAAAAACAAATCTGTCGCCATGTTTTCTCAAGAAAATAACAATTAATTCTGTTCCACGTATTTCCTGCACCTGGCCTACATAATATTTTATTTGTTTTTTTGTAGAAAATTCAACTAGCACAAATCCACAAATTTTTAGGTCTTCCCAGCTCTTACATTCTTCACTTCCAATTAGCGATATATCATCCTCAATATTTTTCAAGTCTTCAGATTCAGATTCTGATGTGAAATCACTAGATGATGTATCAATAATGTTGATTTTCTTCTCTTTTACAGGTTTTGCTAGATTCCTTTTCACCATCTTTAATTTTTTCGCAGTTTTGGAACTTTCAGTTTTCGATATTTCATCCCTTACAGGCGTATCAGTCAATATCTGCGAAGTGCGTATCTTTCTATATTTTGTTGTTTTGTCAGTTATGCTAGCTTTTGGATAAGGTTGTATGATATGTGGGGGTATATAAATTGGTTAGGAGGTATAATAGGTCTCACGTGACTGGTGCTGGGTATATCAGTGTCATGGGTAGTGAGAAATGTCAGACCAGAAGTGGAACTAGATATTGATGGTATAATGTCAGTCACAGAAGCAGCTAAGAATTCATTGTCATCAAAAACATCTCGATTCAATGGGTAAAGGCCTGTTTTCTTGAAGGCGGCTAAAATATTTTTTATTGTAAATGCCATAGAATATACTTCTCCAAGTATTTCCGGAATGTCGTATATTGTGATCCGTTGTCCTGGGTGATGAAGCAGCCATGATCTACAACCATTATTATAATATTTTTTAAGGGACCATAAATGCATCGATCTAATGGTTTGCAATCGATGGGTTGTGTGAGGAGGGAACGTAAGTAAAATAACATGATTAGTTTTTGCGCAGTCGATCGTTTTCAAGGATATGTGGGAATCATAATTATCCATGATCAGTAACACAGGGGCTTCTTTTGTTGGAGATGAATGTTTAATAAAATGCTGCAAATATTGTAAAAAGACGTCTGTGGATATCCAGCCAGAAGGAGTAGCAGCCCCAATAGTTCCAAGAGGAGCACCTTTTATCATAAAATCTTTATAATGCACTCTTGGGAAGATCAACATGGGTGGTATGCTATTTCCTAGGGCATTTATTGCTCCACACATCGTGACCAAGGTGCCTCTTTCTGCTGATGCTATCTGCCCAACTTGTCTTCCACCCTTCATGGCGAGGACTTTTATAGAATTCTAAACTGTAGTTAATGCAGTCTCATCGGTTTTATAAATTTGTTGAGGGGCAAAATTATGTCTTTCTAATAACTGTTCATATTTATCAAAAAACAAGCTTACAACTGGCTTATTGAAGCCCATGGAACTTGCTAAGGACGTCGATTCCGCTCTTCTTAAAGATATGTCCTGATTTCTTTTCAGAAATAATGTGAGCCAATCCTCACCGGCCATTCGATTAACAGACCACGACGTGGGTATTTTTAAGTTGTTAGCCACAACTAAATCATAGGCTAAACTCCTATCCGATTTTGGTGGTAATCCATGGTGAAGTTTTGCACACATTTGTAAATAGTCGCAGAACTGCGACTCCTGTTCATCACTAAATATCCTTTGGATGCTATAATTTGGCTTCAGTTTGGGCACATCTTGTAATGTGGCATGATCCCAATCAATTTCTAGATTCTTACATTTTTTTATGTACCTCCCAAGTGTTGTCCGAAGAACAGAATGCCGAACAGATGATGCTTTGATAGAAAGATCGCCATTTAGGACACATCTGATCGCTTCTAGCCTTACGTGCTCTTCAGTAAGCCCGATTTGTGTTTTTCTTGGCCTGTTACGAACCATTGTCTGTAATTTTAATTAAAACATATGTATTACATAACAATAATTTTTCTCCACCACATAAAGTTGACCATGTTACATTGAAACATTTAATGACAGTGGTTAGAACCGGGGTACAGTGGCCACCGCTCAAATAATAGCAAAGCAGTGGCCACGGTGTCCCAGTAAATAAGTGACCGCTGTGCCCCAGTGGTGACTTTAATATATTTTTCTTAAATAAGCCAAGGTATTACATAATTTTGAATATTTTTTGTAACATACTCTTAACTGTATGGATTAAATGACGTAACATTATTTATCATGTCAATTTATGGTCAAATTATCTGGTAAAATTAATAAATTCTACTCACCTTTTACAACATATGCACTGGAACATAAACAGCTCAATACTGTTCAAACCTGGAAACTGGTAGTAGTGAAATTACAGGCATACATCAGCTCTGGTGTTAGATTCCCATACATAGATGGACCTACTTGTTCATAATCTGTACACAAAACTATGGCTATCATACTACTGTACCCCTATGACCACTGTACCCCTGTCTCCCCTACAAAAATTAACAATTTAATTTTAATAGTTATTCTTAGTAAACAGCAATTTCATGGGGAGATAAAAGAAATAAGTTAAGAATAATGAGCTTGTTCGGTTAACATTCACACTACAGGTTTTGCCATTGTGAAGAGCAAGGTCAAATCCATCTCTATGTATTTTGAAGATTAACAGTGACTGAATGAGCCTGTTCTCAAAGTAAATGTTCTATTCCTTTTTTTTTCCTTTTTTTACTAAAAAAAAGGGGTAAGTAAAAAAAATACCAATAATATAAACGAAAGCATCTCTGAAGGCGTCATTTTCATGGAATCTGCTATCTATTGGTAAAGCCGTCGTATCACAACTTTTAATATTCGCCAAAAATGTGAAAAGTTGCAAAACAATTGGCATAACTCGAATACGATGAACACCATAATTTTTTTCTTACAAACATGCATTTTAATTCGATAGAAAATGCAAAAATGCAATAAAATAAGGGTTCTTTGATTTAAAAAAAGTCTGGACGCAGCAAGTGCGTTATGGAAGTAAATTTTTATAAAAATGCTTTGAATAGCAAATATGTCTTTTTAATGCTAGCAGTCATCAATTTAGTTACCGGTATAACCTATATAGTAGAAACAATGTGCCATATTTTATGAAAATAACTTATTGTTTGAAAATGTACAACAATTTTTCGGCAAAAAACTTTAAATGTTGGTTTCCTAGCCAACAAACTTTAGGTTAATAGCAAATTTAGTTATTGAAATTTGAAGCATTCAATGAACATTTGCTACCAAAACGCACTTACTGCGTTTCGATTTTATTTCTTACAAACATATTTCGATAAAAAATGCAATAAAATAAGGGTGTTCGAAAACAAATTGTAGGGATTACCAACGACTTATGGGCCAGCCTGTGATTGTCAAAATAATTTTATAAGATGCAGCTCAAGACAACCTATGATTAACTTATACCATTTTTTCTCGTCTCTTGTATAATAATAATTATATTGAGTTAAAAATTATGGACCGTTAAACCATAAACTTAACTTAAACTACCGCCAAAGCATCAGAGAGAAAATAACTAACCTGTTGCATATCAGCCCTTTTTGTAAAACTTCAATCCTTTATATGTGGTGACAAAACATAACAAACACTGTTTAGTCCACCCACTAATATTAATAAAATCGTAAAGGAATAATTTGCACTTGTATATTAAAATTCCCAAATAACAAATAATTTGTCAACTGAAATTGAAAACAGATAAATAATCTAATACTATACGATAAACGTCAGTTACAGCGTGTAACTGACCTGCGCAATAATATCAAATGTTCTGTTGCTAGGTAACGGCTCAGACATACTAGATCTCATATACCTCTAAGCCAGTTTTTGCCATTGCCAATGAAACGCGGTGATATTAAAAATAAATGTTTCAAATTTGGATAGCACAATTTTCTGTATGTAGTTAGGTCTTTCCCAAAGCAACATGTCCACCAAATTTGATCGAAATATCTTTGTAATTTTCGGAGAAAAAGTTTTTTTTCGAAAGAAAATTTAAACATTTCCCGGAAAACTTTGCCTGATTTTCCTGGCTAACGAACTCATCCGAGCTATTAATAAAAGAAAGGCACTTGCCGAGTTTCATCAAAATTGGTTAACTATTTTTTGAGTTATCGGTTGGACATATATATATATATATATATATATATATATATATATATATATATATATATATATATATATATATATATATATATATATATATATATATATATATATATATATATATATACATATAAAAATCGAAACTGACCCCGGATATGGGTTCTAGAGGCCCAAATTTGCGCTCATTTGAAAAAATTTTTGCAAAGTCTCACCATCGGTACCTCTCTATTAGTGGATTTTTAAAAATAAAAAATCACTAAAAAAAAGAAGAAAACTTGTATCACCAACGACACGACTTATGAGCCAGCCTGTGATTATTAAAATAATTTGTATGATGCAGCTTAAGACATCCTATAATTAACGTATATAATATTTTCTCGTACCTTGTATAATAAGGGATATATTGAGCTTTACCGTAGAAATGTGTCACCTGTACTGCCCTACTACGTTCGGGTAAATATGGAGATAATCAAGGTTAGATTTTATTGATAGCCCCAACAATGAGTGCTAGTTGAGGGGAATAATTATGATTTCCTTATTATGCAGTTTTTTGAGACGAGTATATTTTTAAAACCTAAAATGCGATTTGTGTCAGTTTTTCTTCATATGAATTGCTTCCATGAGAATGCCTGGATTTACTAAGCTAACGGGTGGGCTATTTAAGATTTGGAATTTGAATCGGCTACAAAAAAAAACTAATGAATATTTTTCAAAGTTATGAGTTTATTAGAAAGATTGAACCTTTCCATTTAGGAAATGTAGACAACATCATTCAAATGACTGCCACGGCTAGCCTTACGATACCCCATTCGATCAGTCCAATTTTTCAGTACATTTTCGATTGTTTGGGCCTCTATTTCGTCAATGGCAACTTCGATTTCCTGTTTTAAGTCGTCAGTCGCCTACTTGTCCTTAACGGCTCCCCACAAAAAAGGTTCAACAGAGTCAAATCGCAGCCATGAGGTGGCCAATTGACATAAGATCGATTGTTACGTTGGCTGTGTGGCACGTTGCGTCGTCCTGTTGAAACCAATTGTCGTATATGTCATACTCTTCAATTTTGGGAAACAAAAAATCTCTTAGCATGGCGCGGTAGCGATCGCCATTCACCGTAACGGCGTTTCTTTGCTCATTTTCAAAGAAAAAAGGCCCAATAATGCCGCCAGACCAAAATCTGCACAAGACAGTTAATCGTTGTGGATGCACTGGTTTCTCCACGATGACGTGTGGATTTTCTGAGCCCCAGATATGACAATTTTGCTTATTGACGTATCCTCCGAGGTGGAAATGAGCTTCATCTGAAAAGATGATTTTTCGGTAAAAATGCTCATCTCCGATCAAGCGGTCTTCGGCACATTGAGCAAACCGAAAACGCATCGGATAGTCATAGGGCTTCAGCTCTTGCACCAATTGAACTTTGTACGCATTCATACCGAGATCTTTCTGCTACATTATTCTCAAAGAAGTGCGTGAAATGTTTAATTCTTGAGAACGATGAGTTGGATGTTGATGGTTGTTCAGGTACACTCTGAGCGACAGTGGCGATGTTTTTGGTTGAGCGTACTGGACGAGTATCAACACGGGTTGGTTTATCCAACAACGATCCAGTTTCAGGACCTCGCTGCACAAATTGATCCACAAACTGCGTTTTTGGCACATGTTTTTTGACAAATCTTTCTCGTAAGTTTCTTACAGCTTGAGCAGATGACTAACCAATATGGAAATAAGTTTTTAATATTTCCCAACTTTTTTCAAGCGAAAAGCGACTCATTTCATAAATGTCAAACAAAACTAACTTTCTGTCATATCGGAAATATCATCAAATTTCCAACCTCAAAATAACCTATAGTTACAATTCCAAACGTTAGATGGCTCATCCTTTACTTCAACGTAACTACACTTCACCAAAGCAAAATATACGCGTAGATACCACAATCATGCTTAGTAAAGTGTAGATACTAACTTTATGGTTTGGTAATTTCACAGGCGCAGTTAATTTTACTAATCTAATTACGTTATTGTATCTGCAGTTGATTACACTTTTAATTAATGTGTTTGTAGTAGTAGTACACTTCAATTGCTTTTAAAATCAATAAAAAACAAATAGTTTTCTTTTATACATATTTATGTTTATTGCTAAAAAATGAGCCAGTTTTCGTTTGACCACAGAGATAAATTGTTGAAATTAAATAAACCTCATCTCATTAAATGAATTCGCAATAAGAAAATATACCATCTTTTCGGATGTTTTGATGCTTAAGTAAAAGTAGAAAAAATGAACAAAACTTCAATGCAAAATATACTTTACAACATACGGTAATAAGTAACTAGCTCATCATTAAGCATCATCACTATCCTCTTTGCCTCCTGTTTCTGTTATAGGAAGTCAATTCCAAAATTCTAGTCTGTTTGCAGGAATTACTGATGCTTGTCCTTTTAGCAACTGCAGTAGAGATCTTTCTCTCTGAACAGTGTTTCTTAGTTGTTTTTGCTTTGCGGGTACAGGAATCTTCATGGTTTTCGTGATTTTACTTTGGAGGAAATCCAATGTTTTCCAATTATCATGATACTCCTTCTTCTATGAAAGATTAAAACTATTCCGTTTGGCTTGAACAGCGACAATGTCGTGGATATATGGTCGTTCAGAGTTACTGCTTTTGACTTCTTTCTTAGAGATAAAACGCTTCCAATGGTAAAGTTTTCAAGTTGCATTGGGAGAACTAAAACTTTTTGGGAAGCCATTAAAGTCGCTTCTTGAAAGTCGTCGAAGTCGTATACTTTGGACTGTTTATTTGTTTTCATAGACTTCTCCACACTGTGGTGAAATAAGTCCGCAGACATAAAAGTGTGGCCAGGTTCAAAGTATGTTACCACAATATCATCGGCACTAATCAAGTTTGTGTTAATGGTGTAAACCAGAAAAGTAAGTATAATCCAGTTTTTATTTTGTGATGTACAATTGTCCATCCACAAGATAATTTTGTCACGCTTTACTGGAACAGATGATTTTGAAGATTGCACTCACCATATCTTCTTTTTTTTCTGCCGCTTATATCTTCATGCCTGATGACAGGGACAATGTTTGACTTACTTTTTGAACCAACAAGAGCGAAGGTTTCATTGTATATTGATAAACGTTGGAAAAATATAACATTTTAAAACATGTCTAACCGTGGCAGCATTATTACATTCTGCAAATCTATGCTGTATATGATTTCATTTTTTAGTGGTTCTTTGGTCTTATCTTGGTGATACAAATATCTTGCAATAGTAGCTCTATTCGTGTGCTTTTTCGAGTCTCGACAATCTTGGCAGTTATCATCAGGTTCATCGAGGGAGTGGGGATGCTGTGGAAGCGTTCACAAAATTCGCACTCCTCGTGGCCTAATTTGACAAAGGAAATATACATTTTGTCAACCACTTCTCTGTACAGATCAGAAGAGCATGTAAAGCCAGTTTTTTTAATCATCATACATTTTGGTTATGGTTAAGTGACTTGGAAAATACAATCTATTAGGCGCGTGCTCACCCGGCAACATCGAGATATAAGGACTCGGGTCTCTGACGTAACGGTCGCGTAACGTACGCAGAGCGAGGCATGTTTGGTATGTCCGCTTGTACACGCTGCTATTAGATAACAACGTGCCAAGGTGTTGTTTTGCTTATATTTCGTGTGTTAGAACTACCTTTTTTCTGTATATATATATATATATATATATATATATATATATATATATATATATATATATATATATATATATATATATATATATATATATATATATATATATATATATATTGCGCGAAAAAGAATTCAGTGTGAAATATGTACGGAAAAGATCATTTATAATGATGAAATCATTGTTGAAGATAATTTCACCCTGATTAAAAGTTAAAGCCGGGGAAAATTGTTTTATCTCCAAGACGTTATCGTACGAATGACTTTATATGCGTATATAATATTTAACAAAATTTTGGATGAATTTGAGGAAACTTTCTTAACAGTTCATAATAAACGTGAATTTCTAAGCCACTATATTATAAAATTTCTTTCAGATAACGGGCACCTGTCTGTCGATCATAAATGTAATATTCATCCGATTGTACATATAGCAAATATTGTCATAACCTGTACAGTAAATACTCTTCATTAAAATTATTGTGGAAAATCTAATGATCGGTTGGCCAAGCCATTTAAAAGCCGTAAATTAATGACTCTTACCAAATAGACTGTATTCTTTTTATAATGGTTCTTGCTTTGAAACTTCGTTTTTCCACAATAAAATCGAATGGGGTCCGATGAAGGGCTCAGTTGACGACTGGCACCCTTTTTCAACCAAAATCTCTTCAAAAGTTTGCAGAATAAGTGTCTTTTATGGTCATATGGTCTGGCACACTAGCGCGATGCCTGCCTGTGGTGACGTCATGCTCGAGCACCGAGTCCTTATATCTCGGTGTTGCCGGCTCACGGCAATAATGAGATATTGATGGGTTAAACGATTTTATGTGTACATGTCCTGTCAATCTTATTATGAGGACTTTTACCCTGCCGGCCATCCACTTTGGAAGAGGCCCCAGCTTGTTTGCACATTGCTTGAATAATACTATCGTTGTTCTTAGAATATCCGAGAGTGCCAAGGAAAATACTTTGCATACTTTCTTTCCATAGCCTTGCTCATTTTTCAAATAATATTCTACAGTGTCTTTCCTTCTTGATTCACAGTCTGCTGCTCGTCTCTGAATAGCTTTTCTATTTATTGCCCCGAGGACGAATGATTTTTGTTCTTATCGAAATAAGCTCCAATATTGTTCATTACTCTTAATCTGTTGATCATTAGATGGAATTTGATATTACAGTTCCAGGGATTTTCTTTAAAAACATGGAGGTTCCTTATTCGCGCTTTCTTATAGTCAGCACTTTCTGTGGGAGAAAGCCCAAAATGTCTTCTTTCCCTTGGTTCTCTTTTTTTGTGAAGCCACTGACTATTTATTCAACCTCATTGGCACGTAGTACTGGGTCAATTACAATCACAGTATCAACTTTAAACAGAGACCCTTCGGATGTCTCATAAATCAGTTGTAAAGTATTACTACCTTGATCAACAATATACTCGCCCTCAATAACTAAAGATTCATGTTGTGTCTCATCAGATACAAGAGCCGTTCCAAGGTCATCTTGTACGGGAATAATGCTTTCCAATTATATTTCGTTTAATTGAGCAAAACTGACATCTTTATATGCATTTTGAACTTAGGAAATCAAAATACAATTTTCTTCCTGATGCGTTTCTTCTTGTTCTTCACCTAGCTTATTGCGGCAGATATTGCCAACATCACCGACACTTTCAGAGTTCACTGGGCACTCAGAAATGACATTAAGATAACTAAAAAAAAGGTTAGAGGTAAATCATTGTTCGATCTGACGATAAGTATTATCCATCGAGCAGTTATTATTATTATCTGCTACCTATTTCTGATGATTTTTAGCCTTTTACCTGCCATTCATATTAATTAGGTGACTTATTTCTCCCACGATCCTCTCTGACATCATCTTGATCATTATGAAAAGAACAGCGGATGTTAACAGTTGTATTTGTGGTAACAGACTCCTCTGAAACCTTTTCAACAACTACAACATCCAATACCATTTTGATCAGTTCAGTTAATATGGCACTTGACAAAACAATGGAAGAAAAACAATTATGTCTTCGTGAGCTCTTCAAAGATAAAAAATGGTATTTTTTCACCAGGGAATATATATATATATATATATATATATATATATATATATATATATATATATATATATATATATATATATATATATATATATTTGTGTGTGTGTGTGTGTGTGTGTGGGGTAAGGGCTGACAAAAATAATTGTCCCGACGTTTGGCTTTTCGTTTAATTTTAAATCTAGGGGTAAATTACACTTTAATGTTTATAATGTTGAAGTAACTAAACTAATAAGAGATAACTTGTGATAGATATTATACAAAGGGATAAGTAATGCTTCACTAGAGAGTCGTTCTTTTGAGATGTTCTCTGGCTCGCGTCTTATGTCGTTCTCTTGTCCTTCTTCCAGAACGGAAATGCCTTCGCGTCCAAACAGGCTGGCCACACGTAACTGTTTTACTTCGAGCGGCTTTCGAATAATCATAGGCGGCTCGTGCGGGTGGATCCCACACACACACACACACACACACACATACATACATACATATATATATATATATATATATATATATATATATATATATATATATATATATATATATATATATATATATACATATATATATATATATATATATATATATATATATATATATATATATATATATATATATATGTACACACATATCTATTTTCATATATACATATTATTTTAAATGTAAATAGACATATATGAATATTGTGTATTTAAGATTCAGCGCATTTTTGCTTAACTTATATATGAATTTTGACATATCTACACCATACGTTAGATAGGAAAACTTCTGTACCACATTGGGTTTCAACAGCTGTTTTATTTCCGAAGTTTGTGATATACGTCAAGAGAAACAAATTGAATAGATAAAATTACACAAACAAAACTTTTCCCACAAGATGACAAATAATATAACCATACATACAAACTTACCTACCAATTAAAATTCATTGAAAAAAAGCATCTAAAGGAAAGAGACATAGACACATTAAATTGAATTAAAATCTAGTTTAAATAAAAATTGTATTAATAAAATGTTTGTACATAAAGATAAAAACCACACTAAAAAAGAAAAAATTGAAATGTGAATAAATATTAGTTAAGAAACTTGGAATGTATCAACAAAGAATGAATTTTGTTCACAATAGCCTTTAGAATAAGAAAATGTCAGAAACAATCTAACGCATTTTTGCTGCTGGTTTGTTGTAAATTTTGAGAGATTGTATTGTTACACTGTTGTACACGATTGTTTTTGTCGTTTGATGTTACACTGTTGTACACGATTGTTTTTGTCGTTTGAGAAGTGACTAAGTGACAATCTGATCTTAACCTCGTGTTATAGTCATGCTGCACTTCACCCTGAGATTCCAAATCACGATTTGCTTTTACGAAACACGGACATTCGAAAATACATAAACATCGTAAGGTAAGTATTTTATTGCTTTTGAATAAACCTCTGCAAAATTCTTTATGTTTTAGATTTAAAATGCTTCGAACGCATGTCCTTTGAAGTCTGAAAATTCTCATCGCGTCTTTGGAGGTCCCCCAAAAGATAATTCCGTATCACAGACGAGAGTTGACATATGCTTCGAGGTTAGCACTAACATTAATGGAGTTTGATAGGATTTTCAGTGCATAATGGAAAACTGTTAATTTTCCTGCATCATCCTGAGCGTGCGCTTTCCAATTTAGTTGGCAATTAATTCTCAGGTCATATAATTTGCCTTCTCTCTTTGTGGTAAGTATTTCATTGTTAAATGGAATTTCCAATTTTTCTTCAATAAAATAATGAAATGCAATAACACTTGTTTTAGCAACATTAGCTTTTAAATTTATCTGCCTGAACTAGTGTTCCATGATCATTAGAAAATGTGCTGTTTTAGAAACAGAAATTACATTCGAAGGAGGTTAAGAATGTACATTGGATGTAGGGAGGATGTACCCCAGCAAGCATATCTAAACGTCCAGAATATGTCCACTTATGAGTGCAAAGTTGCATACAACGTAGTGCATAGTGAATGCACAGAAGATACCCATATGTCTTCCTCCATACATAATTTGAATATCCACTTGACATTGTCCAATACGGAAGCATATATGGCTATATTTGTGATGTATGGGAAAAAGATTCTGTTCTTATGCAAACTATCAATCTCACACCTCTATGTTTATCGTTCTTAAAATTATTTTGCAAACGAGACCGAGAAAAAAGAAAAGGAAAAACTTAAGAATTTATTTGGTGTTTTTACTTTTGTATGAAGTAAGTAACAGGTAGTTCATTTTTTTCACTCCAACCTTAAAACGTGTCAAAAAATTTCATTCTGTATTTGTTACACAAAATTTAAAATCATGTTTATAATTAGAAGGTTATTATAATAGCGTTTCTTAGCCATTTATTTATACGTATGCAAATTAAGAGGCAAACTTGTATAACATCTAAAGTACAATCCGATATTGTAATACAATACTTAACTATACAGGGGGTTAAATAAAATTTCAGGATGCGATACCTAATCCAATCCTTAGCCGAAAAGTTCATACAAACATAGGTCACAAACCTCTTTGTACTTCAGATGAAGGGTATGTCAAACTATTTCCAAAAGGTAACAGTTTCTTCTAAATATCGAAAAGATTAGAGCCAGTATAAAACTGACACTCGGTGATAATTATGAATTCATCAAGGGGCATCATTTGGGTTAAATAATTTTTCTCAAATACAACCAGTGGCGTGCTTGAGAGTGACCTAGGGAATCAAACTTGAAAAAAAAAAAACCTACTGGACTAACACTTATACGCCTCCACGATCTAAATTACACAGTCATCTCTTGGATATTTTTTTTTGCCAAAAATAAACTTAAAAAAACTCAATTTTATTATTTTCAAGTTTTGATCTTATATTTCAAATGAAGACCTTTTGAATAATAATGGCTAGATATGTATGTATAAATAATTAAGTGGGTATATGTAAATAATAATATCTTATTACCATAATCGGTTATGAAACATGTGTGAATTTGGAGACAAGTTAACAAGACTACCGATTACAGTACAGGATATTTTAAACCAAACATGGTTTAATAATAATGATGGGGCATCGGCACCTGTTACCAAATCAGCTGCCGATTAACAGCTGTCTACACAGATGTTTATAAAAAGGGAAAAAGAGACCGGTCCCAGCAAGTTCGTTATAGAAACGAGTTTTCATTAAGAAAGCGCGTGATCTTTTAACAAAAACTTGATAAAAGCTTAAAAAGTCTAAACGCATGCGGTATGGTAGCGAATTTTCATGGAAATAATCTACCCATTTATTTTTACGAAAGTTACACACACACAAATATATATATATATATATATATATATATATATATATATATATATATATATATATATATATATATATATATTTGTGTGTGTGTGTATTAAATTCACACATGTTTCATAACCGATTATGGTAATAAGATATTATTATTTACATATACCTACTTAATTATTTATACATACATATCTAGCCATTATTATTCAAAAGGTCTTCATTTGAAATATAAGATCAAAACTTGAAAATAATAAAATTAAGGGTTACCCGAATAACAGTTTATTTTTGGCAAAAAAAATCCAAGAGACAAGTTTTGTGTAATTTAGATCGTGAAGGCGTATAAGTGTTAGTCCAGTATTTTTTTTCAAATTTGATTCCCTAGGTCACTCTCAAGCACGCCACTGGCCCTTGATGAATTCATAATTATCACCGAGTGTCAGTTTTATATTGGCTCGCATCTTTTCGATATTTAGAAGAAACTGTTACCTTTTGGAAATAGTTTAACATACTTTTTTTTTTAAACTTGAGAAAAGCTAAAAAAGTCTAAACGCATGCGGTATGGTAGCGAATTTTCATGTATATATATATATATATATATATATATATATATATATATATATATATATATATATATATATATATATATATATATATATATATATATATATATATATATTAAGTTCAGCATGCATATGGGTTCTAGAGGTCTTAATGCATCCGCATCTCAAGAAAATTTTCGTATGTTTCAAAGTGGTGAGTTCGTCATAAGCGAATTTTTTCTAAGCATATACGCTAAGACCACAAAACTTAAAAATATATATCCGGTAAAACGTTAAAAAAAAAGGTTTACAAAATATAATACATCTTATTTCTGAACGTCATAATGCCTGGGTTTGACACGATTAAGGGAAATTAAAAGGCTTCCACTACCAGACAACTGATTTTTATTCTTAAAACCCCAGGCGTTTCGGCCCATTATTGAGCCATCCTCAGGGGTTTAGACTATTCCTGTCTCAATTACAGAAAATGCTATATGAAATGTTGCCAAAGTTTGGCTTTTCATCCATTGTCTTCAGCATCCCTAACAAAAACTGCATAAAACAAGAAGGCAGGAACATCACAAGACCTGAAGAAATCAGAGGATGAATGCAAGTGACGCTTATTTTTTAGCCTAATTTTATCAGACGAATAAAACGCACTGTTTAATTAATAGGGGTCTTACTTTTACGTTAGGAGGAAAGTCTCGCTTTTCCGTTAGAGGCAAAGTCTTACTTTTCCGTTAGAAGCAAAGCCTTACAATTAAAATTACAATTACGTCAAAAGCAAAAGCTGTCCGTTTGGGCACAAGCTTCTCTGTGGCTCAAGTTTGCCGTTCAAGTAGAATTTTCTTGACTTTTTTTTACTGTAAATAATTCCCCAAGGACAAATTGGCTCGTAAAGAGCTACATTTTAATCGCAAAGCTAGTTAGGAACTCGCCTTCAATCAGCTGTTCAAGCTCATATTGTGGTAGGAAATATCATAGGCGAGAAATTTAACCTTATTTTCGTGTTGTCAAGATTCAAAATATCAGACTCTCTATTGTGTTTAAATAACTAGATTTGTGTGGTACGGTTAGTTCGAAATGTAGCGAATTTTTTTGGTAAAAGAATTTGGGTCCATTTTCAATTGTACAATCCATAATATCTTTATTTTTTCTGCTGTTGAGTATATTTAATGTAGTATCAATAATCTTTTATCTAAAAGTTCTAAAATAATTAATAATCAACCTGTACTCAGTAGTCACATAAAAAGTAGTAAAAACATGTTATTTTGACTGTAGGATCAGTTTCTTTTTTTTATTGTAAAGCTCTGATAATCATTTTATTTTTTTGATGTCTAATTAAATTGTAGTTGTCTTAATTAGATTTTGTAAACCATCTGATAATTGATGACACAAATTAAGTAGAATAGAATCTAACATTTATCATTCTTTTGTGCTTTGTAAATAAGCAAACTTGCAAGGATGGAATGAATTAATGAAGTAATTTTTTTTAACATAAAATATATGTTTTTATTTTAGAAACCTTTATCCAACTGACTACCCCTCTAAAAGATGGAAAAGTTATAAAAGACTAACATCAATAATTAGAACAGCCTTGTTATTTGAGCCGTTCTTTCAAGTAAATCAACAAACAAATAACTGGCATCCCCAAATTACCTTAGGTCTTCTGATTAACGAGATATCTGAGTTGCCGTAATAAATTTCTCTTTTATGTACATACTATACAGGGTAGTCTAAATAATCTAAAATACTTTGTATGATCTAACTTGAAGTTAAAGAGGTAAGAAAAATTTCACTCGACTTAACCAGTATTAAAGATCTTATCAGTACCGTTTTGATGAATGAGAAATAGAGGTTCCTATGCCTAATAAGAAAATTTCAGTCCTGGAGTTGGCGGATTCTGTGGATGTTTATTTCTAAAACTGACATCTGTCCAAGAAAACGAAAATAAAAAAATCGGTATTTCGTCCCATTCAACGGATCTATATTGCTAGACTTGTAGCGTGTACCCTTGTGAGAAATTATCTGTTTGTAGGGGATGTGTTGCGGATATGAAACCTGCCTAGAAGAGCCGATGTTAGTGCTTTGTAGTTTTTTGAACAAGATGTCAGAAACAGATCAAGAGTATAGGTTGTATGATTATATCTGGAGTGCGTATAGGAACCTCTACTAGCTGGGTCAGATCTTAGATTATGGCAAATAGTTCTGGGACTTGTCCTGCATCATTTACACAATTTAAAAACTTAGCTAGTTTAGGATTATGGACATCAAAATCGCCAGGCATAACATCTTCGTAATTAGGGTAGTTTTGTACCAAATAATCTACTTTACCAGATAAGTAATAAAAAAAATAATAGATAGTCACTCGGAGAACAATAAACGCAATCTACGACTTCTGTGGAGTTCGATAATGAAATTTTAAGCAACGTGGCATCATATCAGATAGCCTCTAAAAACTGAAATGTTACTCCTGGTATATACGCAAACACCACCTTTGAACCGGAGAGCCTAATGAAATTAATAGCTAGGGCACAGAATATGGAGAGAAACTGCGGAGGGAGAAATCTCGGTTTTAGTTAGAACTAGTAAATGGGGTTGTTTGTCTTGGAGGCGTTGATGAACAGCATTCCAATAAGTCTTCAATCCTCGGATGTTACTAAATTCAATTGTAAACTGCTGTCTTCGGTGCTACTAGCAACCACAGTAAAACGTTTCCTTTTAGTGAATTTTCTTAAAAAAAATTCACTAATGAGGAGATCCCGACTTTTGAATTTTGAAAAAATTTCTTCTAGTGAGCGCTAATTACGCCCCCCAGAACACATATCCGGGGTCAGTTTCAATTTTTATATGTTTATATATATATATATTATATATATATATATATATATATATATATATATATATATATATATATATATATATATATATATATATATATATATATATATATATATATATATATATATATATATTTATATATATATATATATTTATATATATATATATGTATCACACCGATAACTCAAAAAATAATGGTCCGATTTTGATCAAATTTGGTGAATACCTTCATTTTGCAAATGGCTTGGATAAGTTCGTTAGTCAGGAAAATCGGCCCAGGTTTTCCCGGAAAATTTTGGGTTTTCCTTCAAAAAAAAATTATATCTCCGGAATTAACAAAGTAAGGGCAACCAAATTTGGTGCGCTGGTTTATGTCATTATAGGTGAGGTGCGTACTAAAATTTAGCTCTGTAGGTCAAAAGACAAAAAAGTTATGGGCATTTAAAGAAAAATAAATTGGGGGTTTCCTCAAAACGTCAAAGTGACAATTTAAAACGTCGAAATTCGCAACATTTAGGCAAAGAACTTGAATATAATACGGGCTCTGGAAAGAAAATGTCTTAAGAAGAATGTTTTACAAACCCTGAAGTCTTAGTTTCAACCGTCATCGTCCTTTATTTTACTAAAATATTTCCAGAAAATTCATTTGAAATAGACCCTTTCTCTGATGCTTGGCAGTAGCCTTAGCTATAGAATTTATCGTTTAATGGTATATAATTTTTGTAGAATTTTCGTAAAAAATCAATAAAGCTCAATATCTCCGTTATTATACAAGATATAAAAAAATATTGTATACATTAATTATACGGTGTCTTGAGCTACACCTTAAAAAATTATTGCTACCATCACAGGGTGGCCCATAAGTCGTTGGTGATACAAATAATATTTTTTTTAGTGGAAAACGCCTTATGTTTTTGCATTTTCCATCGAAATATAATGCATGTTTGTAAGTTAAGAAATTCTGGACGCAGCAAGTGCGTTATAGTATCGAATTTTGATTAAATGCTTCATATTTGAAAAGCTCAATTTGCTATTAAGGTTGACCAAGAAACGGATTTTTTCGGTTACATTTTAAGTTTACTTTCGGAAATTTCTGTACGTTTTCAAACAATAAAGTTATTTTGATGAAACATGGCACATTGTTTTTACTATATAGGTTATACTGGTAACCAAATTTGATGCCTGCTTTCTGAAAAAAACAAACACATATTTGCTATTAAAAACATTTTTATGAAAATTCACTACCATAACGCACTTGCTGCGTCCAGAGTTTTTTGTCTTTGTCGTGTTTGTGGTTTTATAGGTTTTTAGTTGGGACTTATGGCTAGGCAACCAGCTTATGCAGATTTCATCCAGGTTCTAGACAGCTATCTTGGGAGATCGTGGCAGAGGCAATGTCTTCCGAAAACACAGGTTCGGACCTCTTCCAGACGCCGTCTAGCAGAACTGCTCCCAAATTTTTTGAAAGCTAATGTGGCTGCCTCCCAAAGTAATACCGATGGGTTCGAGCCACTGTATTGACTGTGGGGCCAACATGCGGAACTGTTTTAAAGCTATGTCCTCGATTAATAAATGACAGAGCTACCAGTTCCTGGACTTCTCGTCATTTAGACCAAATTCTTGCGGTAGTATATGCCACATCATCAGCATCTTTAATGTCCTATGATGGTACTACCCTGAGCCGAGAGCATATCTCTACTATCTATTTTACAGCACAGGTGGCGCTACTACGATAAGAAAATTGACTAGTGGTCACTCTACCTCAGGTGGCCGCTTTACCCGCATCTTCCCCATGTTACTTGAACTAGTTGTTATCAAGATTGAACATTCTTCATTTAACAATAAAGCTATTATTATTTGATACGTGTTTATTGCGTGTGTCTAGAATTTCTGTTACTATATTTAAATTTAGCAAAGAATACTTTTACACTGCGGCCTCAGTAAGCACAACGAGCAAAACGTCACCGATTTACATTCTACTGTAGGCTGTCGATAATTGTTTCAAAATTATTATTAGTGCATACTGAAAAATAGCAACTAATGGGGTCATAAAATTGTGTATGAGCAAGTTGAATTCCTGAATTATTTCAATGGAGGCATTAATTCGTCGCAGGTAGGGATCCCTACCATGCTTAGAAAAGCCGAGGCTAGTGCAAAATGTTTAGGTGGGTGAGGTGAAACTGCTCACCGGCGTCGATAATTATCCATAGTTGCAAAGATAGGCCTTCGCTAAAAAAGACACACACAAAATAATACACTGGTAGTGTTGATGAACGAAAGCAAAAATGCACGGACCTTTCAAACTTTTTTCTATCGAACTTTGTGTTTAACTCTGATAGTTCTACCAAACTATATCTGACCTTATTGAAACTCCCTGATTAAATACATGCATTCTAAATTGTTGATAGCAGTGTCAAAGTGGCAATATTGCCGGTAATAATAATAGTGTATGACGCTATCCATTTGGCCTTACTCGGAAATGATGTAGCGTTCTCACTACTCCTACTCGAACCGTTGCTAAATGCAGGTCAATGTTGTTTCAATTCTTAGTTGCCATGTACGAGGAGCACTTTTTATATATAAGATAATATATCACCATTTATCCAAATAATGATGCCGTCATCAGTCATCATTAAAAATAAAATATGACTAAGAATGTGTAGTTTTGGACAGTGGGTTGTAGTTGAGATTTTAAATGAGTAGTTACGTATCATGATTGTCCGATTAATTATAAAATCTTCTTGATTTCATTGCTAATAAATTTAAAGGATCCATTTTTTATTTACGATGACGGATTTATCCTCCGCGGCTAACCTATTTATAGATACTCTGTATATAAAAATTCTGGACGCAGAAATTGGACAATGGTAGTGAAATTTTATAAAAATATTTAATTTCCAAATACCTATGTCTTTTGTTTGATGAGACATCAAATTTGGTATATTGATGCCCAGTTTCACAAAGCTCGATTAAATATTTAACGGCCGGTTAGTTAATCAGGGCTTTAGACGGCCAATCACAGCTTCAAAATATTTGGTTGTCATGGCAAGAACCAGAATTATAGTCTGTGATTGGTCGTCTAAATACCTGATTAACTAACCGGCCGTTAAATATTTAATCAACCTTTGTGAAACTGGGCAATAGTGTAACATCTATAGTAGAAACCATATGCCATATCTCATAAAATAACTGTTTGACAAAATATAACATTTTTTTGAAAATGAAGAAAATTGTCCTGAAGAAACTGGTACTATTTTCCTGGCCAATGCACAATTCAAGAAATTTACACAAAAACTACACTTGCCAATATATAATTATTTACAAAAAGTGTCTTAAAAGATAGAAAAAAATTACATGAAAATTAACAAAATAAACCCTTTCACCAAAACTAGCCTTTTTTTTTACAAAAATTGCCTTAAGGAATGTAAGACGAAATTCATATAAAAATCCTTGCGAAAATTAGTTAAAATGTTATTACACGACAATTCGAAAACAATAATTGTACATGTGAATTCGCAAAGATCCTTTTACCCTATATATATATATATATATATATATATATATATATATATATATATATATATATATATATATATATATATATATACAGTGTGATTCATCTAAATGATTCATTAGAACTCTATAAATATTATATTATATATCTATAAATATTATTACATTTTCAAATTCTACGTAAAAGTCTAAAGGTGCTGCATTTTGAATTGTTTTTCTATTTTCAATTATTTTTGATATATTTAATTTTTTCAAAAAATTTCGACAGATGGAGTGACTAACTAAGATGTCATTATTACTAATAATTCTAACGTCGAAAAGTTTATTCTTGGTAAATACGTTAAGAAACGAGTGTCCTATTAGGAGCAATTAATAGTATTCTAAAATGTTATACAGGGTGTCTGGTATTTCCGATCATTTTAAATGCCAATAACTTTCTTATTTCAAATTGAATGACCATAATGTTTTCACACCATTCGACGTGAAATTATGTTCTCTATTGATATGTTATAGCATACCCTATAGCTAAAATGAATATTTACATTCAATTTCTGGGCATTATTACACAAAACATCTACATCACAAAAATTAACAATATGAAATAAAAAAAATAATCGAAAAACAAAACTAAAACAGCTGGTCAAAATGTCGCCCATGTTATTCACGACAAAGGGTTTTTCTACATATTTTGTAAATATTCATTTTAGCTATAGGGTATGCTATAACATGTTAATAGAGAATAAAATCCACGCCGAATGGTGTCAAAATATTATCCCATTTGAAATAAGAAAGTTATTGGCATTTAAAGTGACAAAAATTGAACGGCAATACCAGACAGCCTCTACAATATTTTAGAATACTATTAATGGTTATTGATAGGACACTCCTTCGTTAACGAATTTACCAAGAATAAACTTTTAAACGTCACAATTATTGGTAATAATGACATTTTAATTAGTCAATCCATATGTAAAAAATTTTTTGAGAAAATTAAATATCTCAAAAACAACTAAAAGTACCAAGACGATTCTAAATCCAGCAGCTCCTTAATTCTACGTAGAATTTAAAAATGGAATAATGTTTATAGAGTTTTGTTTGAAAAAAGCAAATGTCACTTCTTGTTCAACCGGAAGCTACAGCGTATTGAAAATATATAAAAGCAGACCGCCTCGTATTCTGGCTGCAACCAAAATTTCAGATGATGTCTCTTCTATTTCCCTTTACACCTCTAATGAATCAGTTAGATGAAGCACCCTATATATATATATATATATATATATATATATATATATATATATATATATATATATATATATATATATATAATATGTGCAGCGCACCATACCCTGTATATACGTAAACATATGAAAATTGAAACTTACCCCGGGTTCTGAAGGTTCTAGACTGCGCTCATTTGAAGAAATTTAGACAAAATTCAAAAGTCGCGATCTTGTCATCAGTTAATTTTTTTCTACGAAGATTCGCTAAAAATTGAAACTGACCCGGAATCTGCGGAGGCCTAATTCGCGCTCATTTAAAGATTTTTTTTCAGTATTCCAAAGATCTTCTCATTAGTAAATTTTTTCTACAAAAAATATTTTTAACACTTGTTGAAAAATATAAAAATCTCGGGACGCAGCAAGTGCGTTATGGTAGTGAATTTTCATAAAAATGTTTTTATTGCAAATATGTGTGTTTTCTTTTTAAGAAAGCAGACATCAATTTTGGTTACCAGTATAACCTATATAGAAAAAGCAGGCATCAAATTTGATTACCAGTATAACATATATAGTAAAAACAATGTGCCATGTTTCATCAAAATAACTTGATTGTTTGAAAACGTACAGAAATTTCCAAAAGTAAACCAAAAGTGTTACTGAAAAAATCCGTTTCCTGGTCAACCTTATAGGTTAATAGCAAATTGAGCTTTTCAAATATGAAACATTTAATCAAAATTCGCAACCACAACGCACTTGCTGCCTCCAGAATTTCTTAACTTACAAACATGCATTATATTTCGATGGAAAATGCAAAAAAATAAGGCGTTTTCGACAAAAAAAAATTATTTGTATCACCAACGACTTATGGGCCACCCTGTGATTGTCGCAATAATTTTTTAAGATGTAGCTCAAAACACCGTATAATTAATGTATACAATATTTTTTCATATCTTGTATAATAACGAATATATTGAGCTTTATTGATTTTTTACGAAAATTCGACAAAAATTATATACCATTAAACAATAAACTCTATAGCTAAGGCTACTGCCAAGCATCAGAGAAAGGGTCTATTAGAAATGAATTTTCTGGAAATATTTTAGTAAAATGAAGGACAATGAGTGTTGAAACTAAGAGTTCGGTGTATGTAAAACATTCTTCTTGAGACATTTTCTTTCCATAGATCGTATTAGATTCAAGTTATTTGCCTAAATGTTGCGAAGTTTGACGTTTTCAATTGTCACTTTGACGTTTTGAGGAAACCCCCAATTTATTTTTCTTTAAATGCCCATAACTTTTTTGTCTTTTGACCTACAGAGCTAAATTTTGGTAGGTGGCACACTTATAACGATATAAACCAGCTTACCAAATTTGGTTGCCCTTACTTTGTTAATTTTGGAGATATAAATATTTTGCGAAAGAAAACACAAATTTTTCCGGGAAAACCTCGGCGGATTTTCCTGGCTAACAAAATTATCCAAGCGACTTGCGAAAGGAATGTACTCACCAATTTTGACGTTTAAAATCGCAATTTTGACGTTTTGAGGAAAATCCAAATTTATTTTTCTTTGAATGCCTGTAACTTTTTTATCCTTTAACCTACGAAGTTAAATTTTGGTAGGTAACTTGCCTGTAATGAAATAAATCCGCATATGAAATTTGGTTGCCCTTACTTTGTTAATTCTGGAGATATAAATTTTTTTCGAAAGAAAACACAAAATTTTCCGGGAAAACCTGGACCGATTTTCCTGGCTAACGAACTTATCCAAGCCATTTGCAAAAGGAATTTATTCACCAAATTTAATCAAAATCGGCCCATTATTTTTTGAGTTATCGGTGTGATACATATATATATATATATATATATATATATATATATATATATATATATATATATATATATATATATATATATATATATATATATATATATATATATATATATATATATATATATATATATATATATATATATATATATATATATATATATATATAAACATATAAAAATTTAAACCGACCCCGGATATGTGTTCTGGGGGGCCTAATTAGCGCTCATTTGAAGAAATTTTTTCAAAATTCATAAGTCGGGATCTCCTCATTAGTGAATTTTTTTTAAGAAAATTCACTAAAATTAGGCATTATTCTGAGGCAAAAAATTTTATATTAAAGAATACCCCACATAAAGAGATTTGTCAACTACAATCATAAGAGGATTTCTGGAAATCTGAAAATATTGTAACTAAGGAAGATGTAATGAATTATACCTAATTGTGAATTTTTAATTTTTGTTCTGGCCAGAACTACATGAACTTCTAACGATCAGTCTCGCTGAGACACCCTGTATCTTATACAAAAACTAGGTTTTCCGAAAAACATAACTGCTTCTACGAGAACAGGAATGTTATTCTGATGGAAGTTGGTGTACACATATTGCCATTTTACAGACGTTGCGAAAATCTAAAGTTTCTAAGTTAATGAATTAAAAATTGAGTTGTTAGAATTTGAAAAAAGGTTTATAGATTAAAAAGGTTTACACGGTAAAAAGGAAAAACCATCTCCCCAGAAAGTTGACCTAGTAGTAGTAGTAGCAGTGGTGGGGAGGCCAACGCCAAGCAAGCAGGCCACCATGGGTCCTTTTTGCCAACCCCAGCAATCCAGCAACCATGCTCTACTCCTCCTCGGTTCCATCGCCAAACCGCCTCGACCTCGAGATGAAGGCCGTGACGGTCTTCAATTGGACGGTACTTACCTGATTCCTCTGCAGAGTCCTCGATACGAACAATTCTACTCGAAGACTCCCAAAAGCCTCACATTCGCACAGGTAGTGGTAGGACGTTTCCTCATCCTCGCCGCATTCCTGGCAAATGGGATCCCTCTCTACGCCTATCAATGTGAGGTGTCTTCTGAGAGCGCAGTGGCCTGTGAGCATCCCAAGGATGTGGCGAAGCGTAGGTCGACTCCTTCCGAGTAGCCAGACAGCTTTATCTCTGTCCGGCCCCTCCACGAACTCCCTCGCCTGCCTGCAGCCACCAACCGACCCCCAGTCCTTCTTCATTGCTTCCTCGGTCCACCTGTCTAAGGTGGCAGAGACTGTCTTCCTACTTATACCTATCGCCAGCCCCGGGCCACAGACTTAGTAGAAAACCTTTCTTCGTAGACGTTTAATAAAAATGAGATCGACCTTTTATACAAAGGGCTAAAATTGGGTTTGCAGATACAAATAGACGATCTATTAGATATTATTGCTGGTATTGAAAAAGTTATTAAACAATTACCCGAGCCTTGAAAAAACTTTATTAGACAAGCAGATAAAGGTAAAATAACTAAAAATGTAAATAAAAATAAGCACATGAATACCAAAAACTTCAATCAAATATATAGCTAAACGACTGTGACAGAAATAACGCTTTCATGTTAAAGCAGACAAAGGTAACAAAGCTGTGATTTTAGACAAAAACGATTATAAAGATAGAGTGCATAACGCAATAGAAACCGGCCCGTATAGAAAGATAAAATAAAAAACCTCTCCCAAAAATGATTTCCGAAGTTAAAAACCATTTAAGGACATGTCGTAACCTTATTACCAAAGAGTTCTTAAGAAGTATTGTCTCCCGAAAATTTATAAACACGGAAAATCGGTGAGACCTAATGTTTCAGCTATAGATTCTTCGACATACAATATAGCGAAATGGTTAACAAACGAATTTATTTTTTGCCTATAAAACAAAAACAAAAATCAGTTTCAAATTCACTTGAATTTATTATTAAAGTTAAGAATATTAAATTGGTTGAAGGCGAGGTTTTAATATCATTTGATGTGACCTCGTTGTTTTCCCGTGTTCCCGTAAAATAAACGCTAACGTATTTAGAAAATTAAACAAATATTTGCATGAATCTGAATATTTTTTTATTTAATAATGAATTTTTTGAAGAAACCCGTGGACAACCCCCTTTCCCCATTATGGCAGAACTTTTTGTGAGTAGATTTGAAACAGACCTAGCAAATGAAAATGACTATTTTCTTGGAGTATGCTTTCGTTATGTGGACGATGTTTTTGCTGTATTTAATACAAATGTATGCAAAGAAGATGGTTCTATTTCCAAATTAAACAGTAAATTTGATTCGATTAAATTCACCTATGAAATATAAATTAATAACAACTACCTTTGCTAAATCTATTAGTTATCAAAAATAAAGATGCTTTAGAATTTGACATCCACAGAAAGGAAACCACTACTGTGAGTTATATTTCGATTGACTGAGACCATAATTTTCCACAAAAAAAAACCGCTAGTTTGAGTTTTCTGGTTCATAGATTAATACAGTTTCCCTTAAATAAAGAGAGATATAACAGAAAACTTAAATATATTAAAAATGTCGCTAAGTATAATGGTTACTCTGTCTACTTAGTGGAAAAATTAGTCATAAAACAAAGAAAATGTTAGCAGAATTTACGACTTTCAGAAAGGATAAAAACAGACAAAACCGCTGTCTGCATTTGAACCGCGAATCACGAGAGGTTTTAATAGCATTTTTAAGAAAGCCAATTTACATCTAACATTTTCTACCAAAAAAAAATACATTAAAAATTTGCTAGGCAGCCCAAAGAATAAAGATAAAACCATAGAAGTATCGGGAATCTATTAAATAGGTTGTAAGGATTGAGAACTTAAATATGTTGGGCAAACTAAAAGAACTATTGAAACTAGATGTGAAGAACATATAGCGTAAGTGAGATATGGCACATATCATGTTTTGTTCAGCATATTTGGAATAATAGTCATGTAGATAAACAAAGTTTCAAGTTAATTAAAAATGTCAGGAAGTCGCGACAGTCAGATGCTTACGAAAGTTTATATTATATATATATATATATATATATATATATATATATATATATATATATATATATATATATATATATATATGTGTGTGTGTATGTATATGTATATATATATATATATATATATATATATATATATATATATATATATATATATATATATATATATATATATATATATCTTAATAATCAGTGTGCCCTTCTTCGAAGAAATATTTGATAACTACACACAGTTTTGCAAAAGCAGGTATGCCATTTTATTTATAGGGATTTAATATTCAACAGTGGGGGTCAGTCTGTATACCTTCCTAGAAGACGCTGTTTGTTACTGCTTGGCAACTAACATAAAAATAGTAGTTCTAGTTTTTATTCGCTTAGCTTATTCATCCTTTGATAATGCTAACATTGTTAGCGAAACGATCGTCAGGTCTACAGCCTGTATTGTGATGAATTGGGTTCTGGAACTTGTACTTATACCTTATTAGCTACCATAACGCACTTGGCACGTCCAGACTTTTCTCAAGAGGCTGGTACCCTGTGATCTAGCCTTATTGAACTGAGAAACTAACATGAAGTTCCTTTTCAAATCTGTATGTCGGACTGTGTTGGCACGGTTACTTTTATTTTGTAAAACACCCGTATATCACAACTCTCTGATGAAAGTTAATGATTTATGAATGAGTGAGTATAAAAACACTGACCTAAATCAGGAATGTCGAATTTAGTGGTTTCAAAAGAATTTGGGTTCGTTACTGTGTGAAGGTCAAGTTGTAATTCATAAATACCGCTTGTGTCATCTTTGTGATTTAACCATTTTTTATTTTAACTCATTAAGTTGTTATACAACGTTGCTTGAGGAGGTGTAGTTACTTTTTTATAATATTAAAAAACTCGGGACGCAGCAAGTGCGTTATGGTAGTGAATTTTTATTAAATGCTTCAAATTTAAATAACTCAATTTTCTATAAACTTAGAGAGTTTAATTTCAATACGTAGTAAGGTTTTTCCTAAGGCAAGATATCCACAAAATTTCATTAAAATAACTTTGTAATTATCGGAGAAAAAAATTTTTTTCGAAAGAAAATTTAAAATTTGAGTAACTCAATTTTCTCTAAACTTAGAAAGTTGAATTTTGGTACGTAGTAAGGTTGAGGCAACATATATAGTAAATTTCATTGAAACAGCTTTGTTACTTTCGGAGAAAAAATTTTTTTTCGAAAGAAAACTCAAAATTTTTCCGGAAAACCCCGTCTGATTTTTCTGGATAACGAACTCATCCAAGCCATTAATAAAAGACAGGCAGTTGCCAAGTTTCATCGAAATCGGTTAATTACAGCTACTGATGAAGACAGCTTCGTTGTCGAAATACGTATCAAAAAAGATAGCGCATAACTCTGTTATTATTGTTGTAGTTTTTGGGGTTATTCTACTTTTTGTTTCAGTTTCCAGCCACAATGTCCAGTCTCAGTCTTTTGTCAATAAAAATTATTATTATTATTTGTTATTTTTTGAGATTTCAGATGTTTTTATGAAAATTGGCTACCATAACGCACTTGCTGCGTCTAGATTTTTTGAACTGCAATTTGCTTTTTTACAGTACATACCAACAAAATATCAATCAGATTTTGGACCATATCACATCGTCTTCTATTTTAACACTAAAATAAATTTAATATTGAATGAGACAAACTTTAATTACTTTTAGTAGTACCAATCATAATAAAAATATGTCTAGTCAAAGTAACAAAACCCGATAAAAAAACAATTACGAAAACTAATAAATGCTGTTGAGCCAAAAATAGCCTTGTTAATATATCATATTCCCTTTCTTTGTCCAATTTTATCATATCTTTTGTTGGTCAGTAACAAAAGCAAACAATTTATATACCAAATGATACAGAAAACTTTACAACTCTAGATCTAAATAAAAGGACTGTAACAGCGGCAGAAGCAGAAGTCAATGGAAGGTTGATGAATGAATCTCATGAGTCAATAAGAAAAGCATTGACTAACCAACAGCAACCACACACTTATGATTTAAACATGTTTCAAATTTGAATAGCTCAATTTTCTGTAACCATAGAAAGCTGAATTTTGGCACATAGTTAGGTATTTCCCGAAGCAATATGTAGACCAAATCTTATCGAAATTCTCGGAAAAAAAAATTTTTTTTGAAAGAAAACTCAAAATTTTCCCGGAAAACCCCGTTCGATTTTCCTGGCCAACGAACTCATCCAAGCCATTAATAAAAGAAAGGCACTTGCCGAGTTTCATCTAAATCGGTTAATTATTTTTTGAGTTATCAGACGGATACATATATATATATATATATATATATATATATATATATATATATATATATATATATATATATATATATATATATATATATATATATATATATATATATAAGCATATAAAAATTCAAACTGACCCCGGATATGGGTTCTAGGGGTCCTAATTCGCGCTCATTTGAAAGAATTTTTGCAAAGTCTCACCATCGATACCTCTCTATTAGTGAATTTTTTTAATAAAAATTCACTAATATAAAGTCCGGGCGCCACAAGCCACAAGTGCGTTATGGTAGTAAATTTACAAAAAAAAACTTTTACCTCAGTATTCTATTGACCTAGAATCTTTGATTTTGGTGCATACTAACGGCTACGAAAAGGTAGCCATATTGTCAAAGTGTCGTAATTATTTGCTATGTATTTTTGTTTTGTTTCGCAAAGTAAATAATTTAAAATGACATGTATAATATTAATTTCCTAAGTAGTATTCACAAGTATATATTTTAGATAAGTAATGTATAATAATTTGATGATACAGGTTATTTGAATATTTTTCGCTAGGTAGAAACAGTAGACATTCGCCAAGTATGTCAATGTATATAGAGTAATATTGCAAAGTATTTGAATAAGTTTGCCCAGTAAAAATAATGGGCGCTATGTACATAGATAGAAAAAAAGGCATGATTTCGAAACATACAAAACCTTTATAAAGAAGTAGGGCTTTACAACAGTAAATAAATAGAGTATTCTTTAGACAATTAATCTCAACACAAAAACTTTATATATTACATTGTATTCCTAAACAATAAGAGGCTTTTTAGCTTTACCAGGGCGGCCCCGTTTTCTTTTAATTTCCAATAGAAATCCTTTTTGCATCTAAAAAGGTATGGCATATTTAAGCCTAATAGCTATACCAACAATATATTTACAAAATAATTGTTTATGAAAAGAGAGGCAGCCACATATTGGATCTTTCCATTTTACTCATATTTTCTTTAAAAAAAATCACTAATGAAGAGATCGCGACTTTTGATTTTTGAAAAAATGTCTTTAAATAAGCGGTAAAACACATATCTGGGGTCAGTTGAAATTTTTATATGTTCTTGTTTCTTTTGGAAAATTTTTATATCTCCGGAAATAACAAAGTTAGGGTAACCAAATTTAGTACTCAGGTTTACACCATGAAAAGTCAACTATGTACCAAAATTTAGATCTGTAAGTTAATAGAAAAAAGTGATAGGCATTTAAAGAAAAAAATATTGGGTGCCACCGATGACAAGAAAAACGCACAAAATTAAAATATTTTGTGTGGATAACAAAATAAATCTATTGTTTATTAAGAGCAAAGATTAAGTTTTTTTGGCGCAAAAAGGTCAAGAAATGCCAGAAAAATTACTTTGAAAATTTTATAGTTTTTCCTCTTAGAGCGTCAAAGCCGCGGTTTGAAACGTCAAAATTGACCACTTTTAGGCAAAGAACATGAAACGAATACGTGCTATGTACCGAAAATATTGCAAAAAGCGTGTTTTACAAATTCTTAAGTTTCAGCTTGAACCGACATAGTCCAGTTTATAACTCACAGTACCTCCATATTTGACAGTTCTGTATTGAGGTTAAGTAAATGATTGTACATTGCTTTTAAATTTGGAAACTAAAGAACAATAATGTGTTATGTTTATTTATTATGGTTTGACAGTTCAGGTTAAGTAATAAATGAATGTAATTGAAATAGATATAACAACATGTACCTATATCATGTGTTTTGTTTATTTATAATGATTTGAGAGCTCTGTTTTGAAGTTAAATAGTAAATGATTGTATAGTAATATGTTTCTAAAATTGGAACTGAAAGAATAAGAATATTAACGTTAATATTCGTTCATTAGTTACTCAAGTAGGTGAGTTATTTGAATAATCAATTGACCTCTTGGCTATAAATTAAGTTTCCTTCTGATAAGCTTTCGTAACTTTGATGAAATTTGTGATACAAGTTTATTTTAAAGAGATTTACAGTACCTAGATTCACCAAATTTTAATCTTCTACCTGTTCCGTATTGCTCAACGTGACATTTCTGTAAGCCACCACCCCTAAGAATATAAGCTCGTTCTGTTACATCAGAAAACCATTCTGGTTCCTAAGCTCCTAACTCAAAGATGCTGTGTTAGAAATCTCAGTCGAGATACATGTATATTGTACGGTTAATATAAGTGTATATAGTGTATCTTGGGTATAATTCAATAAGTCACCTAACTTTAACTACGGTGTTACTATTTAATTATCCCAACCAACACAACTATATATCAAATAACTTATAACTTAAAACATTATTTATATACGGTCCTTCGAGTTACACGTAACACTAGAGTCATAGAATATTGCGTGCTAGGCATTCAAAATTTTTTCTTAAAAGGAGCCGGAACACAAGATTTGAATATTTTTTTATGATAATAGGAAGAACGGCATTCTTCAAATGAGCTTGTATTAGGACCTCTAAGCCTGATCTTCACCGTCTGTTAACTAAACCAACAGCCAAAGCATCAGAGAAAGGGTCCATTTGAAATTAATTTCTGTAAACATTTTAGTAAAGTGAAGGGCAATGACGGTTGAAGTTGAAACTTAAGGGTTCGCAGAACACTCTTCTTGCAACATTTTCTTTTCACAATCGGTATTTGTTTCCCGTTCTTTGCCTAAACATTGCCAATTTTGACGTTTCAAATTGCGGCTTTGACGTTTTGAGGAAAACTCCAAATGTTTTTTCTTTAACTGCCCGTAACTTTTTTATGTTTCAACTTAGGAGTAATATGTGTTTTACATTGACATGAATATATTACCAGTCTTACTGGGAATAAATCCTACTGTCTGATTAGACGAGCGTCTCTCGACAGTAAACACTTGGATGAGTTTTTTGTTTTTTTAATGAAATAAAAGACCTCCCTAACGCGATGCTACACAAAATTCTACCAACTGACTTTTTTGACCTGCCCAGACATTAGTTTGCCTAATTAAAAGCTAAAAGGAAAAGGAAAATCAACATTGCCATATAACAAGGTTATATGCGCATAATGAACTTTTCCTTACCCTTTTAACTTCTTTTAGCTTTTGATTAGGCAAACTGGTGTCAGGGCAGGTCAGGGAGGTCTTTTATTTCGCTAAAACGACAAAAAACTCATTAAAGTTTTTACCGTCGCGAGACGCTCGTCTAATTAGAAGAAAGCAATGTTTAATCTATTAATCACATATTATACATACATTTTATCTTTCTGCTCACCTTGTTTATATACACTTTAACTATGCCAAATATCACATTGCTTCGTGTGCGCAATGTGCTTAACAAGGGGTAGGTACACAGTTTTTTCATGTATTATAACCCTATAGTTGAAACCACAGCTAAAGCATCAGAAAAAGGGTCTATTTGAAATTTATTTTCTGCAAATATTCAAGTAAAATGAAGGATAATGGTGGCTGAAGCTGAAACTTAAGGCTTTATAGAATACACTTCTTACAACATTTCTGCTACATCGCCCGTAATGTTAGTTTCAAGTTCTTTATTTAGAACATGTGAATTTGAACGTTTTGAATTGCGACTTTTTGACGTTTTAAGAAGAAAAACTCTAATACCTATAACTTCTTTTGATTTAAACGTAAGGATCCAAATTTTGGTGCATGGATTTATTTTTATGGCATAAACCCTGGTACCCAATATAGTTTCCCTCACTTTGTTATTTCCGGAGATAAAAAAAATCCCAAATAAAACGCAAAATTTTTCGGGAAAAACTAGTCCGATTTTCCTGGCTAACGAACTTATCCAAGCCACTTGCGAAAGGAAGGTACTCACCAAGTTTTATTAAAATCGGTCCATTATTTTTTAAGTTAGCGGTGTGACACATAAATATATAAACATATATATATATATATATATATATATATATATATATATATATATATATATATATATATATATATATATATATATATAAAGTCTGAAACCGACCTCGGATTTGGGTTTCAGAGGTCCTAAATAGCACTCATTTGAAGAAATTTTTTCAAAATTCAAAAGTCGCGATCTCATAAGTGAATTTTTCAAAGAAACTTCACTAAAAGAAAACCATATCGTTTATAGAAGAGAGAATTATAACTAACAACATGGTTAATCAATATAATGCTTTGTTAAGTGGACTGGCCTGGTCCCCACTACTATTTCTTAGTGTTAATGGTGCCTGTCTTTTTTTACTAATGGCCAACTAATATCTAAATAAGGGGTGAATACCTTAATATTTTGATGTTTCAAAGCAGTACCTTCACGTTTTTAGAAGAAAAACCATAAAATGTTAAATTTATTGCTTTGGTACTTCTTGACCTGTTTGTACCAAATAAACTTTATCTTTTTCGGTAGTATTTAAAAGATTTTGTTTACCAAACATAAGATTTTTATCTTTTTCCTCCTCTAACCTCCAATGGTACCTCATTTCTTTTCATTAAATGCTTAAAACTTTTTTTCTTTTAACTTATTGATTTTAATATTAGAATGCCCTATATTTTATATAAAAATAACTTCTGTGCTAAATTTTACTGCAATTGATTTGTTATTTCCGAAGATGCAACAGATTTCCAAGGAAAGAAACCTAAATTTTAACATCATTTCACCAAAATCGGTCTATTATTTTTTGAGTTATGGGTGTGATACATATTCTATATATATATATATATATATATATATATATATATATATATATATATATATATATATATATATATATATATATATATGTATATATATATGCAAGGAGAAAGGTTAAGGACACCGACCGCAAGAAGACAACCGCATACACGTGTTTCAGCTTATTAGCTATCATCAGTACGGTATAGCCAGGTGATGATGGGAACACTCTGGATGGAAAAGCAAAAATACACGGATTCACAACAGGATTTGGGTTCCAGAGGTCCTAAATAGCACTAATTTGAAGACATTTTTTCCCATCATCACCTGGCTATATGATAGCTAATAAGCTTGAAACACGTGTATGCGGTTGTCTTCTTGCGTCCTTGCCCTTAACCTTTCTACTTGTATAGTATACAGAAATGCCGTGTTAAAAATCCTGTTACATACATATATATATATATATATATATATATATATATATATATATATATATATATATATATATATCAACATATAAAGTCTTAAACTGACCATGGATTCTTGAAGCACACAGACATGCTACTGACTTACGAGGGACTTCTTCCTCGGCATATTAAGTAGTCTAACAGACGACCTTCGTCATCCAAGGTATGTATGTCCAACGAACGTCAACCTTATATCTGAATGTCACAAATTGGGATATCCGTGGAACGTCCTTCTAGGTAGTTCCATGAGATATCCATGGCATGTCCCATAAGTCCTATATGTGATGTGTCCATTGACGGTAATGCTTAATTTGTAATTTATACTACTAGAAGCACGTAGGTAGTAAGTCATGACTTGTACAGGATATTCAATTTGTGAAACAGTCTATTGAAGTTATACATTATCAACATGAGGCTTACTATAGCAGTAGGAAACAGTATAATACTCAACGGTTAAAAATTACAGTGAAGAAAATTGCTTAATAAAATATGGACCATAGACGGACGTCCCTCGAGCGTTATGTGTTGTGAGAGATGTGGGTCTAGTTCGCTTTCACTTGAGGAAGCTGTTCAAAATTAAAAACTTTGCAGCACTTCACTTTTGCAGCGCTCCGTATATTAACTTGTTTTTCGAAATTATTATAGGTTCCGAAATTATATCTAGCCGTCGATTGAACACTCCGTATAATTATTTTAATAAACGTCTACACACCTCTGGTAAATGTTTTCTCGAGGCTTATAAACAATGAGAAAATTCGCTACAAACTATTCTAAACATTTTGGCTATGATAATATTTTCCTAAGTTATATTCGGTCTCAGTAGCAGTTCAGAATAGGATTGCGTTTAAAGCCTGGTCAAACCAATAATATAAAGAACATATTATGACAAACAAGGGCATGTAAAGTGACACTATGACATAAGTAATTCTCGGAATCCAAAAGCCGTTGCACAGTATAATTCTTTTGTACGTGGAAATTTCCATGATAAGACGAATGCGAGGTACAGGGCTCATGAGCAACAAGAATCAAACGTTTTTGCACAAATAGGAACGCGAGGGGATCGATCGATATCTTAACACAACACTCGTTGCGTGACGTATAAAGTAAGAGAGGCTCATTCGACGTCAGCCAACTGCGAATTAAACCACGCGTGTTAAATTTGGACGTCGAATTAACATTTGACTACATAAATAGTCACAATTTTTATTTCAAGTACCTAAATGAGTACTAGTGTATAATGCAATTAGTGTTGACATGCCCGTTTGAAAGCGGCTGTTAGTGTGGGGCTGAAATTTTAGGATATGGCTGAAGAACTCAAGTTTAGTATTGGGATACATTGTGGTATTGAGCTTCAATATTAGTATTGGTATATAGATTAGTATAAAATTGACGCGTACTGCTTGAATTTCAAGAGGGATAAATTTTAGAAGTTTGCCTATTTAGAGGTAAATTCAACTACCTTGATTGGTAAATCAACCAACCCTAAAATGTAACGTTGCCACTGTCGCCAGCTAGGGTAAAATAACATTTAGTTTCCTCTCTACTATTTTAGCCACTACTTAATTGCAATATAACTATTCTATGTAAGCTGATCAGAAATTTTAAGAAATGACTTGTCTCCTTGTATAATTTTTTTCTTTATACGTTTCTTGAAAACATCTATATGTAAAAATTAATGATTGATAAGCAAAGTAATTATAAAGATACCTATGGCCACAGCTTTCATCAAGATCTGAATAATATTTACAGCAAATCATTGTCTTTAAGTTTTGTTTTTATTGTTTCAGATTGCCAAGCACAACAGACTTTATGTAAACCGTTAACTATCAATCAGGGGCAAGTTTCAATTTTTATATGTTTATATATATATATATATATATATATATATATATATATATATATATATATATATATATATATATATATATATATATATATATATATATATATATATATATATATATATATATATATATATGTATGTATCACACCGATAACTCAAAAAATAATAGGCCTATTTTGATAAAATTTGGCATGTACCTTTCTTTTGTAAATGGCTTGGCTAAGTTCGTTAGTCAGGAAAATCGGATGAGGTTTTCCGGGAAAATTTTGAGTTTTCATTCGAAAAAAATTCCTATCTCAAAAAGTAATTAGCCGATTTTAATAAAATTTGGCATGTACCTTCCTTTTATAAATGGCTTTGACAAGTTCGTTAGTCAAGAAAATCGGATGAGGTTTTCCGGGAAAATTTTGAGTTTTTATTCGAAAAAAATTCTTATCTCAAAAAGTAATAAGCCGATTTAAATAAAATTTGGCATGTACCTTCCTTTTGTAAATAGATTTGACAAGTTTGTTAGTCAGGAAAATCGGACGAGGTTTTCTGGGAAAATTTTGAGTTTTCATTCGAAAAAAATTTTATCTCAAAGAATAATGGGCAGATTTTGATATAATTTGGCATGTACCTACCTTTTGTAAATGGCTTTGATAAGTTCGTTAATCAGAAAATTCGACGAGGTTTTCCGAAAAAATTTTGAGTTTTTATTTGAAAAAAATTTTTATCCTTAAAAATAAAAAATCTATGATAACCAAATTTGGTGGGTAGGTTTACGATATAAAAAGTAAACTATACACCAAAATTTAGATTTCTATGTTACAAGAAAAAAAAGTTATAATAAAATATTTTGTGCAAGATCATTTCTATGAAAATTCACTACCATAACGCACTTGCTGCGTCCAGGCTTCTTTTATAATATGACGTATTATTGTGCTTCTCCTTTTTACCAAGTCTTTTCAGTGTATTACAATTTTATTAACACCCTGGGACAAGTAAAGTAGTAGGTCTGATACTTTACTATAACATCAACCCAGGCAACACAACTACATAACAATCATGTATTTTGCATGTAACAGCACGACATTGAACATCGCAGAGATGTACTTTGTAAGGTCTATGCAAGTTACCAGAGCTAGGAAATGTCAGCAACTGCTAACATTGACAATATATAGCAAGGACATGACTGCTTAACATGCTGGAGACATCGCCTGTGCTGTGTAGGAGATGTAATTACTAATATTTCAATAATGTATCTAGACTCATCTCTAGCATGTAACTAAATAATATACTTGAGATGTCCTATGATATATTCTCAGTATATAATTCATACTTCAGGGCTGCTATGTAAATTATATATATATATATATATATATATATATATATATATATATATATATATATATATATATATATATATATATATATATATATATATATATATATATAGGCTCCACATTGTTAGTTTTATCATTTGCTTATGTTGATGTTGTTGAGTTACTAATAATGGTAATAGTAAACTCAATCTGTATCTGAGTTAAGAGTCTAAAATATTTATAAAAAAAAAATGAATGGGACAATGGGTAAAAACAACAGATAAACTTCTAGAAAATGTAAATATATATTTAATTCAGCACAAAACAATACATTTTCCAACTAACCCTAAATTTATAAATAAAAAACAAAGTCTCATAATATAAGTATAAAACTAAAAATGAATTCCAAAGGTGTAGGTAAATGCAAACTTCTAAAAAATGTTAACATGTATTTTATGGACCACGAAACAATATTTTTTTCAGTAAACACAATAAAAAAACAAAATTCTCATAATACAAATCTAAAAATAAAAATGGATTTAAAAGATATGCATAAACTCGCTGGAATTTGTAAACATAGAAACAACAATTATCCCATATTGTCTATATAAATTAAAGGTTAAGCTGTAAATTTCCATTTCTTTAGTGAGATATTCTTTTTGTCATTTCTTTGTTTCCGCTGTCTTGCTTGATGGAACCACTCCGCACCAGAAATTTTACACCCTTTTTCTTTTAGTTGGTTATTCTGCAGAATTACATCTGAAATTTCAAAAACGAGCTGTTAGAAAAATTGGTATTATTTTTATTGTTGTTTTATTAAAACACTGTGTCAACCTTTGAGTCCACTGAAGGTATAATGGATCATAAAATTAAATACATAAATGATGATATTACTAATGCATCAACAATATTTTTAGGTAGTGGGAATTGATTAATAGCGGAAGTTGAATTCGGCTCGACATATGGAAAAGTTGCAACTTCGCTATATTAGTTTTATTGCAATCTAAAATTGTTTCCCTGTATGGCAATGAGCATGACATTTTGTTTGTCTTTTAGGTTTCGCGTCTTTTTGTCTATATGAAATCAGTAAAATTACCTTTTGATATTTTACATAAAAAAATGGACCACAATAAAATTCTATAACTAAAATAGTGAAGATAAACACCTCAACATAACAATTATTTCTTACGTTGTGCAAACACAAAAGTAATTCTGATCATGAAATGCGGATTAATAAAAATTGGCGCTAACTCTTGACAAAACCAGTGACATAATAACAGATACGTACGTGCAGTAAACATTTTGTCTAGATTCGCGATTTAAGCAGCTAATTTTCTGTGGCGGTTTTACTGCTACTGCCTACTGCCATGAACACAAATGCTGTATTGTTTGTAAACAATCGATTTGATTGATAGATGTTCATCATATATAATAAGTAGGTATACCCTTAACCTAGGAAATGTACTTACTGGGTAATAGATATATTCTATATAGGTAGGTACTTACCTCGTAATTGTAATTGCAGGATAATGTTTAATGTACAAACACAAAAAACTTCTGCCTAAAACCTAAATTCCAAAAAATGATCCAGCTCCACAACAAAACACGAAAATCTTGTATGTCATTGTCGTGCATCACATGTCACACACAATAAAAGTTAAAAAATAACCAAGCGTCAATGCGATTTCAGCGATGACAAACGGTGTGGCGTGAATATGAACTGTGAATCTATAAAGTAATGGTCATCATGTGTTAATTACATGCTTATCATGTTATTTATCTGCAGTAACAGCGATATAGTTTATAATATCGCTAGCGTATCATTAAAATTAACTTCTGAAATGTAAATTATTGCTATGTCTCTGTTACATGCTTGGCGTGTAAAGGTTAGCCATGTATCTCAAAAGTAACAGCTAACATCGCTAGCATGTACCAGTGTAAGCGCAAAATCATAGGTAACAGAAAACAATTCCAGAAACATGACATGCACATGCATGTCATGTTTCTGGATTCCTGATACATATCAGGATATGTCGCATTGGTTACTTAAAAACAACATCTCAGCGATGTGAATATCACAACCTGGGCAACAAACTCAACACAACTTGGCATGCCAAATAACTTTGTTTAGATACCTATAACTAGATATCTTTACTTATGTTCCTCGGAAAACTGATTAAAAATCGGTTTAAGCGTACAAATATTGTATGGCGTCCCAAAAATCCGATGACAATATGAATTCGAGACAAGTACTTCTTATTGACTGTGTGATGTTTTTACGCAAATAAATCTGTATAAAATAAATTTATATATACAGTCTATCCAAAAATAATACCATTTTTTAAAGCAGTCAGCACTTTTTAAAATTTTAAAAGGCATAAATTTTAGTAGTACTCTTGATCGAAAAATTTCGGTGGCACAAATCGCGATCTTTTTATTGGCGAATTATTTGATGAAAATTCGCTAAAATTGGACTTTATTAAGCACATATGCATTTATCAGTCTTGTTTATTTTATTTGGCACTTGCCTTGCTGTGTGTTACTTATAATAACGCAGGTGGTATCGCGTGCAGTATTTTGGTACGAAAATATCTCACTAGCCTACATAAAATAGGTATGTGACTGATAAATCAATTACGCAAAAAAATATGTGCAACTATCTAAAACAAGAAAATGTGTTCTTGGAAAGTGGGTTACAAAAAGCAGCGATAAATTGTCTGTCTAAATAGGATACTTTTATTTACATTACAGATACATTTTGTATGTTATATGTATTCTTCTATCAGAATGTCTTCTAAGATATCAACTTTGTTATTTACAAACAAATTTTTAAATTTCATCATGTATCATAATTCTGTAGTTTCTAGTTTTCTGGGCGGCGGAACAGGTGGCAATGTTTGGTAGAGATTTTGTATGCGCAAATTATTTTGGTTCATGTTTTCACAATGGGTGGTAGCTTCCTCGCTGCTTAATACATTTTCATCTAGTGAATCATGTTCCGAATTTTGGCTGAAACATAATTTAAAAAATATAATAACTCCATTTGAAATACCAGTAAGTAAATTAGACTAATTTTTATAAATAAAAGTAAAGATAAAGCTTTAATTAATTTAAACTAAATATTTAAAATAAGACCTATGGGACAGTTGGACAGTACTAGACGGTGACTAGTATGGTAAGGTAATAATTTATGTGCCAGGTGATAGATGGCTACAAAGATACGATCTACAACACCATTACAAATACGCAACTGGTAAATGTGAAATAGGGTTTGTGACGGAATTCGTATTTTGAGTAATAATTTTTAGTGCATCAATTCATATTTCTGGACCAGTAACCTAAGTCTGTAAGTAATTTAATTATTTTTTTGTGGGACATAATACTATTTCAAGCAGAATCAAACCAAGGGACTTGCTTAACCACTTAAAGATCCTGGAAGTTATTCCCTTGGAGTAACTCGCCAAACCAACATATCAAATACCAGCTAAACTGGACTTCATAGTTCAATTTGCTTTGTGTCAGTGCATCTGTAGATCATTTGATTCCAACTTTTTATTTTCCCTATAAAAAGGATAAATGATCATGTGATGATTGGAACACCAGAGGGATCACAATTCGTAATACAAGACAACGACTGTAAATGGAATATCAGTTTTCGAAAATAGCCCGAAAGATTGATCAAAAGTGGGTAGTCTACTAAAGATTATGGCTGGCTTCTGTAAATGGAGACTGTAGCCATAAGAAACTGTAGGTTATTTTGATGACATAAGTGTATAAGGTTCATATGCGCTAACATTATTGTACGCATAAGATTCAGCCACTGGACTGGACAGCCATGAAGACATTCAAAGATACATACAGCAAATAATGTTCCCCTGGGTGTGAAGATTTCATTTTCAATGATTACAATGATCACAACATAGCTGGTCCTTATTAAGGTTCCGCTTAATCCCTACTTTGTTTCTTCTCCACATCAATGACCTCCTCTCTCACATCCAACCCAGTTCACAGTTGCGCGGACGACAGCACCCTCCACTCAAATATACAATATTCTAAGCCTGTCTCTTTAGCCCAATTAGATGAGGATCGCAGACTCATGGAGGGTTCTGTCTCCGTGGATCTCCAACAAATATTAGACTGGGGAAGTAGAAATCTTGTACAATTCAACCCCACCAAATCACAGACTTCCTTTCTTTCTCATAAGAGATACAACAGCCCGAGACCCATCACAATAAACAACCAAGTTATTCAAAGTAATGGTCCTTTTCACTTGTTGGCATTTCTATGAATCGAAATCTCAATTGGCACCAACATGTCACATCAATTGTAGAATCGGCTGCTAAGAAATTAGGTTTCCTCTTCCGAGCTCGTAAATACTTTTCACCAGCTAATCTCTATACCTTATATACTTCACAGATAAGACAAAACTAGAATATTGCTCCCACATCTGGGGTGCTGCTGCCGCTTCTACACTCGCTATCCTGGACTCCATTCAGAAGAGAGGTATACTTCTCATTGGTAACCCTACCCTCACCCAAAGGCTGCCATCTCTTGCCCACCGACGTGCCGTTAGTGACCTCTCTCTCTCTCTCTTTTATAGTTTTACAGTGCACGGGCACTGCTCAGAGGAGCTTTTTTCCATAGTTCCTCCACCTGCTGCCCCCAACAGACCTACCAGGCGAACAGAGCGAATGCACCCTTTTACTGTTCAGGTCACCAGACAGAACATCTTGTTATGCCCGCTCTTTTGTCCCGAGGACTTCCAAGTTGTGGAATTCCTTGCCGGCACATGTTTTCCTTCTCCCCCGAACCTCCAAACCTTCAAGTCCAGAATTAACAAGTTGCCTCTTTCCTCCTTGTCGACACCCACGGTACGATAGTATTTAGGCTCTCTCCCTCTCTCTTTTTTATAGATATCTGCACGGGCACTGCTCAGAGGAGCTTTCTTCCATAGTTCCTCCGCCTGCTGCCCCCAACAGATCTACCAGGGGAACAGACCGAATGCACCCTTTTACTGTCTAGGTCACCAGACATAGAACATCTTGTTATGCCCGCTCTTTTGTCCCGAGGACTTCCAAGTTGTGGAATTCCTTGCCGGCACATGTTTTTCCTTCTCCCCGAACCTCCAACCTTCAAGCCCAGAATTAACAAGTTGCCTCTTTCCTCCTTGTCGACACCCACGGTACGATAGTATTTAGGCTAGAAGCCCTCGTGGTGTGTTGTTGAAATAAAAAATATATAAAAAAAGTGTGATTTTTTTTCGGTTAGGCACATGAAGGCGTCCTAAAACAGACTATTATAAATGTGATACTTGCGTTCTTAAAAAATAAATTATTGTGATTTGTTCGATATACCCAACATCATACTTATAGTTAAAAAATAAGCGTTGTGTTATTCCCTTATCTAATATACCTATATTCTGAATCAACAACATAGTACTGATATCCTATATTGAAAACTGTATGGTCTTGTGTTTCAAGTTACAGATTTAGATATTTTTTTTAAAACTTATAGTATATGTATCTATATGTCCGATACTCCTCAATTCTCTATAGATAGTGATCTGGACCTATATTACTAACAAAGTACCAAGAATACGGGATATACAAAAGCGTAGTGAAATGTACACAAGGCGAAAATTGTAAAAAGGACAAAAAAAATTTGAAGAAAAATCCAATAGGGTAAATAGCAACAGTGGAATATCTGCGCGAACAGAAATAGAAAGCGCTTTAAGAGCAGCCATGAATAAAGTAATATTGGACAAGTAGAAGCTAGCATTAAGAAAACCGTGGATTACATTAGAAATATTAAAGTTCTATCTATGTCCAGAATATTGGATACGGTTAAGACAATATTAAAGCCAATACAAGAACATAATGTGTGGATAAACAGAAGAAACAAAATAAGGTAAATATAAAAAGAATTGAAAGATGACAACAAAGAAATGCAGAAAATAAAAAGGTTTGTTAAGAGATCTGGTACTTATTTCTTATTTTCTAGGATAGGCAAAATTAGCGTAGAAAAAGAATTTCGGTCAGATATGGTGTATTTACCACCAACATTATTTGTTTCACACATTTGTGTCGTTCAGGAAAACTGAACAGTTTTATGTTAGTCTAAGATACCTGAATTCATCTGCATTTTTATACCATTCATTTTCATAGGCCTGTAACCACATTGGGTTACTCCCCTCCATACTGTGTTTGTTCGTATTTGGTACTCTTCCACTTAAGACACTTATTCCCCTGCCGCCAATGTCGGAATCACCACCAACTGAAATCAAGTAAAACCATTAGCATGTGTTTTCGTTTGCTAACTAACCAAATAACAATAAATTTGCGAGAAGTTAAATCAATTACATACTTAAAACAAAACTTAGTATTAGTATATTTTTTTCCAGGGCATTGAAATATGTCCTTAAGAAGCTTCGGTGGAAAGAAAGGAGTGTCAGAGTTGACTAGATATAACTAAACAATGTCAGGTTAAAGGCTAGATGTATTCTCATTATAATTAGAACCGCAGACCGGTTTCGCTCTAATTAGAGGGGGTCAGTACGGTACACTAATTACAGCGCTAACACGCCTATAAAGTAATACGCCTATGGTAACGAGGCTCCTAGAAAATTGTGAGGTGTACTACCCTTTTCAAAATTCAAAAGTCGGGATCTCCTCATTAGTGAATTTTTTTTTAAAGAAAATTCACAAAAAGGTTAAGAAAATGGAAAACGACTTGTGTTTGGATTGTTTACTACATTGACGATCTCTAATGAGAGGAAAACTGGTATGTGTTACTAATGATGGTTAAAATGCATCTAGCCTTACATACATTGTTCGCTGTATTAGAGAAGAAGTAACAGGCCTAAATTTAAAAATTGTTGGTTATACATTTGGTGTATATTAAAACTGTGGAGACAACATTATAGTATCTAGTTACACACTTAAATTGCGACTCTGTAGTACAGTAGGTACTTGATGTTCTCCTGGCTGACTAACTACCTTTAATTGATTAACTTTAAATGTGTTTTGATTGTCATTGGTATAGAACACTGACGAGCTCTAATGAGAGCTAACCCCTATGTGTTTCCAATGATGGTCAAAATGCATCTAGCCTTACAACGAATATTATTTAAGCACAAAACTATTTTTTATTAGTTAACTCAAGTGTTTTAATTTTAAACAGTAAACAATGTTATCCATTTTTAAATCAAAATCAAATCCGTACTTTTCAGATAAAAATAAGTCTAATTATATAGGGTTACTATAAAGTACCGAAAGGCACTTGTATTTTGTAAGATAATAGTTATTAAAAAAGTGTTTTAACAAAAGCTTTTAGATATATTTTTTTGCTACAAACTTGCAATTTTTACCTTTTCCTAGCGCAAACAACTTCGTTGCTATGGTAACTAAATTATTTTGTTAAATGGCAAGATATGATTTTTTTGTACAATTGAAAAAAAAAACATCTTTCTTGATACGGCACTATAAAATTGTAATCAGGTTCCGTAGAAATAAAATAAAAATTTAACGTTCTTAAAAATTATCTCCTTCGATCGGATTTCATTAAACAATCACATTTTAGTGAATTTTTATTTAAAAAAATTCACTAATAGAGAGGTATCGATGGTGAGACTTTGCAAAAATTTTTGCAAATGAGCGCGAACTAGGACCCCTAGAACCCATATCCGGGGTCAGTTTCAATTTTTATATGTTATATATATATATATATATATATATATATATATATATATATATATATATATATATATATATATATATATATATATATATATATATATATATATATGTATGTATCCGTCTGATAACTCAAACAATAATTAACCGATTTCAATCAAACTTGGCAAGTGGTTTTCTTTTATTAATGGCTTGGACGAGTTCGTTGGCCAGAAAAATCGGACGGGGTTTTCCGGGAAAATTTTGAGTTTACTTTCGAAAGTAACAAAGCTGTTTTAATGAAATTTACTATATATGTTGCCTTGGGAGAGATATTACTATGTACTGAAATTCAACTTTCTAACTTTATAAAAAATTGAGTTATTCAAATTTTAATTCGAAAATTTTTTTTTCTCCGAAAATTACAAAGTTATTTTAATGAAATTTGGTAGATATCTTGCGTTAGGAGAGACCTTACTACACACCAAAATTAAACTCTCTAAGTTTATAGGCAATTGAGTTATTCAAATTTGAAGCATTTAATATTTATTTAATATTTATTTAACACAGAAATCGTAGAAACGACGAGACGATTTTCACGTCTCTAGTATCAGGATCACATAAGAGGATAGGCAGTTACATGTTTAAAACTAATGTTGTACAGGCAGTTTGTTATTCTGCAGATGGTGTTTTAAATATATAGTGAATGTAACAGAATAGTGAATAGTTGAGACAACAGTTCGAACATTTAACAACAGATTCCTTTATTTGGCTCCAATGAATAGAACAAAATTCAGCAGAATTAAAAGTAAGCCGTCAAGTCATGGAATAATACTGACAAGACGAGTTGTTAAACGTTTCAAAATTGAAGACAATGAAATGAATGAAATTATAGTAGGTCTCAAGATTTGGGTTTATCTATCTGGGCAATACACAGAATATTGAGAAAGCATAATATGCATAATTAGTGAATTTTTATTTAAAAAAATTCATTAATAGAGAGGTATCGATGGTGAGACTTTGCAAAAATTCTTTCAAATGAGTGCGAACTAGGACCCCTAGAACCCATATCCAGGGTCAGATTCAATTTATATATATATATATATATATATATATATATATATATATATATATATATATATATATATATATATATATATATATATATATATATATATATATATTTGTATCCGTCTGATAACTCAAAAAATAATTAACCGATTTCGATGAAACTTGCAAGTGCCTTTCTTTTTTTTAGTTTTCTTTCGAAAAAATTTTTTTTCTCCGAAAGTAACAAAGCTGTTTTAATGAAATTTACTATATATGTTGCCTCAGGAGAGATATTATTATGTACCAAAATTCAACTTTCTAAGTTTAAAGAAAATTGAGTTATTCAAATTTTAAATTTTCTTTCGAAAAAAATTTTTTTCTCCGAAAATTACAAAGTTATTTTAATGAAATTTTGTGGATATTTTGGCTTAGGAAAGACCTTACTACGTATTAAAATTAAACTCTCTAAGTTTATAGAAAATTGAGTTATTTAAATTTGAAGCATTTAATAAAAATTCACTACCATAACGCACTTGCTGCGTCCCGAGTTTTTTCAATGGGTGACTTGATTCTTATCAATCATTGAAAAAATGTGATAGTACTTGTAGCTCTAAATTGCAAACAATGTTTGTTGTCAATTATCTGCAGTTCGTAATACTTTAGAGAGCTTTACACCAAAAATTGAAATCTCTTACAGGTTAATAATTATAATAACTTTTGAAAAATTTAGCAAACAGCTGAGATTTAAAATGGTAACTGATGGTAAGCTACGATTACATGAAATGTAGTTATAAAGAAGTATGTGTGCTCTTTCATTAAGTGTATCCTAATCAGCCATAAATTAATGAAGAGTATGTTTCCAAATTACTAAAAACATTTAACGAAACTGGTCGTGTCAAAGATAAACCAAGAATAGAAGGAACAGGAATGGCTGTAGCTAGTAATAATGCATTAGCTGTATTGTTTTCTCTTTATAAAAGCTCCCATTTCTCTACAAATGGACTTGCTACATTACAGAGTATTTCACAAAAATTTGTGGTGAATTTTCCAAAAAAGAAATATTTTACCCATACAAAGTAACAGTTGGTACAATATCTTGTAGATGGCAATTTCGAGAGGCGTAATGATTTTTATAATATTATGATAGGCAAATTTAATTCGAATCCGGGCTTTGGTAGATATATATATATATATATATATATATATATATATATATATATATATATATATATATATATATATATATATATATATATATATATATATATATATATATTAATTGAAGATGTTTTACACTGCGTGGATTGGTTAAAAAACAAGAATATCGTTATTGGTCTCAGGAAAATCCACATTGGATGTTGCAGGCTCAAACCTGGCGAACAAAAAAAAATTAATGTATGGGTAAGTATGCTAAACAGAAGTTTTATTGTGCCATTAGTCGTGGAGAGAAATTTAACACCTAAAAAATATTTAAATTTATTAAGAGAATAAATTACATCCGCTGTGACTGCAGTACGCTTAGTTAATGAGGTTTGGTTTCAGTAATATGGAGCTCCCAGTCATTTTGGGACACGGGCGCGGCAATATTTGGACGAAGTTTTGCCAGACAAGTGGATTATGATCACTGGTGCTCTTAAATCGGCCTGTTCCCTCTCCTGATTTAATACCATGCAATTTTTACTTTGAAGTCACTTGAATAATGTTGCTACAAAGATAGGCCATTAAATGTGAAATACCTGGAAGCTAGAATTATTAGCTAGAATTATTAGCGAAACCAGATGGATTGTGCATTCCAACTTAATGAATATAATAAACTCCTTTGAAACGCGAGAAAAACGGGCTAATTGTGTATTCATAATAATGGATAACTTTTAGAAAATGTAATTAGTTTTTGAATAACGAATATATCAGGCAATACAAGTGCCTTTCCACATTTTTTACTAACTCTGTATATTATAGTAGTTAGATTGTTTTGGTGCAGCTAAAAAAATTAGATGTTTATTTAATAATTTATTATATAGTTATTAGTTTATACAATAACTAAGTAGTCTTATTTAGCCCGCCATCACTCGCGTCTATTTTCATAGCGCGATCACTCACGTGTTAGATTTTATTTACTTTGAGCAGACGGCTGGACGAAAATTAGCAACAATCGACAGCAAAACACAATGACGAAGGTATATATTAATTAACAGAATATTATTTACAAAATAGGTATTTATAATGCTCCAAAAAAGGAACTTGTAGTTTCATATAAATATTAAATATTTACTCATCACTCTCGGTGCGATCCTGATTTAAACATTGAGAACAAACACATGTTATCTTCCATGAATGCTTCTTGCATATGGGTGTTTTACAGAAGTCAAATTATTGGTAAACCTATTTTTCCTTACGGGACAAAACGAACATCTGGGTTTCACATGTTCACGGCTTTCTTCTTCCCTAGTTGTTGTTGTGTCTGAAATATATCCCCCAATCACCTTTACAATATTTGGCATAGTGGAATGGACAATGTTGGTATTCCAGATATTTTCATTATATGTGGCTTAACCAACTCTTTTCCTATATCCGCCAAATAAACCTTCCGTGATTGTTTGCTGTCAGTGTTACTGGAAAATGTTACCTGGGAGTTTATTCCTCCGATTTTCATCATCGTGCAAAACACAGTGGATAACCATCTGTTACTAAATTTGGTGACGGAGTATTCATTCTATCGACCATGTCGATCCCACCTTCTGTCATGTTACAGAAGGTTATAACAGTAGGTTTCAAATCGTCTCCTGGATAAGGATCAATATCGCCACTGAAATATAATGTAGACATCATCAATTTCTTGTTTTTTGGTAAATAAGAAGCCAGCAGACAGTTAATCTCTGGAGGTTGACCATATGCGCATAGACTACTCTTCACTGGTCAAATTTTCGTTTCTAGAAGTATAGGTGCCACTTCACTTATTCTTTCTGAATATCCCCACTAATGTCAGTCTGCGAATCACAAACAATTCGTTGGCAAAGGGCACCGATGTGAAATACTTATTTGTGGTAACATTCCTCCCAGTACAAGAAAAAATGTTTCAACAAGCGCTTTACAACGCTGCATGCATTGTTTGATAACTAGCAAATAGAAGCTGGTAAGCAATAGTGGGGAGGCTAGCATCAGGCAAGTAGACCATATCGGGCCCTTTTCTCCAACCCCGGCAACCCAGCAACCATGCACTACACCTCCTCGGTTTCCTCACCATACCTCCTCGACCTCAAAATAAAGGCAATGATGGTCTTGCATTGGACGGAACTTACCTGGCTCCCCTGTAGAGTTCTCGAACTAATCTGTTCGAAGAATCCCAAAAGCACGGCATTCACACAGGCCGTGGTAAGACGTTTCTTCGGTCTTGCCGCATTTCTGGCAAATGGGATCCCTCTCGACACCTACCAATTGTGTCTTCTGAGAGTACAGTGGCCTGTTAGGATCCCAAGGATGCGGCGAAGCGCAGAACGGCTCCTACCGAGAAGTCAGACAGTCTTGTTTCTATTCGGCCTCTCTAGGAAGTCCCTTGCCTGCCTACAGCTACTCACCGACCTCCAGTGCTTCACCATGGCCTCCTCAGTCCATTTATCTAGGGCGTCGAGGACCACCTTCCTACTTATACCTATAGCAGGTTTCGGGCCACAGAACGGTCGTCGGGAACCAAGCTTTGCGAGGTCATTCGCCACTTCATTCCCCGCCATATATTTTTCAGGGTTCATCCTCACATCCTGTCGAGTAGCTACAGACAGAAGAGCGTACACCTCCATGTCGAATGCCGTGGTATATGTGCCCAGAGCATAAGATTCGCGCACCTACAGGCTATCGATGTATATTCCCGCTCCGGATGAGTGCTGCTCCTCCAACCGTGATCCGTCGCAAAAACAGACCATGCTAGCAGGCTGGAAAGCAACCTCATTTTCCATCCATTGATCCTTGCTGGGGATTTTGAGGGTATATATCCTAGTCAGCCTAATATAATCCTCTGAATTTCGTACCTTGATGGTGGAAATTGGAGTTTCCTTTTACACCTCCTTGGAAACTTTTGCATATCCTGTTATTGCTTTCTGACCGCAGCAGTATCCAGACTCTCGCATTCTGAGATGCTACGGCATAGCCTCCCTTCTGATACAGATGGGAAGCGGTGGCTGCATCAGCAAGACCTCTAGCGCGGCTGAGGGTGTCATCTTCGTAGCACCGGTGATACCCGGACTCGCAAACCAGCTTCTTGGTGGAAGTTTGGTTCACACCTCACCAACACACCACTGCCCCATAAAGTTTAATAACTAAAAAGGTAACTCAGTCTATTTTTCATATTATGAGTATAGAACGTCCTAGGATCTACACCATAAATTTTCATTCCATACTTGGCGGGCTTGTTTGTAATATATTGTCTATACCAGCATCGCCGTCGAAAGGCTTCTGACATTTCTTCGACGGTTGCGTACTTATCTACAGAATAGTTTTTGACAGACTTTTCAACAAATTGTTCAAAAATGTAACGCACTGGAGCCAAGTTCTCGCAATTGGTCCGATACTGTCTGGCATTTTTATCGTCGAATCCAATTGCTTGGACAAGAATGTGAAATCGTCGCTTGGACATTATTTTTTCAAAATCTCTAAAGCTGTACGCGGTTGATAAAACGTCTGTATCAAGTTTATAAGCAGACTTCATGTTTTCAAATCGCAAATTCATACAGTCATCGATGTATTGGATACGATGTATTGGACGGTGTTCTTTTGAAAAAAACGATTTCCAACAATCCATGATAGTTATCGCACCTTTGGCTACACTTTCCACTCCTGGAAATTGTGTCACAATATTCTGTCAAAGAGTTTTGGTGGCTTGTTTAGTGCTATGAATCAACCAATTGGTACAATTGTCTTTACCTACATATACAGGCTGACCAAAGAATGGTTCTTGGAAATCTGGTCCGAAGTCCTCCTGATCATTTGACTGCACTGTATCGTGTTCATTATGTTCTGATTGTGCATCTTCGTCCGATACTGAATTTTCATCGGGTTCTGGTAACCAGTCTGGTTGCTGAGGTTCCTCCCACGTTGCCAAAAGGTGTCTTTATTCATCCTCGTATGCTTGGAACCCATGATAATACGACATATTGCACTCCTTACAAGTCTTTATTATATTGATTTATAAATTTACCCAACGCTATGGCTCGCGCCGTTAGATTTTCTTTAACAAATTCAAAATAAACAACAACCTCATCGCACGCGCGCTATATTTGAACTAAGCCGCTGCGGATATAGATGGAAGTGCTTCCAAGTCAAATGTTGCCTTGCCGGACCGCTCAGCAACTGTCCTTCGGATACAGCCAATGCCTGGCGTTGGCTCTCTTCAACAACACAGCCGTAGAGCGTGAGAGGGAATTAATTATTCTCCGAATTCTGCAATTTCCTCGCGTGTAGCGTTTGGTTGATTGAAGACAGACCTTTTATCCCATAAAAACGCGTCGTTTTGGGGCTTCTTGGAGCAATCTGTTTACTTTTTCTGAAGGGGACAGAAGCGGTATCGCATCCTTTTGATAGACGGAAAAACAAGAGGTGGTCACGGAGATCTCCAAGGGCGGAGATCAACTTCTTACCGCTGAATAGGCGGGGTTCTGCATTGTTTTTTCCTGGTATCAATACTTGGACGTTGCTTCTAGAGATGTCGTATCCATTGGAATGAGAAGGTCGGTGTCCTCGCCTACTACTACTGATTGGGTGCCTTTGTTGGCAGCTTGCACTGCTGTCTTCACTACCACAGTATCAGCGTCATTGCGGGCACGAATGACTTTGACATAGATTAGAAATTTCACCAACGCTATCGCTCGCGCGTTTACATTTTTTCTAACAAACTTAAAATAAAAAACAACCTGACCGCTTGCGTGTTAGATTTGAACTAACAGTTTCGGACCCCTCCCAATAACAGACCACCCCTCAGTTTTGCGACTAGAAGTTGGAGAGTGGACCTTACTTACATATTCTATAAAGATTAGTTGATACATTTGTAATGGGATTCCATTGAACTGCAAGGATTTACAGAAATATAGATTATTAATGCAAAATGTTAGATAAAATCTAACATCGCGGGTGACGGCGGGTTAAATTAAAATATACTATATTCTACTAGGAGAAGATGTTTAGAATAATACATACTGTATGCAGTTGCAGTTGCTGCTTTTAGTTTCCTTTGGTAAGTTTGTCTTTGGTTAATACATAAAGCGAGGCATAGTAATAATAATAGTAATAGAAACAAGGAGGCAGCAGTTAACCAAAATGTGGAATTCGCACTTCTAACGGATTTCAGGGCAGTTGTACCTCCAGGTTGGGTATCCAAGACGTTGAACTCCTGAAAATAAAAGAAGACAAATAAATATTTTTTAGTAAATTATTGACAGTTACAAGAGGCTTAATGACAGTTAATTCAAGTCACTTGCACAGTTCGAGAACCTTGTACTGGAAATACGATACGAAAATTATTGTACCAAAATACTAGCTTTTGAACGACAAATAGATAACAATTGCGTTGTTCTCTCGAATTTTGACAAATAAGATTTCAAGTAGCTGTCTGTTGTGATTGATTAATGTTTATTAGCTTTAGTAAGTATTTGAAATGAAATGAAATTTTAATCAGCTCTATCATAAGACAGGTATTTGTGCAGGGCGTTTATCTCTATATAAAATAGTGATGCAAATTGAATCATAACTTCCACATAGCTGCGATAATTTACTCTCCTCCGAAAGACATTCTCATGAAATGAATTTAGACTCCACCTGAAGCGACCTAAAAACAACCCGAAGCGTTCCTTTATCGGATGCTAACTGTATAACAAATTTGAAGATGATATCTCAATTCGTTCGAAAGTTATTGCGCCTACTAACAGACAGACGTACAGACCGACAGATGGACTGACCTGCAAACCGACAGACAAAAAAATCGTTCCAGGATTAGGTTTTCTATATGTCTTGAGACTTTTTACGCCGTTTTAGCAAAAAAATTCTATATTTCTGTCACCGATATTCCACCTTCACATATTCAACCCCTAATTTAGTCTTAGCACATAGTATCAAATGCGTGCTGAAATGGAAGGTTTTCTAATAAACATACCCTAAAATATTATATCACTCGAGTTTTAACGAAAAAATGTCGATTTTCACCAAATCACCACTCATTCATCCCCTAACCCCTAAAACGATTTTACTCAAAAACAAACCGAATCGTTCGTTTGTCAAGAGCTAACTGTATACCAAATTTGAAGACGATGTCGCAATTCGTTGTAAAGTTTTCGTGGCTATAAACAGGAAGACATACAGACCGAGAGACCGACAGACAAAAAAAATTGTTCCCAAATCATGTTTTCTATATGTTTTGATACTTTTTACAAAGTTTAAGCAAAAAAAATTGAAATTTTTGTCGCCGATACGATACTTCCACACGTTGTGACGATGTGGAAGTAATTTGTTTCTAAAACAAGCGTATGCTTACTAGCTTGAATTTTTACCGCTGTTCAAAAATACAACAAAGTAGTTTGGGGCAAGTAGGTGGGTGATCAACTTGCTGTGCTCAAGTACATGCATACGAAAAAACTGAGGTGATCGAGGAAAAACAAGAACAAAAGCAACTTCAAATGTATAGAGAAGTGTATATAAAGTGAAACGCAAAAAATGGAAAACTCAGAGAACACGCTCAGACCTTAGAGACGATCTCTAGTGAGATATACGGAGTAGCCAGCCAGGAGTACTTCCTTTTCATGGTGACAACTTGCTTTCATATGGCTCTGAAACGGGAGCCGAAATATTGGGTTTCAAAGAATTCTGAACGCTGCTCAAGCAGGAAGTAAAGTATTCGGCACAAATTTTATGAAAAATTAAGAAACAACAATTACTATTAAACATTACAAAACCCACTGATGACCGATTTTAATTTAAAATCCATTAAAACCTCTCTGTACCTACTTTCATTGTCCTAGAATACAGGATCTTCAGGAAATATATAAAAAACTTTTGAAAAAATTACAAAATAATTTATACAAAAATCACTATTGGAGATTTTTTTAAGGACAAAACTGACAACGTATTCTCATTTATAATGCCTCAAAACCTGCCTCTACCCATTTTCATTGCTCTGAATACAGGGTTTCGAATTAAATTTTTGGAAAAGATTGTAACGAGGTGAATAAATACGCCTCGATACAATTTAATTAACCATATGTGCAGGAAATAAATTCATAAATATTAATTTATTTCATACAATTTAAAGAACAAACACAAGATACCGAGAAAAAGTGTTTTCAGATAAATCAAGATGCGTATTAATCAGGTGATAATGTCTTATCATCGGCTATCTACATTTTATCACTCAGGGATGCATATAAAGGTTGTGGACGCAGCAAGTGCGCTATGGTAGCGAATTTTCAATAAATGCTTGAAATTTAAATAACTCAGTTTTCTATAAACCTAAAAACTTGAATTTTGGTATGTGGTAAGGTATTTCCCAAGTCAACATATCGCGGAAATTCATCTAAATGGCTTTGTAATTTTCGCAGATAAAATGTTTTTTTTTCGAAAGAAAATTCAAAATTTTCCCTTGAAACCTTGTCCGATTTTCCTGGCTAATGAACTCGTCCAAGCTATTTATAAATGAAAGGTTTTTGCCTAGTTTCACCAAAATCGGTAAATAATTTTTTGTGTTGCTACACACACACACACACACAGAGAGACACACACACAAATATATATATATATATATATATATATATATATATATATATATATATATATATATATATATATATATATATATATATATATATATATATATATATATATATATATCTTTTGGAATGTTTTACTACACTGTAATCACTTTTAAATATACACTTTATTTGTTTGCTTTACTTTCTGCGTCGACTGCAGTTTCGAACCTTCCTGGTGCATCATCAGCACATTACTGACTCTAATCGTTTTTGTGTTCTATGTCTAAAGTTGAACGTGACGCCTGAAGCTGACCGCGCGGGCGTCACTTACACACAGGAACGATCAGTCAGTAGCGTGCTGATGATAAACCAGGAAGGTTCGAAACTGCAGTCCACGTAAACAAATAAACATCACAGAGTATATATATATATATATATATATATATATATATATATATATTTATATATATATATATATATATATATATATATATATATATATATATATATATATATATATATATATATATATATATGTATATATATATATATATATATAAATTAAAACTGACCCCGGATATGGGTTCTAGGGGTCCTAGTTCACGTTCATTTGAAAACATTTTTGCAAAGTCTCACCATCAGTACCTGTCTACTAGTGATTTTTTTTAAATAAAAATTAACTGAGGCCGTGAATTCAAGGAACATTATTTCTCTCCGAGCATTTACCGATATAACTCGCCTGCCCCAGTTGTTGATTCCTGGGCGAAAGCGTCGAAAAGTAAACCACACCGCGGCCCCCTTTCCCTCCTTGTATAGACCAACGTTCATTCCCGATCCTAACCCGCTGGTCTGGCCAAAAAGCCAAAGTTGTTTACTACCTGATGCTGAGTCCTGCGTGCTACCCCGCCCCACACAAAAAGGCAACTTAAAGCACAGTGTCGGCTGGCTAGGCTGTAACCTGATAACTCTGAAAAGGAGCCCTATCCGGAAGAGGTATCGCAAGGTTCCGCCCCGCGGTAGGAAAAACCACCCGGGCATTATATTTCGAATTATATCAAATGTAAATAATACATGTACTGCAAATACTTTTATACTTTTTAGGAAATTGTAAATAAATACATCTAGAACTTTCCTCACTGAGTTATCCTGGCACTTAAAGAAACAACCTTACAAGGTACGAAATAATTTATATAAAAATTACTATTAGGCATTCTTTTTTAGAAAAATAAACTTATGACGGATTCTTATTTAGAATTTTGTCTGTGGCCATTTTCATTGTCTTACAATACAAGGTCTTCAGGAAAATATAAAGCTCTTTTGGAAAATTACGAAGTACTTCATACAAAAATCACAATCAGGGATTTTTTAGAAAAAAAAACTGACAACGGATTCTTATTTAGAATGCCTCAAAACCTGCTGCTACTCACTGTCGTTTTTCTAAAATACAGGGTCTTCGAGAAAAAAAAATTGGGAAAATGACAAAATTATAAAAATATAAAAAAGTTAGTGTGAAGGTTTTTTTTAGAAAGAAATGACAACGGATTCTAATTTGGAATTCCTTAAAACCTTCCCGTGCCTATTTCCATTGTTATAAAATACCAGGTGTTCGAGAAAAAAATTAATATTTTTTGACAAAATAACAAATAATTTATACCTACAACAATTACTATTAGGGATTTTTCTATATAAAAAAAGTGACGAAAAAATATTATTTAGAGTCCCCTAAAACCTGCATTTTCATTGTTCTAAAATACAGGGTCTTCTTGGATCAATCGAAAGATAATTGTAAATTGTACATTGTTTATTGAGTCGTTTTGGCCTCTCAGCGCTGCGACCCCAATGGGTCTTTTGTGTAGGATTCTGTTTCCTAGTAGTAGCCCAAAAAGTTTAAATCTGACCTGACCTGATGATCGTTTCACTGAGAAGGTTAGCGTCATCAGATGATGAGATGATAAAAAAGCATTTTTTAAGATTATTTTTAATATTAATTAATTTATTGGCGTTAAACTGCTTAGTGAAACGATGGTCAGGTTTTCAAAATGTGTTGTGGTGAATTGAGTCATTCAAAGTGTACTTAAGAAAGAGATTGATAAATAATGAATAGCCTATATGAAGAGAGGCTGTATCACGGAAATGATATTAATTGTGAAAAATATCTTTACGATTCTTGCAATATGTAAGTTAACTGATGTTTGGTAAAAAAACGTGTGCTATGCTAAAAAATATCTTATCTAAGTTACCAGCTGCCACTATGTGGCGAGATATAACGGTTACTCGGATGGTTTAATAGACAAATTGGTTAACAAACACAAAACGAAGAAAATTATATCTGAATGTACGACATTTAAGAAAGATAAAATAGCGAAAAAATGTGTGTGTTTACCTTATGAACCACGAATCACAAAGGGTTTGGAAAGTATTTTTAAGAAAGCCGATTTACATTTGACTTTTTCGACAAAAAGTAATTTAAAAAATTTGTTGGATAATACGAAAGACAAAGACAAAGTCACTGAAATGTCCGGTATTTATGAGATTAGTTGCAAAGACTGCAATCTTAAATACGTGGGTCAAACTAGGAGAAACATAGCCACCAGATTTCGTGAACATCTCGTACATTTACGATATGGTACGGTGGACAAATCGTGTGTGGCACAATATATATGGGACAATAATCACCACATTGACAAAGAAAATTTGAAACTTGTCAAAAATGTTAGACATCAAACTATGCTTGATTGATTAGAAAGTATTTTTATATTAAGGTCTATTAAGAACAAAACTTCATTGAATAGTACTGCACCTTTAATTTCAAGCCCTTTATTCTCACTTTGCATTTGACCGCTTAAACACTCCTAATTTGTCTGGTAGAATAATAAATTACTGTCAATAACTCGGCCGGTCTATACATATACTAATATCTACGCTTGTCTCGACTTAAAGACCCGTTCGTTTTCTTCTTCTCTATGAAGTCAATATAAATACTGCCACGGAGAATTAAAATCAATATAAATATATTTTTATGTAGTATTTTAGTTGAATTATTTATCCTTTGTTAGAGTTAACATTTTGAGCCAAACACCTGGCTTAGTTTTCGAATTAAAAAAGACGAGCGGAGGTGATGTTGTTTGACGCGCCAGATGTTGCTTGTCGGTTGGCTCCAATATCCACATAGTAAATTTTTAGATCGAAAGGGAACGTGCAGTTTCCTCAAATAACTCCGTACCATTCCCTTAAACCTATTATCCTTATAGTAGATAAGGGCTTATAAATTTGTCGACCAGAAGATTAAAGCAGGTCTTCGACCTCGCAGTTTCACTATACAATAAACAAACGATCGGTCTTCCACGACAATTTTACTTCGGTCTACTTCGTTTACCTAGACGCGATATAAATACACGGTACTTATAAGTTTTAACTTTAGAAATTTTCTTCCTCTGAAGATGTTGACTTGGTCAACGAAACGATCGTAAGGTCTCTGAAATATGTGTTGTGGTGATTTGGGTTTTCTCCAAGTGTACTTATTACCAGCTGCCAGTTAGTAAAAGTCTAGTTGTCTATAGTATTACACACTGTTTCAAAATAGTGAAAAGCACAAATAAAGTATTATTCTTTAGAAGAAAAAGTCGAAATAATAAGCTTAGTTAGTGGTGGAACACATACTTTTCGTGAAGCAATTAATGTGTCCAACCGATGACAACCAGAACGCAATATTCAACATGTAACAGTTGCAATTATCAATACATTTTTCGACTAACATTAAACAGTTGAGAGGCCTCAAACTGAATGATTATTAACTATTATAATGACAGTCCGCATTCAAGTGTTAGAGGTATTACTAGGAATTTAAATGTTTTTAATAGTTATATTTGGAAACGTTTGAAGAAATGCGGTAAGAAACCGTATAAGCCTAAATTTCCGCTTGAATCTGAAGATGCTGATGCAAGAATGGAATTCTGTTTATGGCTACGAGATATGTGCCTAGAAAATCAAGAATTGGAAGTTACATTTAAGAGGAACGATACTGTTTTGTCACTAAATATTGGAACGTGGAATGCAGTTAGTCCGCATTGGGATGAGTGTAAAAGAAAATACTCCCCAAGGGTAAATCTTTTCTGTGGCATTTGAAATGAAATAATTATTGGGTCATACTTTTTTAATAAAAATTTGAATGCTGCTAGTTTTTTCAGATATTTCCATAGTCAGTTCCCAGACCCACTTGCCCAAGATCATCGCTACAATGTACATGTACAACTTGATGGGGCACCTATCCATAATTCAGTCAATGTAAAGAAACTGGTTAAACGCAGATATTCCTAATCATTGCATTAGCGAGCGAAAAAAACTACTCCCCCGGCTAATCATACTAATTTATTATTGCTTAAAAATGTACCATTCACTAAGTAAAGGCTGAAACCTATGATGAGGATCGATAAGTACGCGCTTTGCTCTATTTTCCATTACATCTTATTGTGATCTCAACAGTGGATATCTGCGTACACAGACATAAAAAGAGATTTAAAGGTGGCTACTCAAAGAGTAGTGGGCACAAGAACCCCGCGGATTACATAAGAAATATTAAAGCTAATACAACGTAACAACAGTAGAAAGGTTAAAAACGAAGAGGCATACAGTATACACATGGTAAAAGTGAGTCAAAAATGAAAAAATGTTTGTGCTGCAATTTTATTTTTACTTATTTATTTCCCATACATACAATAATACTTACTGACTAATATTAAGAACAGTAGCACGTAAGTTCAGAAGAACTTGTATGTGCTGAAAAACTCTTGCTACATATTGCACAGAGCAGTTGCATACATCTTCCTAGCAACAGTGTAATAAAACGTATCACGTCCGTATGATCCAGTTCTCCAATCTTATCCCTATTCTTTACCATTAAATGATCTCTACAATCGGCCGTGATTAAAGTCTACTCCCCTCTCATCGCAATAAAAACCGAGGAAGATCCAATATTTACAATAGATTACTAAACCACTTGTTTCCCGTTTCAATATATACCTGCCCAATCACAATTAAAAATAACACTCACTTACCAAGTTAATTGCCCACCAAGTCTCGCACGTACGCGCACGCACACTCACACATTCCCACACATCCACACTCTTTCATGCATATTAATTATCCAAATATATACACGCAGTATGAAAACATCATTCCCTCTTTTCCCGTATCACTTGCTAAAATGTTACAAAGTTATCAATTAAATGTTTCAAAAGTTTTTTCCTAAACTTATAATTATCTCTCAATTTTTTTATCTCCAGTGGCACAAGATTAAGAAGCATTGGAACAAGGTACGATACATAACGCTGTGAAATGTTCTTCCTACACGCCGCAGCCGCCATAAAATCACCCATTTTGACCCTTGTACTGTAACCATGCGTTAGCAATTTCTGAGGCTTATGGTTGTGTACGTGTATTGTAGAAGTGTCATTATGTACAACCAAGTGATATTAAGTACATTGGTTGCCTGGTTATACAACAAGTTAGTGGGATAATTTATCTCCGTGTTCAATATAGTTTTCATTATAAAGTTCTGTGTGATGCGTAGAGGATTCATGTAAGTTTTATATGGCGACCCCCAATACGATATTCCATACCTCAAAATGGACTGGATCAAACGTCAGAAGCAAAATCTTTTGACTTAAGATACCTCGTAGAACATAGAAAACATGTACAAATTTTCTGAGCCTTTTGTTGAGGGTTTAAAGATGACAATTCCATTTTAGATGCTGGTCTATGATGATCCCCAGTACGTTAGTCTCGCACTTGATTATTTCATCTTTCACTCGTATTACGGGAACACTGTGCGGGAGACCCACCTTCGTAGGTGAAAAAGTGATAACCTTCGATTTCTTCGCGCTCAGATTTAGATTATTAGAAGCCAAAGACGCAAAAAGTCTTGAAAAATATTAGAACTACACACAAAAGCCTCGCTCAAGGTATTTGCACCATACATCATCACAATATCATCCGCATAAGCTACAAGATCACAGCGGGTCTCAAATTTCTCAAAGATGTCGTTTATGTAAACCAAAAACAGCATGGGCCCCAGTATAGATCCCTGAGGAACCCCACATTTTATTACTTGTGGATGACTTAGAACATTACCTATTTTTACTACCTGCTGTCGGTTGTTCAAGTAGTTCCCAATTAAAGTGAGGCCTACACCCCTTACACCCACCCGGTCCAGTTTTTGCATCAGTATGTCATGACTCACCGTATCAAATGCCTTATGAAGGTCCAAAAATATTTCAACCGTTTTTAAATCTTTATCAAAATTAGTCAATAGCCTCGAGCAAAGTTTGTGTAGGGCCTGTTCAGTAGAATAGTTTTCCCTGAAGCCAAACTAATTAATAGATATTAAGTTGTTTTTATTAAAATACCCAGTAAGTCGCAAATAAATAGCTTTCTCAAATATCTTGACCAACGTGTTAAGTAAGCTTATGAGACGACAGTTGGCGGGGTCAATTCGGCTTCCTGTTTTGAATATGAGCGGAACTACATATATCTTAAAATGCTCGGGCACCAAACCTGTTTTAAAAATTATGTTTATTATGTGAACGATTGATTCAACCAAAAAAAGATGACCAACCTGAAAAAGCCCACCACCCAATCCGTCCATGCCAGGTGCAGGTTTGCCTTTAAATTGCCAATTATTGTAGTAATTTCACTACTAAAAACAGAGCGCAGGAAAAACGAACTGGTGCTTGATCTTGCAGTCTGATAATGCGCCGTTTGTGTACCAACACTAGAGTTCCCAGCACCTACTGACACAAAATACCCGTTGAAAATATTTGCTATTTGGTTTTTATCTCGTACTACTTCATTGTCGCTTATTCTCACGGCTTCAATTCTTCCCTGGTCTTTACCTCTGTCCAGTGCAACGTCTGAAATAACATTCCATATTTTTCTGATATATTTTCCTGCATTCACGACCCTACCGTTATAGTAATTACTCTTGGTAATCTTTATTAAATTAGTCAACTTGTTTTTATAGACTTTATATTCCAGTTCCGGTTGCCTATTATTCCTGTCATTAAGCGACTTAATTTTTGATTTGTCCCTAGTTTTAAGAGATGCATAAGACCATTCGTTATTCATGGGCTTTTGTTTCTAGTTTTATTAATAGGTAATACAACCTTTGGCTTCTGTACTATAGTACTTAGTCTATTTACACACCCATCCACAGCACCCCGCACATCTTCACAATAAATAACATCATCCCACTCTGCTGTTTCCATGTTTTTTAAGTATTCTACCTCATCTATTCTTTGGTACGTACCGTTCCTATCACTCGCACTAGCAATGTTAGTTCCATCAGAGTGGAGACCACCACTCAAATCAATCGTCACAAGTACAGGGTAGTGATCGATAACATCCGACTTTATTATGTAAGATCTTGTTTCAGACCCATCACTCTTCATCTCTTTGGCAAAATTTTTACTATACCGTAAGAACATGTGATCGGTACAGCTTTCAGATCTGTCCGTAAAGCGCGTGGGAGAATTAATGCAGGCAATATATTCATTTTTTTCAAGTACCTTGATATATGTGAGGCTTGAAGTATTTTGAAGATTTAACAGGTCAATATTAATGTCACCAACTATCAAGTCTATATCAGCCCTACTTTTATTTAGAATAAAAGCCTCCAGTTCATTTATGAATAGATTTAAGTCACTAGATGGGGGCCGATAAATTCCCGTAATACTGATCTTCCGATTCTGAATTTCAAAGGACAAATTAACAACAGTTAACTCTGCCAGATTTAGACATTCTCAGTTCGCGTTTAGGGTACTTTTAATGTACACTATTAATCCGTCATTAATACAACAATCTTAACTAAAAAAAAAATTGGTGTTTTGAAAGAAAAGCTTGATACTAAATGAAAACTTGCACCCTATATAACCTGAGCAAATGTTGACTCCCAAATAAAACTTCGAGACACTGAAGACTATAAAATTAAGAAGTAAGATGATAATGATAAATGACACCACATAAATACTCCGTCCAGAAGCCCTGAGCAGCTTGTGCGGGGGGAGGCTACATAGAAAAGACAACGGACACACACCCAGCACACAGTGACAAAAACTGCCACCACCGAGAATCGACCTACACTTCGTGTAGCAGCCAAACACTCGTTCCACTGCATAGAAATTGTGTCTTGTACAAGCACAAGCCAGGTTTGTTTGTACGACACGTAAAATAATGAATAATATATTATTATTATTATCGACTTTAGCCTGAAGGGCTTTCACAGTGCCTCGAAGGGGAACATTCACTCATCCCAGGTATCTCAAATACCAAAAGGACTGAGCTCAGATGGAGCCCTTTTCAAGTTCGGGCCTTGAACGACAACACGACACATCCTCATTTCCCAGGAATCTCCGCACCGTGTGGACAGTTGCAAGTATGACCACCTTCTCCATGACCTTATAAAGATGCTCTCCAAGACACAGTCTCTTAATGTTATCTCGAAGATTCTTAGGAACCACAGCAGTTGACGACATAACTATTGGGATCACTCGGACACTATCTGTCCTCCACTGTCTCTTAACTTGTATCTCGAGGTCTCTATACTTAATGATCTTCTCGTTGTACTTTATCTCTAGATTATTAGTATTTTGAATGGATACATTAATCAGCGTCACTTGGTTGCAGGACTTATCCACTATTACTATATCTGGCCTGTTGTGGGCAACTCGTTGATCTGTGAGCACGGTCCGATCCCAGTGCAACCTGTATCCTGAGTTCTCTAGAAGATTTCAAGGGAAGGGTATAAGAAAGCACTACTTAGAGAATTTATATAAAGCTGAACTTCTGGCATAGATGACGAATCAACGGTGGAACTTTTAGCCCAGTATGCTAAAAAAAATAAAAGAAGAACGTTTAAACTGATTAAGGAATGTTATAAATCTATATAAAAATGAAAATATAAGAATAAATGTTAACGGATATGAAACTGCTGAAGTAAGAAAATGTGCACGGCAAGGACGCCCATTATCGCCTGAATTGCAATACAATAAATAGTTTCAAGGAAAAGACAGCAGAAATAAATCAAAATGGGTGGAGAACGTTTCCATTGCATAAGATACTCAGATTGCATAGCCCTGATAGAAAAAAAAAGGAAAAATAATTGTAAAGGATGCTCAGTGTACTTGATAGTGTGTTTAAGGAAAATTAAGCTGAAAATAACTGTGACGAAAACAAAATTAACCAAGATAAGAGATATGAGACTGCGAAAATGGATATTAAGCTAAACGGACAACAAGTAGAATAATTAGAAATGTTCACGTACCCTGGGAGTATTATTCCAGATAATGGTAGAGATAACAAAGAACTAACAAGAAGGAATGCGAAGGAGAAAGAAACACCTAAACTTGGACCTGAGGGGGAGACTACGCAACTCATTAGTATAGAGTGTTATAAAACATAAAACAAAGAGCTGGTCTTTGTATAATCAGATTACAAAGAAAATAGGCGCTTCTGAAATGTGAACATGGAAAAAATAGAAAGACAAAGTACACTGATAGTAAGAGATATAAAAGCGTGCCAGAAGAAGTAGAGAATAAGGGTGCTTACTGAAAGATATTTGGAGAAGGAAACTTGTGTTGGTCATATTCAGAGACATAATGACTTTGTACCCAAATCATTTGAAGGACACTTACTAGGAATAAAGGGAGGAAGCAGACCAAAAGAAAAGCTGGTCGAAAAGCTGACGCAATTGATGAAGTCAGGAAGCTACAACTAAATGATGACCTGCAGACACAAAGATATTATTGAGACAACAAGGTGACATCGCCATTAAACTGTAATGATGATCATTATCAAAAATAACTAAGATATCTTCGTTTAAAAATCAGAAATGGACTAATGTTTTGTCTTATTTTTTATCAAACTAATTTATTCATAATGATGGACATTACAGCTAAGTCGTGTAGGCATAACCAGTTCACCTTTGTGAATGTAATTCTCATTCAACACTTCAAGAGCACTAGTAAAGCCACGAGGTTGTTCTTTTATACCACCTAAGGTTTCTAAGGCTACTACAAAAGTTGACCTACACTTTAACATCCGCGCGATATGTGAATAAAACATAATGACGAAGCCGGCAATCTTGATCAAATATTCCCTACCCTTTTACCTTGAATAATTCATCTAGTTTTTCAGTGTTCTGGTCTACTAAGCGCAATACTTCATCCACTTCCAGTATTGAATTATCCTTTCTTTCAACTAAATGTAGATATAGATCTGTCCTCGTCTTATCGATACTTCCATCTTGATTTGCGTGCACCCTGAACTCATCAATATTAACTATCGCTCCAGTTACATTTCCTAGAACACTAAAACAAAACAAATAGAACGAATAATTTAGAGCACATATTCGACTTACTCTCTGAATATTTCAATGCGGTTTCTCAATTCTGTAGCTTGTTGCCGAAGTACAAAACGTACCCTTTGATCTTCTCTAAGTAGATAGATATATACTCTTGCTAGATCTTGTAACCCACCAGTGTCGTTGGCAAGAACCTAAAAAAAATAACTTATTATTTTAAATCTATTAACAATTGAAAAGTTTTATGTTTTTAAGAGTTTTGTCGACAGCATTTCAAAAGCCTTGAAGTAAAAGTGCATAATGTAAATGCTTAAAAGATATGTATCTACATGTGTATAATGGCAAAACATATTTTGAAATGATATTCTGAAGAAAAAATTCGCCAGCAGACTTTTAAAGCTTCCAAAAAGTTCTTTAAATGAAGTCGATTTAGTGCCTCAATAACTAATATTTAGAGTCAGTTAAAACAAAACACGTCATTTGGTATGTTATGACTAGTTTCAACAATTAAAATTCAACCCCTAGCAAGGGTGGGACTTACTAAAAATTCAAATGGAAAATACTATTTTAAAAGGGCGTTGAGTTATTTTTAAAATGACACCACGCTTGGGAAATTTGGTCTGGCAGTTTCAGAAAAAAATCTAAAAATAATGCAAGATTCTGTTCATGCTAATAGTGCATTTTATTGATATTGTTAGTCAGATTTCATGTAATAATAGCGTTAATACCACAAATTGACCATTCCTATTAGAAACTATGGGGAGAGTAAGGAAAAATGACCTACTTCCTGAAAATCGCCAGTAAACGTTTACTTTAGATAACTTTAAAACTCGTGCTCTGGGGTTTTCTCATACTTTATTTACTTGGACAAGAAATTGCAAATCTATGCCCACTTGCACAAAGTTCGATTAAATATTTAACAACCGGTTAGCTAATCAAGGCTTCAAACGACCAATCACAAACTATGATTCGGGTTTTTGCCATGACAGCCAAATATTTTGAAGCCGTGATTGGCTGTACTGAGCCGTGAATGACTAACCGGTCGTAAAATATTTAATCAAGCTTTGTAAAACTCGGCAGCAAACATACAAAAAATAATCTATATTGTGAAAAACAACAAACTTTAGACAAAACCACTGAGTGTGTCGTTTTGCTATACATGGTGGGCAACATGACACACTCATTTAATTTTAATCCTTGTTTCATATCATTTTCTTCTTTTATCCAAAAACTGATTCGGGCAAGCTTCGCAAATGAAGCGCTTAACGTTTCTAGATACACCAGCCCATTCAGCATGAGCCCATTGGTGACATTGCTCACACCGGATCCACTGCTCTCTGGATTTAGATGAGCCAAACACTTCATCACAATACAAACCACCAACATCCGAGTCAGCGTCATCATCGTCATTCGAATGTTGCTTCATCTTCGGAAGAGTCTTCATTAATAGGTTTGTTAACTCTAGTTCTCTTGCCCTTTTTTCTTTTGACGATGTAATGACGCTCACGGAACTGCTCCCAGAACTGGAGACAATTTTCTCAGTAATACTAACACATCAGTTCGCTTACTTTCAATTCCTCCAAGGATACGTTACCAGAAGTTGAAGCAGTAACATCGCAATTTAATGGGTTAGTGTACGAATGTTCCTAATTTTCTGACGTCTACTTGCTTACTGTGCCAGATACATTTTCAAGGATATCAGTAGCAGCGTTAGGTAGTCAGAAATGATCTGGAAAACACTAGTGTTGCATGGAGAAATTCGCGTTTCTGTAAATTCACTAAGAGCTACGGTGGCCGCTTTATTGTAGGCGCTTGTAAATAATGACGCTATAGGATATATCGACACAGTCTGCCCTGGATATACCTTTAGCCATGTTATAACTTCTTGGTCATTATAAGTTGCTAGAGGCCAAGAAATACGACGTCCAGGGCTGAAGTCAGTGGGTGCCGTGGGCTGGAAAACAAAATAATACACCGTGTTTTTCTTTGCAAATTCTAGACACTCCGGTTTTTTGTAACTTGCGTGGCCATCCAAAATTAAGAAGACTCTACTTTCATTCGTACGTCTTACAAACTTCACAAAGTGTTCAATTACTTTGAAGAAAAGGTCTCCAGTCTTGTATGCTGATACGTTGTACAAAGGCAGAGTACCTGGTGGAACTAAGTCATACAAATTTTGAGTCAATTTTTACTGGAAAAAATCAATGCTGGTGGAATGAAATTTCCAGCGCTGCTGACACAGACCACATCTTTGGTATAGACACCTCTTTCAACACTAGTGAGAGCGTCCACCTACTTCTTACCTTTTTAGGAGTTATTTTTTAAATCGTTGCAAAATTGTTACTTAAGTTTCATCCATGTTTGAATTGTTTCTTCCAAATTTTTGAAATAATTCTGTACCTGAGGTGTATTAAGGGCTTGGGGTCTTGCAGATAAGGTAGCTTCAGGAACATTTACAGATATATTTGGATGCCGAGGAAACAGCTCTGAGCTCATTGTCTACTAGCTAGTTTTTTTATTTTTATTATATTGGTGCTCATGTCCACTGCACTCAGCAAGTTTGTATTCCAGTGCCCTTAAGTCACGGGTAGTTAGCCCATAAAGTCGTGGTTTTAAGTCTAATATATGTGTAATCAATCTTCAATCAAAACTGAGTGAATTCTTGAAGTGACCGAGACACCTAGTTGCGCCACGCGCATGAATATTTTGCCTGAACATTGAACGTATTAGATGCTTTCTTCCATCCCACCCTCTTATCTTTCATCGCTTCTAATGCCTTCTGTATGTCATCAACCGACCAGCCTTGTCGATTTGCTTTTTTCTTGTAATTAGACACCAACTGTATGCGCTTCTTGCCATATGCTCGGTGGTAAACTTTTGAGAAGCAGCCAAAAATCTGATTAAAGGCACCTCAAAAACGTATTTGCATTTAGATAACTATTTTAAAAATACAGTCCATTAGCTTCACCTCCAATAGTTCCCCAAAACATTTATGCTTTATATATTTTGGTGGTTAACAGTTCTAAATCAGTGCTGATTTTTTGTGCCGTCATAGTAGAAATTGAGGCGATTTACTAAGCCACTGGTATGAAAGGAGAAGTCGAATGTAAATTGACCAAAAACGAAAACATATCTCTCTTGTGCTATTCGAGCGTACATAAACTAAAATCTACCCGACGTTTAAAATTTGTACCGTACAAAAATGTTGATGGAGTCGGATGTGGTATGGGTGGAATCGATTTTTATTAATAATTCTCCGTAAGCTGGTTCTACCTGTTTGCTTCGAAATTTCCCTGTGTTAGTATTATCAATCTTCGCTACCGAACCTAACGCTACAGGTTTACTCAGTGATAATTTAATTGCCTGCCCCAATTTGAATGTCATAGTTTTGTTATTTGTAAAGGTACAAACAATTTCCGAAAGAAAACATTATTTTCCCAAAAAAACTGGTCCGTTTTCCTGGCTAACAAACTTTTTCAAGCCTTTTGCAGAAGGAAGTATATATATATATATATATATATATATATATATATATATATATATATATATATATATATATATATATATATATATATATATATATATATATTAAGTCGTACATGAAATTCTAGTCTAAATTTAATTGGGACTCTATTGGTAAAAACAGTATTTTTTTGGTTATTCAAGTTTCTTCAAAAATTTGACAGATGAGGTGAATTAAAAAACATATTTATCTCAGCCATTTAGCAACAAATCATTACAGAAATTGGTACATACAAACAGCTAATAGTGTTCTTTCGAGATATCAATTCAGAATTTCACTTCTTAGCACAGGGTGTTCGCATATTGTACAGTGCGTTTAAAAACTTGAAGCCACATTAAGTCAACAATTTTAAATCAAACACCCTGTATGTTATGACATCATTGTCTTCTGGATTGAGTTTAATTTCAGCTAAAACTTTGAAGATCATCAGAACTAGAAGAGATAGGTATAGGGAACTCATATACCACTGAAAAAGTTATTCACTCCAGAAGATAATCAAGAGTGTTATATTTAAAATTTTTGACTTAATGTGGTTTCAAGTTTTTAAAAACAGTGTACAATTTTCGAACAGCCTGTGTTAAGAAATGATATTCTGATCTGATATATCAAAAGAACACAATCAGCTGTTTGTATATAGCAATTTCTGTAATAGTTTGTTGCAAAATAGCCAAGATACAGATTTTTTGAAATTGACCTGATCTGTCAATTTTTTTGAAAAAACTTGAATAAGTCAAAAAATACTATTTTTTATCAATTAAGTCCCAAATGAATTTAGACTAGAATTTCACGTGCAATGCAAAAATGTAATAATATATTGGGTGTTCCATTTAGAACAACAGAGTTGATACCAACTGTCGGTGTAATCGGAAGAGCAGCCATTTTAAAACTATTTCATTTGGATAGGACGTCAGCCATAATGGCAGGATCCAAATTTTCAGAAAAAAAATTGGTCTAGAAGTACGAAAACTTTTAAGTAACGGGTTCCGGGAACCACCCTATATATATATATATATATATATATATATATATATATATATATATATATATATATATATATATATATATATATATATATATATATATATATAGGGTATATTAGCAATCAAGTAAAGAAAATTTTGAAAGCTTGATGACATAGTTAAATTTTTTTAAGAAAATTCGCTCTAAAAACAAATGAAATATCCAATGTCAAATAACCAAAGAAACTTACCATAAAATCAAAATAGCCTTTCATTCCTTGTTGTGGATCAAAATTAAGTTGTACCTGACCGGTATCTCGTTCTATTAAAAATGGTGATCTTCTTAAATTTTCCAGCCCTTCTGTTAGTGTCATATGAATTTTTCCAATCATGTAATATGAAACTTCAGCATTTCTACCAAAATCTACATCCTCGGCCTATAATTATAAATTGAACATTTTGTTAAAGAAATTGACGAAAATAATCTTTGAGTTGTTTACCTTAACTGCCATAAATTTTGTCCCGAATATTGTTGCTGTACTTACACCTCCTGTAAATATTCTCCGTACGAATTTCGGAGGATTGTCATTTACATCTAATACTTTGACATAAACTTTAAGTTGTGTGTCATCTGACGAATCAAAAAAGCTTTCATTGTTTGGAACGTTCGTGCAGTCTTCAGTGGCTTTAACAAGTAAAAGGTGCGTATCCTTTTCTTCTCGATCTAAAGCTTTCGTCACCTAAAAAATAAAAATAAAAAGATATTTAGGCATTCTAAATCTGGAAGAAGCAAGTGCATGTTAGAGATTCCAGTGACTTAATTTGTTGCAGAGTGTAATTATTACCACTTACACTTAGTATGTGGTGGGTGGGATCGAGTTTAAATAATTTATTTTCGTTTCCTCCTACAATGAAATAACAAACTGGTGCCATAGGTCCATCATATTCAAATTCATCTCTGTCAATTGTGTCAGGCAATTTAACATTTTCTCTATCGGGATCTGCATTCTCTGAAAAATAAAATGTTTATTTATCAAATGTTCAAAATTTTGACCACCAGCCTCCATACAACGTAACAGTTTTGTTCAAAACGTCGGCATACATTCTGTAATACTTTTGGAGTGATTTGGCGGCTTTAGTTTACGATACGCCAGCGTAAATATTGTAAGGAATCGGTCTGAGTACAATAACTTTTACTTTTCTTGTCACCCCACAATTAAAATCTGGCGAACGTTGAGCCAGTTTATGGAAGCTCTCCCAACCCTCCGGTTTAGAAATCTGTGGTCGACATATTATCGAAAAGGCAAAGTGTAGTGTAGTCTTCGCGATAATGGTTATCATTCTTGATAATTTCAGTCAACATTGGATCAATGGTGTTTCCAGCAACTCCAAGTACATATCTCCAGGCACATCACCAGATGAGAAAAAAGGACCAACAATATGGTCACCAAAAATTCCAGCACAAACATTTGGTTTCTCTGGGTGTTGTGTATGAATGTTGTGAAATAATCTGCGATTAGAATCGGTCCAATGGCGACAATTATAACGATTTATGGTACGGTTTGTGAGAAAACACTGATCCGAGAAGCAAGTATTAAAAAGAAAATTTGGATCATTCACGACTCATCGTTCACTTATCACTTCACAAAAGTCCAGACGACGGTCAAAGTTATCTTCATTTAGTTTACCGGCCTATTTTTTTTGTTCCCCCAGGGCTCGTCCGCGGCCATGCCGCCCCGATAGCACTGCAACCTTTGTTACCGGCCTATGGCCTACCACCAAAACTCTGTACGTGGACAGCAAATTTCCTCTCCAACCGGAGCATTTCTGTTGTCGTGGATGGCCATTCCTCTAAACTGTATCCAATTAATGCAGGAGTTCCTCAAGGTTCAGCTTTAGCCCAATTAGATGAGGATCGCAGATTCATGGAGGGTTCTGTCTCCGTGGATCTCCAAAAAGTATTAGATTGGGGAAGTAGAAATCTTGTACAATTCAACTCCACCAAATCACAGTCTTGCTTTCTTTCTCATAAGAGATACACCAGCCCTAGATCCATCACAATAAACAACCAAGTTATTCAAAGTAATAAGTCATTTTCACTTGTTGGCATTTCTGTGGATCGAAATCTCAATTGGCACCAACATGTCACATCAATTGCAGAAGCGGCTGCTAAGAAATTAGGTTTCCTCTTCCGGGCTCGCAAATACTCTTCACCAGCTAATCTCTATACCTTATATACTTCACAAGTAAGACCAAACCTCGAATACTGGTCCCACATCTTGGGTGCAGCTGCCGCGTCTACACTCGATATCCTGGACTCCATTCAGAAGAGAGCTATACGTCTCATCGGTGACCCTACCCTCACCCAAAGGCTGCCATCCCTTGCCCACCGACGTGCCGTTGGAGACTTCTCTCTTTTATAGATATCTGCACGGGCACTGCTCAGAGGAGCTTTCTTCCATAGTTCCTCCACCTGCTGCCCCCAACAGATCTACCAGGGGAACAGAACGAGTGCACCCTTTTACTGTCCAGGTCACCAGACATAGAACATCTTGTTATGCCCGCTCTTTTGTCCCGAGGACTTCCAAGTTGTGGAATTTCTTGCCGGCACATGTTTTTCCTTCTCCCCCGAACCTCCAAAACTTCAAGTCCAGAATTAACAAGTTACCCCTTTCCTCCTTGTCGACAACCACGGTACGATAGTATTTAGGCTGTAAGTCATCGTGGTGTGTTGTTGAAATTAAAAAAAAAAAGTTCGTTGCAAGATGGATTTTGTATGGATGGAATTTATGACGCTTCAGAATGTTTTGAATGGTAGTTCGCTCAAAACCAGATTCACTTTACAGCTGCGTCGTACTTGTCCTGGGTTCTGCTATTTAAAAAGCCTTAAATGCTTCTAATAACGAATATACATGGTGTTCCATGAAAAAACGGAGCTTTTAATGTATAAGGCTACGTATAATGAATCTCTATTGTGTAAAAGCCTTGTACAATATTCTGAACCAGTGAGCGCCTAATCTTATAGCACAGGAGACTCAAAAACTACCTTAAAAATAATATTCAGCATTAAGTAAATTAGTAAATATTTGTATTTGTTTAATCATCATTAGTAACAATTAAAAAAATTATAAACACTTACTTTTTCGTAAGTGATAATCAGGTAAAAAAATAAACAAAACGCGATGATATTAGTATTAAATTGAAGAACACCCTTTCCTATCTTTAGGAGTCAATTTGTCAGAACACACAGCTTCATTTTTTTTTAAACTAGGACACCGTTAAAAATATATTTACCTCACCTTTAAAATAATGTGCTACGTGATTTCCTTGTCATTTAAGATTTTAGGAGGGATGGCACCACTGCTTAAGGGTCGTTGTTGAGATGTTGAAAATAAGTGTAACAGACCACCACCCACCCCCCCTGCCTTTAGCGATTTTGAACAAAATGACGATAAGTGCTCTAAAATGCACCTGTTTTGTTTCCAAGTAACCACCTTATATAATTGAGAGCTTTATTACCTTCTTTTTTGATTTGACTCTCTTTATTAGTTATTTGACTCAACTGATGATTTCATAGGTTTTTAATAAGTATTTCGCTGCTTAAAAATTGTAGTTTAAGCTTGCCGCAATCGAAATCGTAATTAGGTATAAACTCAAAGGTACCTGGTTATACTGCCAGTTTTTAAAATGATGCAAACAGTTTTAAGGGGTGATAGCTGAGGTAATTTTAAGAAAAAACCTCATACAAATATATGCCCTCAACGTGTTTTGAACTGAGTGATAAGTTTAAAAAAATAATTCTCCTTTTTATAATAAATTTGATACCACCATAGATATCTTTCTAAAATTAGGTATATACCTTCCATGAATTAAGAAGCATTTCTGATGTATAACGATTTTAAAAATTTATTCCACTGTCGTACGTGCAGAATTTGCACCGAATATTTCTAAAAAATATTGGACACCACTGCTTTTCCTTGAAACATTTTTTTTTTAATCCACATTCATTTCTGATCAAGCTTGGTCTCCTAAATTACCAATCTGCATCTACCTCTAAATCCAACGAGTTTGTCATCTATAGTTAAATTAGTATCTGCTATGACGCAGGTTTGCGTTGTTGAATCACCAAATTCCAAATGTAGGCTACCATTGGTAATTTCTTTGGTCCCAAACGCGCATTCCGAGTTCTCTTATCGTCAAATATGACGAATTTTCGTACATTTTAAAATAAAAATATGGCTTAGTATATAGGATTACAGAATTCACCAGAAAATAGTTCTTTCGCAGGAACATCCCAGCTTCTGTCAACTCCTGCATGAATAAGAAATCAATAGAATTCAGGAAGCTCATCAATGGTTACATTTTCCACGGGTTTCCTTTTGCTCCGTAAACACGCTTCTTCTCTAAATTAGTATAGGTCACAATTTATTGTATAATATAGTGGTACAAATAACTTAAACGCTATTTGAGGTTGCAGCAATATGCTTTCTTGCCAGAGTTAACGCATGCTGAGTAATGTTATGTATAGAATTTTATTTTTTGCTGGAGGTTCCAGACCGCATTACAGACCACCTGAAGCAACGTAACCACTCGCTGAGGCAAAGGTCGTATAACCAATATTGTCAGCATTATCCACTGAATTATCGCCACTATTACCACTACCGGATCCAGAATTTTTGCCAGAAACCAATTCGAAATTTGTATCTTCTGTGTCACCATTTTCTGATACATCACTTTCTCCAGAAGGCAGGTCATCACATGCAGCTGCCCACTGCAACAGTATTTCTTCATAGTCATCGCCACCAATGCTCACGCTTTTTGCATTCTTTTTTGATGCCATTATCATATGTCTGACAAGTTCATTCAATGCAACTTTTATTTTAATTGAATGACAATCAGCTGTAATGGACTTTTATACATCAAGCAGTAATGCAGGTTTCAATTTGCACAGGCACGCACAATTCCGTGCGGCAGTGCGTGACAAATTATAATAGCTTTCATCCGGCATTGAACAAGTCGGTACTTGCTTCATAGGAAGTTTTAGTAGACATGGCCTGGTTTATGTAAATCCGGGATACTAATGAATTATTTTTTTTTCAGTTTGTAAGTACTCTTAAATGTTTTTGAAACAAGAATGTGTTAAACAAAGATGTGTTAATAGCATATCTAAATGATCATGCCGCTTAAAATTATTGAAAACAAATTATGGGTAAAGAATATCTCTCCGGGTCTAAGAGGCCCAGTTTATGCATTCTAAGGTTTAAAATGACCTAAGCTATTAGCCTCTGAATATTGTCCGTCCTTTTAGAAACACCTCTATATAGTTACTACATGTGTCTAAAATATAAGAAATAATGGGCAAAAACATTGCAGACCAATGGGAATAGTTTGCAGGATGCATGATATTGATACTTTGAAGTCACAAATAATCAGATCTGCCTAAAGAAGCAGTAGACTACGGTGGACTTGTCGGTGAAAGGCTTCAGTAGTAAAAGTGCTCAGTGGCCGCATATCTTAAGGAACCGTTAATAAATTTATTCCGATGTCTTAAATACAGGACACTTGATTGCCATGGATTACTTTATGTTTTACCCATTTAAGAAATAATTAAACGATTGTTAACGTAAGTACCGTAAACATGTTAACCATGAGCTTGATTTCCACATGTGCATTTATTTGCTACAAAGTGTTTAGTAATTTGCGAAAAAACAAATTTAATTTTGAAGCCAGTAGATTCTCTCAAGTATCAATAAACCTGGCTCTACATAACTTATTTTTTGTAGAATGTCAATGAAGAATAAGTTCGTAATATAACTGATATGTGAAGGCAAAAAAATAATATTAATTTAATAAACAAAAATATATAACCCAAGTAATACTGTCATGAACTCTTGTCAAATTGGTACTATTAAACACCAATTTTCATTGAATATATAAAAACCATAATACAAACTATTAATATTTTACTTAAATAGCTAAAATGCACGTATTACTTATTGATTAGTTTTTAATAAAATTTACCTGTAAAATTCACTACAAATTCGTCTATCATAAATTGAGGTTGGTAATCATTTACACTGCTAACGTAAATTGTTAAATCCAAATCAGAACTTAAAGGCGTTGGAATTCCCAAATCATACGCTTCTATTCTTATCTGAAAAGGAAGGAAATAAAAATGTAATTAATTCATGTAACAACAAAAAGCAGTGTTTACTCGGGATACCAGTAACGGTTTAGTAACGGTTTGGATTATTTTTTTACACTAATACCTGCACAAATGTGTTATTATAATTAAATCTTTGATTTGCGAAACATAGCTTGTTATTAGTGATTATAAAACACTAATATTTACAGCAACTTGCCGCTTCCTTCCATTAGGAATATTCCGGAATGTCAGGGAAGCGTTTGAAAATACACTTTATAAAGGCTTAAAACATAGTGGATTCCAGGATAGTGAGGTGAAACTGCTCCCTGGCGTCGGTGATTCCCCAGAGTCGCTGATATAGACCGACGTTAAAGAAACAAAACACACACAGCATAATGGACAACATTCTGAACAATTCGCTACATTCATTTTCTCAATTCCTCCACGTTTATAGTCCAATTTAAAGGGAATTTAAAGACGATTAACAGGTAGGTGAAGAAATAGACAATGTGGTAAAAAAATCTGGACGCAGCTAGTGCGTTATATCACTGAATTTTGATAGAAATGATCTCCAATTTATAATAATATAATATAAATTATATATATATATATATATATATATATATATATATATATATATATATATATATATATATATATATATATATATATATATATATATATATATATATATATATATATATATATATATACATCGTCCCCTTGGAGCAGAAATCTTCTATGTCTATACCAGCGCTAATTGCCAAAGATTCTCTATTGAAAATTAGTCTATGTATATGGATCTATTAGTGAATTTTTATTAAAAAAATTCACTAATAGAGAGGTATCGATGGTGAGACTTTGCAAAAATTCTTTCAAATGAGCGCGAATTAGGACCCCTAGAACCCATATCCGGGGTCAGTTTGAATTTTTATATGCTTATATATATATATATATATATATATATATATATATATATATATATATATATATATATATATATATATATATATATATATATATATATATATATATATATATATATATATATATATATATATATATATATATATATATATGTATATGTATCCGTCTGATAACTCAAAAAATAATTAACCGATTTAGATGAAACTCGGCAAGTGCCTTTCTTTTATTAATGGCTTGGATGAGTTCGTTGGCCAGGAAAATCGAACGGGGTTTTCCGGGAAAATTTTGAGTTTTCTTTCAAAAAAAAATTTTTTTTCCAAAAATTTCGATAAAATTTCAATTTCGTCTACATATTGCTTTGGGAAATACCTAACTATGTGCCAAAATTCAGCTTTCTAGGGTTACAGAATTGAGCTATTCAAATTTGAAACATGTTTAAATCATAAGTAAGTGGTTGCTGTTGGTTAGTCAATGCTTTTCTTATTGACTCATGAGATTCATTCATCAACCTTCCATTGACTTCTGCTTCTGCCGCTGTTAGAGTCCTTTTATTTAGATCTAGAGTTGTAAAGTTTTCTGTATCATTTGGGATATAATTTGTTTGCTTTTGTTACTGACCAACAAAAGATATGATAAAATTGGACAAAGAAAGGGAATATGATATATTAACAAGGCTATTTTTGGCTCAACAGCATTTATTAGTTTTCGTAATTGTTTTTTTATCGGGTTTTGTTACTTTGACTAGACATATTTTTATTATGATTGGTACTACTAAAAGTAATTAAAGTTTGTCTCATTCAATATTAAATTTATTTTAGTGTTAAAATAGAAGACGATGTGATATAGTCCAAAATCTGATTGATATTTTGTTGGTATGTACTGTAAAAAAGCAAATTGCAGTTCAAAAAAGTTCATTTGTAAATAGGTTTAATTTTTATATGTTTATATATATATATATATATATATATATATATATATATATATATATATATATATATATATATATATATATGATAACTCAAAAAATAATTAACCGATTTCGATGAAACTTGGCAACTGCCTGTCTTTTATTAATGGCTTGGATGAGTTCGTTATCCAGAAAAATCAGACGGGGTTTTCCGGAAAAAATTTGAGTTTTCTTTCGAAAAAATTTTTTTTCTCCGAAAGTAACAAAGCTGTTTCAATGAAATTTACTATATATGTTGCCTCAACCTTACTACGTACCAAAATTCAACTTTCTAAGTTTAGAGAAAATTGAGTTACTCAAATTTTAAATTTTCTTTCGAAAAAAATTTTTTTCTCCGAAAATTACAAAGTTATTTTAATGAAATTTTGTGGATATCTTGCCTTAGGAAAAATCTTACTACGTATTGAAATTAAACTCTCTAAGTTTATAGAAAATTGAGTTATTTAAATTTGAAGCATTTAATAAAAATTCACTACCATAACGCACTTGCTGCGTCCCGAGTTTTTTTAGCTTGAGGCAGTACTAATTCAATTACGGAACAGCGCACATCGTTAGCCGGTGGACATGGACTAAATATATCTTCTTGTGGATCAGTTAGTATTGTTTTTTAGTGGACTTAGACATGTTCTGATTTAATATTTTAGTCAGATAATATTGTATATTATGGACACAGACTTTTTCTGATTTGAATCCTGTTGTGGTTCTTGAGAATAAAATGTTACCTTCAAGGGGATTGAAGATTGTAGATATGACTAGAAGGGCCAATATTATAAGTATCTCACTATTTCATTTATTTTGCTATTATATTTTTTAAATACAACGAAATTCTAAGATAGTTTCAATGACGTTTTTCTGATAATAATAATTACCTGTTTTTCTTTATTTTATTATTGCCTCTACATTTTTTTAAATAGTTCGTATTTGTTCAGTCAAGTAACAATAAGTGAAGTAAATCTCTTTAAAAATCATAAAGAGATCCTTTTTTAAAATTTTGTTGTATCAATATTTTGGCTAGAAATACCACCCTCCAAGAAAAGGTTCCTTTAAAAGAAATAAAAATAAATCAAAATGATGGAAAATCAATAAAAAAAATATGAGAAATGCCGTGTATTTAGTGGATTGTGTTAATTTGGAACCTCCCGCTAATTTACTACCAACTGAAACATCATTAGCAAGGCATAATGCAATTTTGGGTTCAATTTCAATTGAAGACATTAAGATTTCTCTACAGACTGCTAAATTCACAAATGGTATGTAAGCAATAGGAAGTATTTGTTATGATTTGTTATAGGTATCTATACCAATGCGAGAAAAGTATCCAAAATGAAAATGACTTTCCTAGAACGTCAAATATTTTGGAATCAAGGTTTTTCAAAACAGACATCGGTGTATAATAAAAATATCGTTGTGGTGCTAACAGGCCACTGCACTCTCAGAAGACACCTTACAATTGTAGGTGTCGAAAGGGGTCCCATTTGTCATGAATGCGGCGAAACTGAAGAAACGTCTTACCACTAACTGCGTGTATGCGAAGCTTTTGGGAGTCTTCTAACAAAATTGTTTGGTTCGAGGACCCTACAGGGGAGCCAGGTGTGTTCCGTCCAATGGAAGACCGTCATGGTCTTTACTTCGAGGTCGAGGAGGTTTGGTGACGAAACCGAGGAGAGGTAAGTCACGGCTGCTGGGTTGCCAGGGTTGGCAAAAAGGGCCCGTTGTGGCCTACTTGCCTGGCGCTAGCCTCCCCACCATTGCTACTACTACTTCTAACTGCAAGGGTATGTTAATATATCATTTTGTTGATACACCTATTCGTTTGTCCTATATTGGTTAGAAAACAGAATTTCGTAAACTCCATGGGATTCGTTTGGAAATTCGCTTGGGACGATTTTACTAGACTTGGCAGTTTTTGCTCTGCTCGGAATATGGTTTTGATATTATGGGTTTTAAAAGGTGTCACCGACAAGATCCGCCAAATTTTATAAATAATAGAGACTTACGACGAGCTGTCAGATCTCTTTCGGGTCTAGCGTTGAACACACTGATATTTTAGAGACGATCTCCGGTAAGATATGTAGAGTAGGCAGATTGAGGCCTTAGAGTTCATTTCCAGAAAATCTTGAAAATGCCCCCGCTCCTCTCTCTCTCTCTCTCTCTTACACACACACACAGATATATATATATATATATATATATATATATATATATATAAGGTTGAACACACCGAGACCTTAGAAATTATTATTTCTAATAAGATCTAGAGAGGAGGCAGATTAGGGCCTTAAAGTTTTTTTTTTCATATTTCGCTAAAATGCCTTTAACATGGGAACGGAAATGCCCAGGTTCATTATTTTTATTTATTTATTTTTTAATTTTGAATGTTTGAGCGAATTTTTTAAACGAAAATTTGCTAAAAAGTTATATCTAGTAACCTTTGTAAACGTTTTTCCAATTTTTACATTTAAGTTAACAAGAGGCATGTTACACGGATAGACTATAATCGAAGTGTTGACTTACATCATAGATTTTTTGCTTCTTTCGGTCTAACGGGCGTCGAAGTTCTAGGATCCCAGAGACAGGCTGCAAATTAAAGGACTTCCAATGACCAGAGGGATCAGCTTTCAGGCGATACCTTACAGCTCCATTTGGTCCAAAGTCTTCATCAGAAGCAATTATCTGGACAAGAGCACTGCCAACCGTAGCATTCTGAAAAAGACAATAGAGAGAGAACTCAATTATTTAAAAAACATTATGTGCGAAGGCAAATTTTTATGCTTCGCCCGTGGAGTGTCTGAAAACGTAGGTGTATGTATGTATCTATAAGTATTAGATTTTTACATTTCAATGCTGGGTATGTTCCTGTCAAACTATGCCAGTTCTAAGTCAGATAATAATTAATCTGCACGAGCTTAAGTAACGTGGTCACATACTCTCAATTGTAAATTGATATGGTTAAGCAGAATGATTAGGTAACTACAAAAAAAAGATGAGTCCAACTGAAATTCATAATTTCGTGTACATATTGGTATAAACTGCTGTATCTTATGATGTAGTCGACGTTGACTACTCAATAATAAAATGCATAAAGATTTTATGACTTTTTGCTGCATGACTGACGTTAGAATCAGGCAGATAGCAGAAGAAACAGGCTTGTCTTACCATACAGCATACAACAAACTATCAACACAACTTGGTTCAAATAATTGACTGCAAGATGGGTTCCACAAATGAGTCACAGTGACCTCAGTTGAAAAATACATGTAGAAGCATTTTCATCTTGTTTGTTGTACTATTTCTCAAAAATGTTACATCACAGCTTAAAAAGATACATAAACCTATTGGTACTAATATACAAGGTGTCCATATAACAACCGACGCAGAGCAAGTGCATGTAGAGGACCCAAAAATATGATGATTTGACGCAATTTAACTCTATACCAAGTTAGTTGTACTCCTGTGGAGATATAGTGTTTTAAAGTTGCCCCAGGAATTATAATATGTAGGGAACTGTTTGATCTACAAGAAAAAAATGAAACACATTGAGTAGGCTCATTGCACTTTAAAGAAAAAAAAAACATTTTTTTCGGCCGACTTTCAAAAGATAGTACCTACCGTGTTCTTAAACATGGGATTTTAATTTTTTTTCCTTAAAAAACCGAATTATTTCCAAGAAAAACGTGATACACTGAAGCAGCGTCAGAATATTTTCTATAAGTAATCAAAATAACTCAATAGTTGTTCCATTTGCATCCATATTTCACATTTGACATTTTAATTCACTATTTAATGACAATTTTTTTTTAATGCAAACGTCTGCCAATTTTGGTGCCAACAAGCAAACCGCTATGCTTGCTCCTGGATTTTTGTCAAGTGAATTGCCAAACATATGTCGAAGAATATTGAAGAAGGTTGCCTAATCGTGTGGTTCCACATTTTTAAATATTGAAAGACATGTTTGAGGGTCTGGAATGCAGTTTACAAAAATATACATTGTTTAAGTAAATAATCTACAAAAATTGACACATGACAAAAAGTTTTAGAATTTATTGATAAATTAAACTATATATTTTTCAGATGAGCAGGCGGAAAAAAATCCTTTTTAATTTAAAAGGTGAGTCGCCAAAGACGTCCTCTTTACAAAACGTCGATTAATTTATAATTGCTCTTAATTAAGGCCCACAATGAGCGTATTTCATGTACCAGTTTGTTTCTCATAGATTGTTCCCAAGAAATTCTTTTTTTAAGGTCTGGGGCAACTGAACCCTTATGTCGTCTCAGAAATGCAACTTAGTATAAACGCAAGTTGAGCCAATCTATCATTTTTCGAGGTCCTTCTTACACACAGGTCTTATATATATATATATGATCAGAAGGCATTTAGAGACGTATTGGAATCGTTTAACTTTAGGGGAGTTATATCATGTCCTACAAGAATAACACCTGACTCTGCTACCTTGCTGGATAATATATTTGTAAATTTTGAAACTGATTATACAACATCACTGCATGCCTCTCATCTATCTGACCATCTTGCTGTTTGCTTTACAATGCCGATAGAGAGGGAAACTTATGCAAAGTATATGTTTAAACGTTCATTTAGTTCGGAAAATAAGAATACGTTTTACAATTTATTAAGCAACGAAAAATGGGAAAATGTTTATATGGAAAATAATGTCAACGCACAGTATAATAGTTTTGTTGACACAATAATTTACAATTATGAAATAGCTTTTCCTTTGAAGAGAATAAAAATTGGGAAAGATAAAAAGAAAAGTTGGTTAACACCTGAAATTAGAGAAACTGCCAGCTTTCTGAGGGAAATGCATTTGCTGTATTCCTTAACGGGCGACTGTGTGTTGAAGGAGGCGTGTGATGATTTGAGAAGGAGACACCGCAAGAGTATAACACTGGCAAAAAAATTCAGAAATGACAAAAGACTAGCCAATTCTAAAAATATAGTTAAAGAAGCCTGGAACATTATTAGGGCTGGCACGAAGCAGAATGGTGCAAATGTCTGGAAGATTGAGATAAACGGAAATAAAGAGACAAATTTACTTCGGATTAGTAATTGTTTTAAAGACCATTTTGAAAAAATTGGTAATCAGCCAGGAATCTCGCATCATAATATAGGTGTGAGGTCCCACTATTGCACACAACATAGCTTCTTCCTGGCACCAGTGGACGAGGCTGAAGTAAGTAGGTTTGTTAAATTGTGTACAAACAAGAGGTCTCAGGGTCCAGATGGCTTGCCATGTACAGTGGTTGGCCTGATTTCTGACTTAATCGTGGCGCCTCTCACCAGCATAATAAACAATTCTTTTTTGCAGGGAATATTTCCTGACCGATTAAAGATTGGAAAATGGGTACCTATACACAAGAGAGGGGAGAAGACATCTTTGGACAATTACAGACCTGTGTGTGTTCATTCAGTGTTTGCCAAAATTATAGAACGTGCAATGTTTAATAGGCTGGATAATTACGTCAATAGGTTTCAGTTACTTTCACCATCCCATCATGGGTTTTGTAAGAAAAAATCAACAATAACAGCCTTATATGAGACTGTCGACAAAATCGTGGAAAACATCGACAAGGGGCTGAATGTTGCCGGGTTATACTTTGATTTATCAAAGGCTTTTGACCTAGTAGATCATGAGCAGCTTTTGTGGACACTGGGACAATACGGTATACGCGGTATTGGGTTGGACTGGTTTGCCAGCTACCTCTCAAATAGAAAGCAATATGTACAGCTGACTGGGGAGTGTGACGATACTGCGAATGTGCAGATAAAGTCGACATTTAGTAATAATTTGAGAGGAGTCCCACAGGGAGGTGTCCTGTCCCCAATTCTTTTTCTCTTATATACAAATAATCTGCAGCAATACTTTGTTGAGAATCAGAGTACTACTATATGCCAATTTGCCGATGACACTTCGTTCACTGTTGCGGCTAGTAATTCTCCAGAACTAGAGATCTCGTGTGCTAAGGTGGTGAGAGGAATGTCTGATTGGTGTAGGGAAAATAGACTAATTTTAAATATTGAAAAAACTGTTAACATAAAATTTGAGAATATCCACGCCAGACAAATCAGTGATTCCAGTTTGTGTAACAATAAGAATGCAGTAGATAATAATAATAATACCAAATTTTTAGGGGTTATAGTAGATAAATTTATAACCTGGGGACCTCATACCGATTATGTGGCGGCCAGACTGAATAGTGCCTACTTTGCTTTGTCTAATTTAAAATATACAGTGGGAGATGGTACACTTCGTTTATTTTATCACGCACACGTAGGTAGCAGACTCAGGTATGGACTTATAGTCTGGGGAGCATCAGCACATACACACAGACTATTCATTATTCAAAAACGTATTGTAAGATTATTAGGTGGCGCGAAATATGATGAACATTGTGCTCCTCTATTTGTTCGCCTTCGGATAATGACGTTTTACTCACTCTATCTTTTTAGTTTGTCACTATTTGTGAGAGAAAATCCAAGGTATTTTAATATGTTAGGAAACAATTATCCAACTAGAAATACAGGTATTGTTGCCGTACCTCAACACTCTACCTCACTTTTCCAGAAAGGAACCAAATATATGGCAATAAGAGCATATAACCATTTACCTGTGTGCATAAGAAACATCACTGGGCTTGTACAATTTAAGGGAGAGCTAAAAAAATATTTTTTAGACCACCCATTTTATTCAATAAATGAATATTTTAATATTGGGTGATGCTATTTGTATATCTTGTCCCATTTTAATACATTGTATAGACTTTAATATAAACATATGATGGTGTATTTGTCGAAGTGTGCATGCGTAAAAGCGTATGTTGTGTGGGTTAATTGTTGTTTTGTTTGCGCAGTGTTCTGCATTTTATGCCCTTTCATGGGTTTGTTTTTATATGTTTTTTTTTTGTATGTTAGACAATGAGTCCCTAACTGTAGGTTTGGGGCCTTTTTTTATTGAGTCCCTATTATGGATTTGCAATGTTTATATATAATGCTCTGTGTAACGAGTTGCTACATATTATGTTTTGACGTGTTCCTTGCCCGTTTGGGATTTTATGAATAAAGTTGTATTATTATTATTATTATTATTATTATTATTATTATTATTATTATTATAATACGAAACACGTTGTGTAATTTGTCTTACCTCCGGCACCCGTAATGTGGAATTGTGAGGTGGACTTATAAATATAGGTGCATGATCGTTGAAATCAGTGACGCAAATATGAACAGGTTCCTCGGCTAGATGACTAGGAGTTCCCAAGTCTTGAGCTCTCATTAATAGTGTATAGTTGCCATGAAGACCATGCAAATTCGATGTAGTTGTTATTTCTGCTGACCATTCATTCACCTGGTGTAATGTGAACAAATTCATAAAGTTTCCATCTGCAATATCCATGATGACCTAGAATCATGGTAAAACAAATAAAAATATCTGTAATGTTAAAACATTTACTGGTCAAAATACCTGCCCATTCGAAGTGTCAGGATCGTCAGCATCCGAAGCGTGTATTGTAGCAATGGATTGTCCTGCTTCGTGGAATTCAGTAATATTGATGCAAAAGGGTGGAACTAGTAGTTGAGGAGCATTGTCGTTTACATCAAGAATTGTTACACTAAAAAATTACGATTAAGAATGTAAACACCTTCGACGTAATGAGGCAGGAAAATACAAAAATAAAATATACCTAGCCATGAAACACACATGCTGTCACAATAATTGTTTAGGTCAATTTACTGCAACTTTTCGACGTGCATCTTTCAAGTTTTGTGCAATGCAACACCTTCAATGAGTGAAGATTGGAACCTGTGATAAGCACTGATAAGTACAATTTGGAGAACCCAATTCATCACAATACCCTTTTTATACCTGACGATCGTTTCGCTAACAAAGAGAGCATCATCAGACGGATGAATAAACTAGTAGTTTATTCATCCCTCCCAAAACTTTATTGTGATTAATTGGGTTCTCCAAACGGTACTTATAAAATCAACACCCTTTGAGGTGTCTGCGAGACTGGAAACGTGCGCAAATCAGTAATTTATAATTAGAGCAAAAAAGCGACAAAAAAATACAGTTAGTCGAAAATTACAAACATATGACTACTGTGTATGTATAGTGAAAGTTGTCCATCATCTTTTAAAATCAAATTCTGGTCAAACCAGTTTAAATGACGCACGGAATACAAAGTGATTGTGGTGGGACTAATGTAAAGCTTAATTTACTATTTAAACGGAGTAGATTTAAGTTGCACAAATATAATTGACCACATCTAGAAATAACATTTTCGGATGAGCATAAAATGGGTAGTTGCAAGTAAGTCCTTGTATATAATAATATTTGAATAGTGTTATAACCATTAGGGAAAGTTTAAGGCTTTTACGCAGTGCACCGCCATTTATATAATATTATACAGAATGCTTGTGAGAGGCTCTTTAGCTATGAGATAAAAAAGTATCCCAATTTGATTTTTCTTTTAAATACGAGCCTGCTTTTTTCATATTACCATCTTATTTTTCGTTAAATTTTAGGTCAATGATATATGATATACTTGGTATCTAAAATGCATTGTTCGCAAGATGTTAATCATTTTTCTTATAATTTTATGTTTTCGTGAGATTTTTGTAGTGTGCCATGAAACAATTTGTGTTATATTATTTTATTTTGACAGTTGTCTGATTGCTGACAGTAATGATATATTTATTGTTGTGCCAACCAGTTAACATACTTATTTATTGTAAATAAAATAAAAGGAATAATATTTAAAGTTAACCCGTAGAAAAAAAAAACTTTGTGGAGGATATATAGACAGACGTTCTAGTCTTGATTCTGCTTACACACGTCACCCACAGTTCTCCATTCTAGTTAACTCCAAGATCGCTCTGGTGCCCCAGGAATACAAGGGAAAGACCAGTGGCAACAAGAAACATTTTTAAGCATATTCGATCATCACTAACATCTAGAGTAACTCATTTTTCTCTACTACTCCCCAATGGGTCGATAGCTGCAACCGACGAGGAGTCAGCTGAAGTATTGCCTGAGTGTTTCTCAGGGTACCACGCTGAGGAATTAGCAGTTCTTCTGTCAGAGATCAATCTGTTTGTGCCACCCAATGCGTTATCTTCGATGTATTTTACCCCGGGTGACATTCTAACCGAAATATCAAGGGAATCTGAAAATTGTTCACCTGGCCCGGGCCGTATAACTGTCCAAGTGCTTTAAGAAATGGGGACCTACGTTGGCCACTCCTCTCGCCATAATTACACAATCTTCTTTATCGTCTCATGTCCTGCCCCAATCCTGGCTGACTACTAATGTTACTGGAATATTCAAGATATGTGACATATGTTATCCCTCGAATTATCGCCAAATAAGTCTGACAGCTTTAATAGCCAAGATTATGAAATCCATCATTTTTAAGAGCATGCAGGCGTTCTTTCTGGATAACAATATATTCCCGCAAAATCAACATGGTTTTGTGCCAGGCCGGTCGATTCTAACAAACTTATTGGCCTGTGTTTGCTATTCGACAAGACTGGTGGATAGCAGGAGACCTGTCGACGTTGTTTACCTAGATATCTCCAAAGTATTTGACCGAGGACCTATGAGGCGCTTTTGTGCAAAGCTGTCATCTTCCGGAGTTGGTGAAGATTTGCTTTTGTGGATCCGAGTTTTGCTGATCAACCAAACTTTTCGTGTACGCGTGAATGGTACATACTTCACTCCACGACCTGTGGCGAGTGATGTTCTCCAAGACTCAGTCATCGGCCCCTTACTGTTCCGAGTTAACACCAGCGATCTATTATTGATTATCAGATCTGAATGCGTTTCCTACGGCGACGACATCAAGTTGTACAACAATCCACTGGCTTATCATGGTGAGATCCAGGAGGACCTGCTCAGGTTAGAGGATTGGTGTAAGTTATGGTGGCTTACACTCAACGCCTCCAAGCGGTCAGTGTTGCATAATGACAGAAACAACCCCAGAATTCCATATTATATTAACGGAACCCAGCTTGCAACGGTAAAACAACAAACAGATCTGGGAGTCATCGTGACTAAGGACATGACCTGGTCTGCGCCTGTGTCCTGTATCTGTTCTAGGGCAAATCGTATTTTTACAGGAATACCGTTGAATACCCTGTTTACTGTGAATTATGACGGTTGTCTCCTTGGGTACGAATACAAACTTTACAGGAAGGCGTTTAGCGTTCGTTCTCGGCAGAATTTTCTCACAAATCGAGTGTTGGGCAGTTGGAACAGTGTGCCTTCTCCAGTGATGAGCGCATTATCTGTAAATACATTTAAAAGACAATACGACCTAATTTGACTGTACTATTCTCGGGGTCTTGTTTGATTTTGTAGGCTTTGTATATGTTCTGACTTGTGCTGTGGTTTGGTTGTGCGCCACTAGTCATTGCACACATAGACTCCATAGGATCTATTATCTGTCCGTATCTGTGTGTAATAATAATAACGATAATAAAATTGGTTTATAGCTGTGCAGAACAACTAGATATAGATTTCATTTATTTAATAATAGAGGCTCAGCTTAGGCTCCAAGAGAATTTAGACATATGCACATATCTAAATTGTCAAATACCTAATCGTAAGATTTTTAATAAAATAAAGGATACGTTGGATGTAAAAGTGCTAAAAGACACAACATTGAAGAGACGAAATAATCTTAATGAAGACACCCAGTTCCAAATTTTATTATATTTTGAAGAAAACCCAAAAGCTTTGACAAGGGATGTGTCACGACTTTTGAATTTACGTAATGGATCTGTTTTTAACACAATTAAAATCCAGAAATTTGAGGCGTTCAAATTTTATACCAACATTTTGATGGACAAGTATTACCATAATGCCAATTATTTTGAAAACATTTTCGGGGCAGATGAGGCTACATTTTCCACTTCCAGTATTTATAATCGAAGGAATGCTCATTATTGGTCACAGAAAAATGCAAATAAAACCATATAAAAATGAAAACATGGTCGTTTATCTGTAAATGTATGGTGTGCAATATTTAAAAACAAAATTTTTGAACCAATTTTTTTAAGCACACATAATAAGTCAACGATACCTTTAACTTCTTCAAACTGAAATAGAAGAAATATTTGAAACATTATCTTTGAACGATAGACACAATTTAGTGTATTAACATGAGGGTGCACCATTCCATAGTACCAACGAAATAAAAAATGATTTCAATGAAACTTTTAACAAATGGATATGATGAAACGGAACAATATTTTGACAACCAGAAGCCCAGATTTAATGCAAGCAGATTTCTTTCTTTGGGGACATTGATATATAAGGTATATGATACATCCACTAATAACCTAAAAGCAATTAAACGAAAATTGTAGGACAAATTAAAGTTCTAAACAATACGAACGCAGTCTGAAATACTATTAGAAGCCCAAAAACTAGGTTTACAACTTTTATTACAGAGAATGGCGGTTATATCGAAAATTTGTTGTAACAATGGTATTTTTTTTAAATTAGCCCTTTTCAGGACTACCAAATTCAGTAAGTGATACAGTTGTTATATTTTCTTTTTGTTTATTATCTGTTCTTTGATGTACCTAATAAAAAATCTGGACGAAGCAAGTGCGTTATGGTAGTGTATTTTCATAAAAATGTTTTTAATAGAAAATATGTTTTTTTTTTAATGAAAGCAGGCATTCAATTTGGTTACCAGTATAACCTATATAGTGGAAACAATGTACCACATTTCCTCAAAATAACTTTATTGTTTGAAAAAGTACAAGAATTTTCTGAAAACAAACTTTAAATGTTCCCGAAAAAACTGGTCCGATTTTCGAAGTTGAAAACTAAATTTGGTGGCTATAGTACGTGACCAAACCTTTTTGTTCCAAGGTGGTAGCGCCCGATAAAACATGGTCGTTCAACTGGCATCCTCCAGAAAAACAAGGGCCAATGTAATGGTTACTTGTGGATTTTAATCGCCCAAAAAAATTCAAAAGAGCAAGCATCTACAGGAAAGTAATGGCGATATTTTTGGACAATGAAGGCATCTTTTGGGCAAAAGTCCCTACAATAACCGCAGGTATGAATTTGCTATATGCCAAAGGAGACTCTTCAATTCTTCCTTAAAAAATTGTATAGCTGTAAGACAATTGCTGTGATCATGAGGCTCACGGACATTTTATAATTACGTTTGTCTTTATGGTAATTTTTGAAATGATAAATTGATTTTATTTTCCTGCTAAATATTGACTTATATAACACACAGACTTTAGAGACGGCATATGTCATTTTTATTTTATTTTAAAATTTGGTCATAATACACTAACGTAGCAACGGGTTTTATGTCCACTTGGCGTAGGTGCGTATAAATAAATTCAATTCACCTTACGATGCCGTAAAAGCCGAACTCGGTTGCAATAAAGAAAGCAAGCGCTCGTGAAATGTGATAAGTCTCTATATCTATATTTGGTAAAAGTATTAAATTTTATCGAATAAATGCATGTATATTCCATTTTTATACTTATACCCTTACTTCAAATGCTTAAACGCGTTTCTGCTTTCTCCATTTCTAAAACCATATTGATAATTGTCCCATGCTTCAATAACAAGAAGATATGTTTGTTTCTCTTCACGATCTAATGCCTCTGCTACTTTAAGAATGCCAGTTTCTGGTTCTAAAATAAATTTACCCCCTGACGAAATTCTGTCTAAAAGGTAAGTCACTTTACCATATTCCCCAGCGTCCGCATCGTCAGCTTCAACAGTGGCAATTTGCCTCCCAACTGGCGTATCTTCAGGTACCAGTAAAGTATGTGGTTCTGGGAGGAAAAATGGATTGTTGTCATTTTCATCCAAAACTTGTATAAATATTTCCGCTCTTGAGGAGCGTGGTGGGTTTCCAGAATCTGTTGCCTTAACCTAAAGTGCATGAAAATGTTATTAATTCATAAATATAAGTAGCTGAATCTAAAAGCAGATAAAATGTGTAGTAATTGACAAGACAAATCCAGCACAACTACTGTTATACATCATGTAACACAACACAATAAATAAGACAAATAAAACTATCTAAAATTTGTTGCATTTTACACATATAATAATATAATATTTATTGTCACGGAGATAGCAATGTGTATATGGCATGTCAACATATAGAATACTAAAGTAACTTAAGTGAAAACTAATAATAATAAAATGACATAAACTAAAAATACCGCAAATAACAAGAAAATGCAACAATCGCATTCACCTACTTAAAATCATCTACATAATAAAAGCAAGACGACAGCATATATTGTTCAACAGACCTTTTAAATAGAGATCAGCCAACGTAACAAAGGCTAATATTACAGAGATATCTAGCCAACTCTCTCATGGTTCAAGGATTGCTACTATAACAGATATTTTGTACTTAGGATATGTAGGTTGCCTTTTAATTACGGGTCATTCCCTCGCAATCTGTTGGAGATAGGTACAGAAGACAGTCCAGACTGTGAATGCGGAGAATACGGAATTTCAGAAAATATACCAATAACATGCAAACTAAAGACTTCCTATGCACTAGAACCAATAAGAAAACTACTTCGAAGAAACTGATGCTTTATCCATACTGTGGCCTTCTTGCATCTGATAATTTAGATTGCAGCACCTTCATAAGGTAATACCTTACTGGGGAGTGTCCTGTGAAAAGTACTGTGATAATTCTCAAGTCTTTACTGTTCATTCCAAGAAACAGTTCAGACTTCTCTGCTGATATGGTGATGAACGGTTTTGACTGCCTTAAGCCTAGTGTTTTCCTCCAGTATGACAGCATTTGGTTCCTTTTTCACGTACCAAGTTTGTTTATTACGTGGCTTTTTGTTAGTCCATAATAGGGCTCTGGACCATTGAATAGTGGTGTTGCTGCCCTTTTAGCAAAGCTATCTGCTTCCTCGTGTCCTTAGATGCCTTTATGTCCTGGTACCCACATCAAACCAATTAATCAAAATATTTAAGATACAAAAAATTTGAACAACACTTTTTATAGGGAATTTAATATAGATAAGCTGGAGCGACTGCACGAAAGGATGTAGATATGTCTAATGACTGTCTTCCTATATTACCAAAAGACATGGACATCATGGGTCAATTCGTTACAATAGAGTAAGCACATGAATGCCCATGGAGTGAGTAAAGGATTAGGGAAGGCGGCGTCGCAGCCTATTTTTTACTTTTACTAAATTCTATTGTTTACTTTTACTAAATTCAATTAAATTCGTTATGGTGCACCTTAAACATAGTAAGTATCATTTTCTCCTCTTATTTCACACCAAAAATTGTGTACATAGAAGACATCAGTATTAGCGCTTCTAGGTATTTAGTTTGGTTTGGTGAGTGACCCCAATGGAATAAATTTCAGGATTTTCAAGTGGCCAACCAAGTCTCTTGGTTTGTATTTGTTCGATCTTTAGGCACTTAGTGCTGCTTCCCTCTTCACGCATATCTGCAGTGAAGCAAAATTCAGCATTGCCTCTATTGCAGCTGTAGGGCATGATCCAATAGCTCCCGTTATTCCAAAATAGATCAGTCTCTGCAATTTTTGCAATTTCTTTGTGTTGAGGCTTGTTCCGTTTTTGGCCACCGTAGTATATATGCATATGTGACAATGGATTTGATCACAGTTTGGTATAGCCAGTATACCATCCTGGGATTCAGCCCCCATGTATTTCCTACGAGACTATGGCATGTCGAGATTGCCATTGTGCCTTTCGAAAGACTTTTTCCAAGTGTGTGTTCTAATTCAGTGTATGGTATTAGAATACCCCTAAGTATTTAACTTCATTGGGAAATTGTATCTGTATTCTATTCAACGTGGGAGCTTTTAAATTATTTTTTTTTCTGTTAGTGAATGGGGCAAGAACTTTCTTATGAGCATTTACATTAAGTCTCTCTGTCTCACACAAGTTCTTTGTTATATTTTAGGCTGTTTGCACTAGGCTGGTAATTAGAGCATCGTGTTTTCCCCTTACTGTTATGACAATATCGTCTGCGCATCCTTGGACTATCAATCCAGCACCGCTCAATGTTTAGCAACAACAAGCGACCACAGCAGGAGCAATAGCACTCCCTCTTGAGTACAACATTTTTCCATCGTCACTGTTGCGTTGGTTTCATTTGTGGTTGCTGTGATATACGGATTTGTAGCATTGACTCAATCCTACATACTATTAACTAAGGCTAAATATTATTGTATAATGGCAGAAACACGCAAATAGAAATTAAGAAAATAGTTAAGGTATATAATATAAAGATAGTACAAGGACGCTTTAAAGGGAACGGTCGATATTATTAGGGAAAACGATATAAAATTATTAGTGTGTCAAACTGTACCAATGGCTTACGTCTTGACCAAATACAATACCCCCTCCCCAAATAGAGATGCGGATAAATCGCCTTATAAATTGTCAAGTAAAGCATTATATAATTTGACACCCATTATATCAGGAGATCTGTCTGAAATAGTAAATCGATCAGGTTGCACACGAAGCGACTATTTATTTTTAGTATTACATAAAAGAACAGTAGTGTTTTTTTGGTAGACTTTTTTTCTTATTATGTGTAGGCCTAACTATGGAAAGTATGTACAAGTAGGGCATAGGTATAATCTTAAGTTATTGAAAAAAGTGCCTACATGAACAAATCTGTGAGACGTCGGTAATACAAGGAACTATTTTTTCTGGAACAAACATATTGTTGTCTATCACTTAAATAGGATGCAAACTCTTTTAAAACAACAGCTACAAAGCTATATTTGGATAAATTTTGGTTTAAAGTATGTCATGATGAACGTAATCATAAGCTCACTTAGATCACAAAAGAGGCTAAGAGGGATTACAACAGCATTAACTGCCTGCAAAGCAAAAGAAATAACTCATTCACTGCCACAGCAGCCGATCTTCCGGGTATGAAAACGAACTGCTTCTTAGCTAGCACACTATTGAGCTCCAGAAAAAGTAAATAAAACCATTGAAACTAATTACAAAATAACAAAAACACTTTATTTGGTTTAGATGCAGTGTTCTAAAAGACCGAGGTTGCACACTGTGGTTGGGAACTAAAAGAAAAAAAAACAGAATCACCCCAAAAAGCACAATATAATTACATATATATATATATATATATATATATATATATATATATATATATATATATATATATATATATATATATATATATATATATATATATATAAACAAAGCACGGACACAATGCAATTTTTTCTCACAAATTTTCAAATTATATCAAATATAAAGGACATAAACCAATATTGTCTGGTTTATTATATTTACTCAGATCTGAAAATATAAAGACGGCCAGTGCAGTTCATGGAACTTAACGCTAGGAGAGGCGGCCAATAAAATTCGTGGAATCGTAGACGATGATAAATAACCCATTATATTATATAACCGGAATCGGGAAAAACCCAGATGGTTGGAATTACCATAATTCGAGACACAAATAATAAAGACTGAGTTCCAAATGCCAGAATAACCGACAGTTTAGTAAATATTATTTAGTACGACTCAGTTCATCTCAGCAAGAGCGCTAAAAATCGGTGCGCAACATATTTTATGAAGTGTTCAAAGTGAACAAAAGTGTTGTCAATTAAAATGCCTAAAACAAAATTTAATACGTTGTGGATAAAGAATTTCCGGCAATCTATAGGGGATGGAGACCAACTTTTTTGTATTCTGTGTTCAAAAAATGTTATTACTTGTTGTTTTTTACTACATATGTTTTTCATTTATTTAAAAGTAAATGTATCCATAAAATTTATATAGCAAAAATAAAATTTGAAAGTTACACCGACAATAAGATTTTAATTTTCACAAAAAAAAGTGTCAAACTAATTTTGGCAAACATATCTTTCTTTTAGAAAATTTTCAACAAAGAAATTTAACATTTTTGTTGTTTTTGTTTTTGGTCACTGCTGGTTGATGTTGACAAAAAGTTCATTGTGGATCAGCATGTCAAAACCGCAAAGCATATTCTCAACATGCGGAAAGTTGAAGAAGGTGCAACATCACAGCAAACCTTAAAAAGTTTCCTTCAACAGAAACCAAAACAAACCGGCCAGATGCAGTTCAATGAAGATTTATGCAAGGCAATGATTGGCAGCAACACACAAAATTAAACAAAATCCAAATCTAAAGCAATTTCTAGGAATGTACTGCAAGAATAATATCCCTGACGAGTCAATCTTGTGTAAAGGATGCGTCGACACCATTTTTAAAAGATACATTACTGAATATAAGAAATGCTGTGAGTTCAAATTATTTTTATGTTGTAGTTGATGAGAGTGCAGATTCGTTCGGTAGATATATCGCCCATGTATTAATTGGCGTGTTAAGGGACGAGAGTTTAGGCATATCCTATGTATTTGCGTCAAAAAAACTTGAAAAGGCCAATAATTTAACTATAACCAAATTTGTTCAAGACTCTCTGACATATTTTGTTGTTGTCTGATCTTGCCCCCTCAGAAAAATTAATGTTACTTTTATTCAATTTCACACATTACACGCTTAAGGCCAGACAACATTTTAAACTTTTCTATTCCAACTTATAGCTCATGGCATTAATAGATTAGCAGAGTGTATAAGAGAACCGTTTCCTTTCGTAAATGATCTTATTAACTATATTAAAAAAGTATTTTTAAATGATCCAATACGCATTCAATTTTACCAAGAACACGCTCGAAATCTTTCGTTGCCTCCAAAACCTGTTATAACTCGTTGCGGTACATGGCTTGATGCAGCTATAATTTATGCTGACAATTACGATGTAATTTTGTTTGTTTGCGGAGCAACCGGATCAGTAATTCTTAACAAATATAACCCGGTGATTCAAAATAATACGGGATTCCAAATTTTAAAAACTACCTATGTCCAAAATTTTTGCAGGGAACTTTGAAAATGATGTAAATGTACCCGAATTAGATGCAAACCTTTTTTCTAAATATAAATATGCTCCTATTACTTCCGTTGATGTTGAAAGAAGTTTCTCTATTTTTAGACACATGTTTGCCGACAAAAGACAAAGTTCATTGATTGTTGTTGCCCTTACTTGGAGAAACTGGTCCATACTACATACAGACTTGGAGACTACTTCTCTGGCTTCACTGTCGGGTTTCTCTTCAAGCAGCGAAACTAGTCACAGAAACGTTGGCGAACATCCTAGAACATCTAGAGTTCATAAGGGCCTCTTGCTGCGGTTAGCTTACGCGCTGGCTACGTCCTTCACCTACAGAAGCAAAACTCAACAGTAAAGCCAGAGAAGTAGTCTCCAAGTCTGTATGTAGAAAAGACAAAGTTTCCTTCTATAAAATTTTCTAAAACACATAGAAATTAATTGTTTTACAATTATTGTAAAACATTATTTATGTTTAATCTGCTGTTTCCTATAGTTTTATTTCATTTAAAAAAATTAATTATGTATAATCTTATGAATTATGACACTTGTGAATAAAAAACTTGTATTTTCTAACAAATTGTGTTTTATTATTGTCAAACTAATTTTACTAAACTTGAAGTTTCATTTTTATCAAAATTTCTAATGAAAAAATATAAAAACACACAATAGCATTCATAATCAGTAATTTAGCAAACTTAAAATTAAACATAATTTTTTGCATTTTTTTCTAAAAGCTTTGCATTTTGTTGTCAATTTGACACATTTAAATGCGCATATTTTGGTCTTTTTTGTCTGCACTTTTCCGTGCCTTATATATATATATATATATATATATATATATATATATATATATATATATATATATATATATATATATATATGAATATATATATATATATATATATATATATATATATATATATATATATATATATACATAAACACACCTATGTACCAATTTTTTCAGTATTCAGTGCAGCAGCTCTAACTAGTAGTTTATAAGTGAATAATACTGTAGGTGTGTTTTTGCTTACCTGCGCTAAAATATCACACCCTTAAGCCGACCAGTAGAGAAAATACTCAAATAATTCTCTCTACATTTACTTCTTGTGTCAAAGATGGTGCCAAAGTACTTATATAACTTCTTAAATTATGTTATAGTTGTTTGGAAATTGTGAAAATGTAATAGAGGAAAACCTCTTTACGACACAAAATAGATTAATCCTTACCGTTAAGTTGATCCAGTGATAAGTTTCGTGATCAATCTTGCTGGCTACCACTATGTCACCTGTTTTTGAATCCAAATGTATCAGATCTGTCAACTCGAACCGTCCTTCTATGATATATGTTAGCGTTTTGTTCTTATCTGCATCATCTGCGATTACGTTCCCGATGATAGTGCCATGTTTACTATTTTCTGATATAGAGAATTTATAGTAGGGCTCTCTAAATTTAGGACTGTTATCATTGATGTCTTCTATTTGAACTGTAAGGAAACCTGGAATAAAAGCATCCAAATATAAGAGATTGTTCAGATATCTATACATAAAAACGAATGTCTGTCTGTTTGTTTGTCACGTGTGCATTCCTATACCACCCAACTGATCGCGACAAAACTGTAGTGAGTTGTTATTCAAACGCCTGGGAAGGTTTCTGAGTTAGTAAAACCATTTTCTACTTTTCTATACATACAAAAATTAATATACATGTTTGTCCCTTATTCATTTCTTTACGATTCATCGAAGTTTTGGTGAGTTGTGCGTGCGCATGAGATTTGCTGGTTAGTACAACCTTTGTACAATGGTATACCTGTAAAAGATCCGATTGGTGTCGGCAAAGCCCGACCCTTCTCAGTTCCTGCCCGTGTTTCAAGCGTATAAGTGCGCACGTGCTATATAAGTGGAGTCAATTAAATACAGACAGAAACATTGCAGCCAGTGTGTGTGGTAATTGGCAAATCCCGTGTTTCAGGCGTATAAGTGCGCACGTGTTACATTAATTTCACTGTCAAATCAATTATGTGTGCAAAAGCCGAGCGATTGGTCGATTAACATCTCAATCAGGAAAGGGAAGGGCATCACGAGATTCAGAAACAGATGAGCAACGGGGCCGTAAGGTTGGAAGCTTTTTGAGTACATACTTCTCAAGCCCGTTGGTCTGAAACACATGAGCAATGAAAAGCAAGGTTTGGGTACGTAGTTCTCAAGCTTGTTCGTCTGAAACGGATGAGCAACGGTGAGCAACGGGAAGCAAGATTGGAAACCGTTCGAGTGTTTGAAAGGAAAATTCGAAGCAGAACATGTTATGTTGCCACACATCCCAATGTTTCCTATATATATATATATATATATATATATATATATATATATATATATATATATATATATATATATATATATATATATATATATATATATATATATATATATATATATATGACATTCGAATTAGTTTCCAGTGGGATTCGCATTTCCAATGACCATCAACAAAGCACAGTGACAATCCTTACACGTGTGTGGACTGAATATGGGAAATCCATGCTTCTCACATGGACAGCGCTGTGTGGCCTGTTCGCGAATTGCAACCCATGCCGGGTACTCACTAGTTACAAATAAAGTAGCAGCGCCCAAGAGTACGAGTTCGCTAAAAGTGATCAGTTGAAGTTTAGCGATGTTAGAGGCGCTTTATAATCAACTTTCCCATTGTTCGGTGATAGTTCTTTCTAGTTCACTGAAAAGGTTAAGTGATTTTCATCATGCTGAATAGCAATATGTGATTTGATTTTCAACGTGTTGTGTATACTTTACCACTGAGAGGATTACATCACTCAACCTTCTAAGAATTATTAACTTTCTTGATATTTACCCAACAACCAACCGATGTTCGCTTTAAAAGAATATTCGTAAGAGTCAGACGCACTCTATGGTATTGAATCAAAGCGAATTTTCATACAATATTTCAATTGAATAGCTTCTTTGTCAATCAATATTAAAAAGATATTATAACCATATAAAATCTGTTGAGATATTTTGTATAAATGGTAGAATTGTACGGTAGCTGAAAAGTCGACCGTAACAACTTTTGGGGACTTCTGAATTTTCAACTTGTAACCTCCTTCCTGAATCTTTTGTTATAAGGTTGTGACAATTCGTTAGACTCTTTTCAACACCCGAAATCATTTTTGGTATAGGGTTTTTATTTCGTTTCTTATACGGTCATGCGTCAAAAAAATTCGAAGGAAAATAATTCAACTAAAAACCAAAATTTTAACCATAAGAATAGTTATGTTCAAGCAGATAATGTTAATGAAGTTGTGATTTTGGACAAAAACAATTATAAAGATAGAGTATCTAACGCAATAAAAACAGGACCGTATAAAAAACGAAATAAAAACCATTTACCAAAAATTATTTTTGATGTTAAAAATAGTCTAAATAATTGTCACAACCTTATAAAAAAAGAAAGGAAGTTACAAGTTGCAAATCCAAAAGTTCCAAACGAGTATTGTCTACCAAAAATACATAAACCGGGAAAATCAATGAGACCTATAGTTTTGGCTATACATTCTCCGACGTACAATTTAGCAAGTGGTTGACAAATGAGTGTAAAGGCTTGTCCGTCATACAAACAAGTTTTTCAGTAACAAATTCACTTCAATTCATGAATAAAATTAAAAATGTTGAGTTGCGTGAAGGCGAAATTTTGATTTCCTTTGTTGTAACTTCATTGTTTCCTAGTGTTCCCACGAAGCAAACGTTAACGTATTTAGAAGAGTTGTTAAAAATAAATGATATAAATGAAAAGGCCTGCAAAGAATATTTAACATTAACAAATATTTGTATTAAAAAAAATATTTTTCAATTCAATAATGAGTTTTTTTAACAAACCCAAGAAACGGCAATGGGCAACCCCCTATCGCCATTTATTACGGACCTTTTCATGAGCAGATTTGAAACAGACCTTAAAAGTGAAAGTGATTATTTTCCCATAGTATGATTTCGTTATGTGGATGATATCAACCAAAATTAAGGCCACTTTAGAATTCGATGCCCATAGGAAGGAAACCACTACTCTAAGTTATATTCCGAATGATTCACATTATACACACGCACCAAAAATAGCTCTGATTTTTTTAGATATAGCAAAGAATTAGGATATACTTATTAAGAACGTGGCCGAATATAACGGATACACTGCTTGCCTAGTGGAGAAATTAATGATCAAACAGGAAACAAAGAAAATCTTAGCGAAATGCACGACTTTTAGAAGAGAGAGAGCTGAAAAAAATTTTGTTTGCTTACCATTTGAACCACGAATCACGAGGGGTCTAGATAGCATTTAAAAAATCCAACTTGCAACTAACATTTTCGAAAAAAAATACTTCAAAGAACTTGCTAGGTAACGCAAAAGACAAGGATAGCACCGCTAAAATGTCAGAAATTTATGAAATAAATTGTAAAGACTGTGCTCTTAAATACGTCGGACAAACAAAAAGATCTAGTGAAATTAGGTTCCATGTTTAGCACAATTAAGATACGGTACTATAGTTAAATCTTCCGTTGTTCGGCATATTTGGAATAATAATCACCACTTAAATAAGGATACCCCAAAAATTTATTAAAAATGTTAGACAACCGAGACAGCTAAGCCCTTTCGAAAGTATATTTATTACTGAATAATAAGAAGTGTATGAACTTCGCACCGCAGCCGATGGTAAGTCGGTTGATAGATCATTTTTGAAGAAAGACCAGCAGAACCACGTCCGATAGATAATAAAATAATGTTTGTATTTCCGCCAAAGCAAATATGTTAATTTTTGTGTTGTTAGACCACCGTCTATCGTTATGGAACGACTACCGGCGCAAGAATATAAGCAGAACTGTAGATGTAACATATTTAGATTTATTCGTCCTCTGATGACGCGAATTTGGTTAGTGAAACGATCGTCCGTTTTTTTTTAATGTGTTGTGGTAATTTCAGTTCTGCAAGTGTAATTAATGGTCTATTTCCTTGACTTAGACTAATCACCGACGCCAGACAGCAGTTTTACTTCACTATCCTACAAATTTCGCCGAACTACATTTACGCCAAAATGTGCCTTCCCTCAAAAACATAATCGATCTCTCCGAGCGTTTTTCTAAGGTATAACTTTAATTTAATAATATTCGCTTATATAGTAAATAACGCGGAAGTGTGGATACAGACAAAAAAGTAAAAATTATTTATGAATTATAGAAAAGATATAATAGACAAATATAATTAATTAATATGCATTTACGGTACGAATTTTGAGTATATCACCTTGCGAATTACCTTTATCAAACTGTGGTCCTGTTTCTGAAGCTACGTCTTCGACTATAATTCCAATATGATATATTTCAATCGTTTCTCTATCCAGCACTTTTCCAACTGATAAGACACCTGTCTCTGGATCAAGATAAAATGTTCCTGCACAATCAGTGTCTTCGGATTTTATAATTACTCCTCTATCAGTTTTCGCTTCGCATAATTTTGGATCTATCCTGAATAGTAAACTGGCTGTAGAATCGGGATCAAAAGATTTAAGTTTGGTTACAATGGTACCAACCTAAAAAATAAAGTATAATCTAAAATGAGCTACTGAATTACGTGTTAAGAAGCAACTTTGTTATTTTGCTTGATACATGCTTTTTACGGTTAAAATTATGTTGTATGTGTTACACCATAATAATAATAGTAATAATAATAATAATAATAATAATAATAATAATAATAATAATAATAATAATAATAATAATAATAATAATAATAATAATAATAATAATAATAATAATAATAATAATAATAATAATAATAATAATAATAATAATAATAATAATAATAATAATAATAATAATAATAATAATAATAATAATAATAATAATAATAATAATAATAATAATAATAATAATCCTCATAATAATCATAATATAAATTTATTTTAGTGAATTAAAAAAAATATTCTTCAAATGAGCGCTAATCAGGCCCCCTAGAACACGTATCCGGGGTCAGTTTCAATTTTTATATGTTTATATATATTACACCGATAACTCAAAAAATAATGGCCCGATTTTGATTAAATTTGGTGAATACCTGCCTCTTGCAAGTGGATTAGAGAAATTCGTTTCACAGGAAGATCTGCCCAGGTTATCCCAAAAAATCTTGTGCTTTCTTTGGAAAAAAAATATTTTCTCCGGAAATAACAAAGTAAGTGCACCCAAGTTTCGGTTGTAAGTTTATATCATTATAAGTAAATCACCTACCAAAATTTGGCTCTATAGGTTAAAAGATAAAAAAGTTATTGGCATTTAAAGAAAAATAAATTGGGGTTTTCCTCAAAACGTCAAAGTCGCGATTTAAAACGTCAAAATTGGCAAAATTTTGGCAAAGTACCTCTACGAGCTATGGAAAGAAATTGTCTCAAGAAGAATATTTTACAAAGCCTGAAGTCTTAGCTTTAACCGCCATTGTCCTTCATTTTACTAAAGTATTTCCAGAAAATTCATTTTAAATAGACCCTTTCTCTGTGGCTTTGGCAGTAGTCTTAGCTGTAGAGTTTATCGTTTAGTGGTATATAATTTTTGTTGAATTCTCGTAAAAAATCAATAAAGCTCAATATATCCGTTATTATACCAGATACGAAAAAAATTGTATACATCAATTATATGATGTCTTGAGCTACATCTTGAAAAATATTTCTACAAACACAGGCTGGCTCATAAGTCGTTGGTGATACAAATTTCCTTTTTTTTTAATCGAACACGCCTTATGTTATTGCATTTTTGCATTTTCCATCGAAATATAATGCATATTTGTAAGAAAAGAAATTCGGGACCCAGCAAGTGCATTTTAGTAGCGGATTTTCTTTAAATGCTTCAAATTTGAATAGCTTAATTTGCTATTAACCTATAAGGTTGACCAAGAAACCAGTTTTTTCGGGAATATTTTAAGTTTACTTTCGGAATTTTTTGTACATTTTGTTATTTTGATGAAACATGGCACATTGTTTCTACTATATACGTTATATTGGTAACCAAATTTGATGCCTGCTTTTATAAAAAAACACACATATTCGTTATTAAAAACATTTTTATGAAAGTTCACTATCATAACGCACTTGCTGCGTCCAGATCTTTTTCTTATGACACATAGTTGATCTTCCAATAAATTTAAATCTCCCATACAAAAACAATGACCATTAGGCTGTGATCAAGCGAGCAGAAGGATCTTCTGCTGCTCGGATTAATCCGCTAACCTAGGTATATTACATTTAAATTTTATCGGTTTTTAACCTAGCCTAAACAGTAGACAGAGTTAGTTCACAAGAATAATAATGACCCAAAGTATTCCTGAACATATCTAAAAAATATCAGATACTATATATTCAGCACCACACAGGTAGTCAAACAAATCTTCCTTAAGCTATTTAATCTCTAAGATCTTAAGTTATCTCGGTAAACAGAGATCGTTCACAAAAATAAAAACTAACCCAAAGCATCCCCGAACATAATTAAAAAATGATGAGATACCATCCATCGAGCACTATACAGGCAGCCACACAAATGTCAGAATTTATTCTCACAATTAAAATTTTAGCTATAGCTGATCTATTTCCAAATGGTAGTAGTTTAGACTACGCCGGATTTAAAAACAAAGAAGTTTCCCTTGAAAATTTTTCCGAATTTGCCAGGTCATTATTAATCTTGGCTTCCGCCTCACGAGCCTTTGCTTTTTCAAACGTCAAACATAACAGGGTATCATCAGCATACATGTGATATTGACAGTATTCCAGCTTACGAAACGTGTTGGTCGTGTAAATACTGAACATTACGGAACCAAGAAATGATTGCTGTGGGACACCTACACTAATCGGACGCGCCTCTGATTAATTTCCATCTATTTTCACACTGTGGGTTCTCTCTTTCAGGTAATTAGAAAGCTAGTCAAGTGCAGTCCTCTTCAGACCAATATAATGTAAAATGGCAATAAGTAATGTATGATTAATAGTATGAAGGCTTTGGTAAAATCCAGCAACAATGGAGCCGCTTTTCTGTAATTCTCATAGGACTCCAAAATATCACCAGAAACTTTTATCGGGGCCGATGTAAAACTGTGTGATTATCTGAAACCGGACTGATGCATCGGCAGTACGGAAAAACGATCTATATAGGGTGACGCATTGAAAACGAAACAGACCGATTTGCGTCCAAAGAAATTTTTAAGTTTTATCAGGCTTGTCAAATTATTCAACGGATCTAGGCAATCATCTTTTAAAACGACTTTTGGGGTGTTGTGATCATTTTCAAGCTTGATTCTGTTTTAGGCCTATTAAAGTTTGCCGTTTAAAATTTATTTTTTTAATAGATGAAACCTCTTTTTAAACCATTTAAACGTTTTAATTTCGAATTTGAAATACAAGAATACTTTGCATTTTTAAATAGTAACAATTAACGACTACACTGCCGTCTTTATACCATAAGCTACCTCAAATATTATTATTATCAATAATCACGGCTGTTATTAGTTAAGAGCAAATATTAACAGCAACCAGAATAATAAAATAAACTATATAGTTATCAACAGGGAAATTTAATAATTAATGGAGTTGATGAAGATAGCAAACATACAGGATGATTAATAAAGAAAGGGAAATCCCAAAAGTGAAGGTATAAAAAATAAAAATATGACTCTTCAACCCAACGCGTCCATGTTGCTAGTTTAAGAGTAACAGCATGTCGAAAGTTGTAACTTTTTTTTGAAATTTCCCAATAATTTTGAAAACTTTTACGGTAGCTACTTGAAAATTGAGAGTTTTATGTTTTTTTGGCATGACAAATTAGAAGTTTTAAATAGTTTTGATGTTACTCATATAGGGCATTAGTTATACCATACTGCATTGGGAAATCGATGTATATTTTGGTTGCCTCTAAGAATATGGTCAACATGAATCGAAAATTTGAGAAACCCTTCTTCTTTACAAAAATCAGTGGCTATTGTTTTATTTCCATATCTTTATCCGTTTTATAAATATTATCTACTATATGTTTCATGATATATTGTTTTATAAACCTTAAAAAAAGTATCCAGGTAATTCATTAAGTGTTGTTGCCCTTACTTTGTGAAACCGTTCCAAACTAAAAAATTTCGGGACGCAGAAAGTGCGTTATAGTAGCGAAATTTTACAAGAATTGTACACTATTATTACACGGCATATTAGTAAAGTTAATACTTTAAACTTACAGAGACCTAGAAGATCGATTTTAGAGGTCCTAGTACGCGCGCATTTGAAGAATTCTTTCGAAAGTGTTACCATCGATATCTCTTTATTATCAAAAAATCTCATGTTCTAACTGCTATGCCCAATACTCAATTTTTTATGAAGGTAAAGAACTAAATTTTGCTATATCTGTAGATAGTGTAAGTCTCTTCAAAAGATACTTGTATTACAAATTTCATTAAAGTTGTACAGAAGATTTCCAGAAGGAAACTTAATTCATATTTAGAAAAGTAAAGTTAAATCTGCTAAATTATAAACGTCGCCAAGGGCGTACCCAAGATCAAAACTAGGAGGGGGGCAAGCCATGGTCGTTCAGGTTGTAACATCTTATCGCGGAAAAGGGGAATGAAACCAAAATTTTAAGAACATTATGTATAATTATAGCAGTGCTTTATCAACTAAGTTATTATAATTATTTTCTTGAAAAAAAATTATTCTAGTTACATGTCTTATAGTAGTATAATTTTTCTTGGATTTGTACAAAACTTGTTCAAGACTCTCGTTTCAATCCAGTCCTGATTTTCCTTGAAGAATTTCCGATGGACGCTCATCAAACACAACCCAGTCAGTCTGTCTTCTCCCATTGCACTTCTCAGCCAGGTCTTTACCCTTCGAAGGTTACTGAAAGATCGTTCAACAGTAGCCGTAGTTGATGGGAAAGCACTTAAAATGAGGAGTGCATGCCTTGTTGCAGGGAAAAAATATTAGCCTCCTCCAAAAGTGCAGCCACTTCAATATCCTTTAATTTGTCTCCTGCTTAATCCTTCTTTTTCCACAGATTATACCACAAATCTAATTCTGCAGAGATATCACCCAACTCATAAAACTCCATGAAAGATTTTGCATTTTTTTCCAAATCTTTTGAAGTCATTTTTAGCATGTATGAAGGATGAAGATGGGATAAGGCAAAAGCAGGTTATTTTCGTGTGAGAATATAACATTCAATGATAAAGTTAAAGAGCCAAGATAAGGGATGATCAACGACCGTCTCCAATATTCAGTCGCAGTTTCAGATGGCGGATGATTTCTGTGTATTTGCTTTTGAACAATTCGTGGGACTGTTAACTCAACGCCGACTTTCTCCGCGATATCATGTGATTTTTCAAGTAATTCATCAGAAACATGTTCAATTTCTTGCCGATCCTTCTTGATGACATCAAGGATTGCACCAATATGTTTCCTCACCATAATCAAATCCATATTTTTACTTTGTAGAACGTTCACAACGGGTTCCAAAATCGTAGAGTACTTTGCAATCATGACTAAGCCTACGATGAAAATTGGTTTAGTAACTGCACAGTGCAATTGATAGGCAAATTTTCTGGTAGCATAGTTTCCTTCGACCGAGAGATGTTCTAGCACATTGACGATTTCATGGAAGCTGCCTGAAAACTTTCTAATGCTCTTGTATTTCTCAGACCATCTGGTCTCACTGAGACTTGATAGATTAGAAGTAGAATTCCTGCGGGCTGGCGACTCACCAAAGAAGGAGATTGTATCCTTAACTGTTGCAATTAAGTTTCTTATTTCCGGTAGTTTGCTAGCATCATTGACCACAAGATTTAGCTTGTGGCTTGAGCAATGGAAAAATAAAGATTTACTGTACTTTTTCTTCAAAATGGCCTGTACACCACCTTCTTTTCCAGCCATCGTAGAACATCCGTCAAATCCAAATCCAACACAATTTTCTGCTGAAAGATTCTGATCAACTAAAAAACTCTTAATTGTGCTAGCGATTGTAGGGGAATCTTGAGATTTCAGCTCAACATAGCCTACAAATTCCTCTCTGATTTTTTCTTGATTCTCGTCATAACATAAAACCGCAATCCGATAGAAAGCTGTTCTTTTCTAGCGATATCTCCTCCTTCATCGGCCATTACAGCGTAAGCTTTTGCTTGTTTACAATCTTCAATAATTCTTTCTTTGACAACTTCACCACATAATCTTATAATATCATTTTGAATTTTTGGTGAAGTGTAGACTACATTTTTTCGACATGTATCCAAATGATTCTTTAGCTTCACATCACCACAGACAATTCTCAAATTTAAAAGGTCAAAGAAAACCCCCTCATCTCCTTCCTTTCCTCTAAGTGGCAAATCATGAGTTCCACAAAATATGATACAAAAAATAATTGATGACAATATTTGTTTGTTTTCTTCAATCATCTTCTGATGACCACTTTGCAACTGTACATCAACTGGAACATTTTCAAGGAACGCTTTTGCAGCAGCTGTTGAAGTTTTGTGGTAGTGACTGCCGACGTGTTTTCTACAATCTTCATGTATATCTCAAAACTTCACGTATGACCTTACCATGAATGACCCCAAAACTCCTTTAACTGTAGCAATACTAGGAGGAAAAAGAACACAGTGCATACATAGAGCACCTTTCAAACGACTTGGGGACACCAACCAAGGAGTATATTGATCTAACCAGCGGCGGTTAAAGTTTCTTTTCAAATGGCTGGCATCAGAACCAAAATCGTAATTTGATGGTGGAACCCAGGGATTTGTAAGCCAATCCTTCCTTTTTCTGATGGCAACTTAAGGGCATGACCAACATAACGACCAATGTCATTTTCATGGTAGCCATCGTATTCTTCAATCGTTTTAGATGTCCCAGGAACAGCTACGTGTAGAGGTGAAGAATTACTAGACCCTTGTTCCATAATAGACACAGAATCTGAGGGTTCGGTCAGTTTAGTTCCATCTTCAGCACCTCTCACTGCTTCTACGTCCACTACTGTCATCTTGATCCTTTTTCCGTTTGAAAGGTTTTCTGCCTGAAAATAATAGAAATTGACATAATTCAAATTTCAATAAAACAGGCTTATCCGTTAGTTGAAGACAATACGAAATTCACTGCTTTAACCTATATCAATAAATCCAGCAATAGATTGAAATCATTTTTATCACATTTGAATTTAAATATTGCGTTCAGAACAAACAATAATCTCAGTAAATACATTAAGAACAATAAATAAGGAGTTTGAAAGAAAATAAATCAGGTGTCTATCAACTAAATTGTGACAGTTGCGATAAATGTTATAGAGGAAAAGCTTTTTAAACTCGTATTTCAAAGCACAAAAGAAGTTTTGATTTGGATAATGGTATTTCACATTACGCGACTCATTTAAGAAATGAAAATCATAATTTTGATAAAGTGTAAATCTCATTTTGAAGTAATTTTCATTATATTATATGATAAATTTAATTTAAAATTTTATTTTCTACATAAATTGAGAAATTACTTAACTTACCTTTTTGAAACCAGTTTCTTATATCCATTTAGGCAGCCTCAGTGTTCTCCAACCGTAAATAAAAAGGTAAACTAATAAACTATAATAATTGGTTGTTTAAAAAAATACTTAGTGGTAAACACCAACAGTTCAACTAACATACAAATACTGATCAAGTAGCGATCTCTCAGTCTTTCTCGAATCCCACTAACTGGCTGACAGATTTCGCTACCAGTCGCTAGATGGCTCTAGATCAGTGTAAAGCTTTGCGAGATGTTCGATAATTAGCCTATTTGTTTGTGGTATTATTTTTTATTAGGATTTATTTTTTTGCTTCCAGGCTTCGGGGGGGGGGGGGGGGGGTTGCAGCTGAACCTCCTCCCCCTGGCTGGGTACGCCCTTAACGTAGCAGTTATTTTTCCTTATTAATAGCCAGTATGATTTCGTTTTAGTCAACCTAATCAAACTGTTTTTTTCAATAACAAAATTAATTTCAGACTTAAAGGTGACACACTTATTTAGGCGTTTTAAATAAAAATTAGATCTTGTTCAAAACGTATCAAATCTGTGCACCATTGTTTCTCCAAACGTCAAAGTAAAACATAAAAAACGTAATTTATTGAACTGGATTCGATCGCGTAACCTTCCGCTTACAGGAAGATACAGAGTCCATAGAAAATAGACATAGAGAATTGCCCCTGGAAGAAGAGCAAACTGGTCCTCCAACTACCACAGTGTCACACTGTTCAACGTTCCAACGAAAATATTTCAAATGATTAATGTTCTCTACCATTATTAGGCATTTTAGACACTGTACAACTCGCTGTACATAAGGCTCTACATCAAATATTAATTTTTCTATAACTATCTGTGTGGGCAGTACTTTACCTTTGAATGACACTAATATTGTTTGTGTAGGAATAAAGTTCAACTTCCCGTCTTGAAACACTCTACGATTCACACGCCTGACGTCTAACACTTCTACATTGTTGCCATATCTTGACTTAATAAGTGTTTTTAGCTCTGTTTCTGAAATATCCACATCAACGTGTTTAATTATACCTTGCCTTCTTGCTAAAAATTGGAGCATGTATGCTTCGTAATCCTTGTTGGCTAGTTCCTTTGAATTTATTAATTTTTTGGCGCTAGATGCGGTTGAAAATTCAATTTTTAATTTATTAATGCCCACGCTAGCTATATAATTAATAAAATCCTGTATATCTGGATCGCAATTCCTAATTAACCTTGCTACTCCTATTCTATGCAACCGACCTACATTTCCGTTTTTATTCTGTACGTAGATTATGTATGGCCCTGTATCAGCTGTTCGATATAAATATTTTTGTTTTGGGAATAATTGATTATTTATATTTTGGTTTGTATTTTTCGTGACCTACTCTTTTTCTTGTCATAAGCTCGTGCTGCCGAGAGCTGATAAACTTGCCTGCAATATTAATTGGGAATTGTGGAAAGAATTTTGATTTAAAATTACTGAATTAATCAATAATTCTTCGCTTACCTCTTCCCTTCTATTATTATCTGGTAGTGTAATTTGTGTCTATGTATTATGTGTAATCTGTGGATTTTTTAATAATATGTTTCTATTTTGTCATTATGTATTTGAGTGTATCTCTTCATTTTCTTGTCCTATTCCTGTTTTTTTGGTCTTATATGTCCATTCATGTGTCATGTTCTTTGACCTTATCTGGTGGATCAACTTTAATATCTTTATTCAGGCTCATAATACTTATTTGTTTTCACTAAGAAATCACTTATAATTTTCACGCTACGATTAGACGTCCCAACACTTCTGAATCCGCCCATCAACTGCCCAAAGTAATTCGAAATATGAACATTTTTTCAACCGATACCCAGTTTTGTCCGACTTTCCCCTACTATACACAAGTCATGCGTGGTCCAGCATATTTGGCATAATAATCACCGAATAGATAAAAGAAACTTGAAGCTTATTAAAAATGTTAGACAACTGGTAAAATTAGACGCCTACAAGCGTAATTATATATAAGGCCATAAACAACAAAGTTTGTTTAAATCAAGCTCCGATACCTTTTAATAGTTTACTGCTCGCACTGTCTCTTTGATAAAAAAAGATGCCATTTTTTTAAAGCAACTTCCGGTAAAATATAAACGTAGCAAGTGTGATTATGATCTTTTTCTCTAGGGTGCGGTCTTTTACCAGAGAACTAATATACACAGAATTACTTCCACATCGTCACAACGTGGGGAAGTATCGCATCGACGACAAAAATTAATAATTTTTTTCGCTTAAACGTAGTAAAACATATCAAAACATAGAAAACAAGATTTGGGAACGAATTTTTTTGTTGTCTGTCGGTCTGTATGTAAGCGTGTTTTTAACCACGAAAACTTTAGAACGAATTGAGATGTCGTTTTCAAATTTGATATACAGTTGGTACTCGACAAACGAACGGTTCGGATTGTTTTTGGGTAAAATTGATCTAGGGAGCATTGGACGATGGAGGGTGATTTAGTGAAAATTAACATTTTTTCGTTAAAACGTGAATAACATAACGTTTGAGGGTGTATTTATTTGAAAACTTTTAGTTTTACCAAACATCTGGTATTCTGTTCTGAAATTAAATTAGGGGTTCAATGTGTGGGGGTGGCATATTGTGAACAAAAATTTCTAATTATTTTTCTTTGCTAAAACTGCATAAAAAGTCCAAAAACACATAGAAAACTTGATTCTGGAATGAATTTTTTTGTCTGTCGGCATGTACGTCTGTCTCTTAATAGGCGCAATAGCTTTTGAACGAATTGAGATATCATCTTCAAGTTTTTAGAACCTCGTTGGTTCAGGGGTAAGAACGCGTGCCTCTGAACCGAAGGGTACTGGGTTGATCCCAGGGTACTCCTTTCACTTTTTCAGTACAAACTGTAAAATTAACATCAACCGAGTTTCTGGCATTGTATTTGAGCAAGTTGAATGTCTGCACGTTCTGCCCTTCGGAGGGGGCGTAAAGCCGTCGGTCCCGTGTCCATGCGATGTTGGGCACGTTAAAAATCCCTACACTCCTTACAGAAAAGCAGGGGTTCGGCAAAATTTCCAGGATAGTGACGTTAAACTGCTCCCTGGCGTCGGTGATTGGCGATAGTCGCGGAAATAGGCCGACGTTAAAGAAGCAAAACACACACATCTTCAAATTTGGGATCCAGTTAGCACTCGACAAAGGAAAGCTTGTTTTTGGGTAAGATCGCTTGAGGGGGTAGGGGATAAATACGGGATGATTTGATGCAAATTGATATTTTTTCGATAAAACTCTAGCAATATAACTTTCAAAAGCTTGTGGGTATAGGAATACCATTTTTTTGGTAAAGTCATGGGCCCTAAATTAGTTCTATGAGAATGCGTTTCTGAAGAAAATAAATTATCACAGCTATGTGGAAGTTATGACTCAATTTGCAGCACTATTTTTAGTAGTAAAGAGTTTAGAATTTTTCATACCCTGATGACGCTATCTTTGTAAGTGAAACAATCGTCAGGTCTTTAAAAATATGTTGTGGTGATTTGGGTCCTCCAAGTGTGCTTATAATAAGCAACACATATCGAATAAAAATAATTTTGGTATAGTATGCTTCTTACCATGCTATTTTCATATATCGACACAATTCCTGGGTCTTGTAATACAGGATTCTTATTATTAACGTCGAGTATTGAGATATTGACTGTGACGGCAGCTTGTAGTTGGTTTTCCCCTGGTGCTCCATCCAGCGCTATGACGCTTAGGGAGTAATGTAGTTTTCTAGGTTGTGTTGAATCCGGGTCTAAAGTTGCACCTCTCGCGACCGAGATTACACCAGTCTCTGGAGCTATGACAAACTTATCTGATGCTCCACGTTGTATCCTGTACACTATGTGATTGTTTGGACTGGATCCATCCCAATCGTAACCAATAACCTGCAAGGCAAAATATGTTTACAGAAATTAAAATCTGGTACTTGATACATCCTGAAATATGTTTCATCAATAATTACTTGTGAGTATTCTGGAAAATGTCAATGGAGTGTAAGTCTTTCCATAAATTAGTGCCTATAATTAATAATTGTGGAAATGGTTAATGTAGGTATGTGTAACGTATTATTTTTGTCCACTACAGCTAAGACGCTTAATAGAAAAAAATGATTCACGCTAAGCCCCTAATTCAGGTACTATCTTAAGTGGGTTCGGATACGAAATAAGCAAATAGGTCAGTACAAGGACAAGGGAAGCATACAGATACAGAAGGGCCAATATAATAGGCGTTAAAACATTATTTAATATAGGATGTCAATGGATATCATATAAAGAAGCAAGGTCGAATAACAATACAGTTACAATTAGCTGACTAGGCAGATATCGGCACTATTCTTGTTTTTTTTGATATTTAAATTGTTAGGAAGTTAACCTCGTTCATTAGATATATATATAACCAATGTTATTTGTTAGATAAGCACGCAGTGAAGAAGGGTTATTGAGTCATTCTCACAATCTAGTTTCTTTTTTAATACTCACAAGTTATCTTCGTTCCTTTAAGCAGGATCCAAGGTCCTGCCTGCTGTAACAGACAACCAACTTCAGCAAACGCTGATGTGTGTCGGGTCCAGATGGTCTCATGAAAATACTAATATCTCTGAAGAGATGTAAAAACCCAAAGACTACTGTGGGCTAGAAAACGGGCAACCGAATTTTCTAAGATTGCAGTACACCTCGACAACTAGCGAGAAAGCTCCTGGATGGTAGTGTTAAACCAACATTTGGTGCCGTAGCTTGAGAGGTCAGCTATCGTCCACCTTGAACATCCCACCTCCGCACTTGGTAATGAACAACTAGGATGACTGCAGCGATCTAGTTATCTGTACTGAAAGATGTGGAAGATCTTTTACCAGAGAGCCCAAAGAAGAAGAGCACGACTTCTTATTACTTGTACCGACGAGAACAGTTACTTTCGGCTAGGGGGAGTAGTTGGAGATGTCAGCCGTCGGAAGGGGCTCGCTTCAAGTTTATGCGAGGACAATTCCTCCCAAAACCACACGTCTCTGTGACGTACGACGTTGTTACGCTTCTAACGTCCGGACAGGTACTCGCCTGACTAAAAAAAAAATGAACGATATCTTAAACACTCAGGAGTAGTCTATTATCTCTCCATGTCAATGGCTAGACTGGAGTTAACCAGCTTTAGAACACATCGTAGCTTTGGACAGGTACTATCCCCTTCAAAATTCAAGAGGTCTGTGGCAGCATGGAAACCCTCAGCCACCGCCACCAGTTAACTCACATATATTAAAGCAGGCACTTTACAGGACGAAGGTGGTAGGGATCCTCCTGCTAAACCCTTTAGGTGTGTCACCTACAGAAATTAACCTTCTAAGGGGTAGGACACACTCCGTCTCATAACCGCGAGAAGGGACAACGGATGTGTACCAACTTCACCTTCAAAAATTATTGCGTTCTGTAAAATGCTAGTAGTAGACTAAAATAGCTCACTATATAATCTATCCTTACTAACTATGTTAGGTACTTACTCTAAAATGTCGATTCTTTACCTTTGTTTTATATGTTGCGTATTTTTAGTTGCTCGGAACCTCCAATATTGTGTTTACGTCAGCCAATTAGTGTAACAGTATATATTTCAAGAAAGACTCTAGTAGATAGGTTAGCCACAGAAGGAGCAAAGCGGGGCTTAGTCAACACAAAAAACTATGGACGCAGCAAAAAAATTAATAGCAAATATGTCTTTTTTTAATCAGAGCAGCCACCAAATTTTGTTACCCATTAGTAGAAACAGTGTACCATATTTTTTCAAAATCACTTTATGGTTTGAAAAAGTACAACATTTTTCCGAAAATGTGTACGAAAAAACTGTTCCGATTTTCCAGACCAACGAACCTCTTCAAGTTATTTACCCACCTACCAAAATATAATTATTCACAAAAATCTTTTCGACGAAAAATTTTTTGAAAATTTGCAAAAAAAAATTTCAAAAAGCTCCGAAAACCTTTTTTATGATAACTTATTAAACATTTATCATTAATTACCAAAATTTCACAAAAAAATCCTATAAAAAATGATTTCCACGAAAGCACAAAGGCATTTCTGCGAAACCTCGCTAAAAATTTTGCTAAAAGAATACATAAAATTCAAATTATGTACTTAATCTGTGATTAAAATTGAAAATAAAATAATTCGTTTTCACGAATATCCATTAAAATCCTATTTTCGACCAATTTCGTTTAAAAAATGTTCCATCACTTGAATAATTTTTCATACAAAAATACGCAACAGGTGTTTTTTCAAATTTTTTTAATTAAATTCATTTATAAGAAAATTCGCTATTAAAAGAACATTTTGTGACACGATTTAATAGGAATAGGCGTTAAACACCAACACGGTACATTTAGATGTCTATCAAAAATTCTCTGGACCGTCAAAATCCACAACGATAGTATATTAAAAAAGAGGCAAATGGATGGTGAATTGCCAGTGGCAATAAAAAACGAAATTAGAGGGAAAAATTAGATTTCGCGAGAAAATATATATCATGACGCAGAAAGTCAGGAATTTGCTAAAATATGCCTTGAAAATTGAAGAGAACCGACAAATAAAGAGAATGAGGAACATAAAGAGACACAGAAAGAAAGAAACAAAAAAGAAAAAAAGAAAAAGGGAGAAAGACATTGTTAAGCTGTCGATTTAATGGACTGTATATTTAAACGAACGACTGAGAGGGAGTAGTGATGGTATTAGGTTAATTGTGATAAAAAGTTGGTTCAGTTACAAATTCAAAGAAAACTTTATTGATAACTTAGATGAGCTTCTTTGTTACAATAAGTGACGCTGGCCAAATTTACAACATACACTTTATTACAGTTCCTGAATTTTGTATTACCACATGTATCAATGTGACTTCAACTAACGCTTTTCACAAATCACCACACATGAAATGTCGTTCCGAAGTGTTACTAGTTTTCTAGAAAATATTCCCTTGGTACCACCATTGGACGGAGCACATGATTACATCCGGTGTCAGTTGACGAAACAGCTTGAGACCTTGAGGGAGGAAACGTCACCACCGCCACACTGCTACTATGAAACAAGATCAAACCCCTTAACAGACACAGAAAAGAAATAAAAAAAGAAGGTACGGAATAACACACAGACAGAAGGTAAAAATTGAAACAACTGCGAGATAGTAATAGGAGTGAGAGAAGGACATATGTAGGAAAAGGAAAAGGAAGGAAGGCAGAAAGAAAGAGAAATAGAGGGTGAAACGAGGGAGAAGAAATTACTTTACAACATTTACCGCTAACTTAAAATATGGATGATAGCACATTCAGATTTCTCAACAACCATTGCTAGATTAACTGTAGGAACACAAACTAAATTTATTTACGTCATAATCATAAACCCAACTCTGCAACGAGGCGAATAAAAGTACACCTCTATATAATAAAATTAGGCGCATATACGGACACGTGTAAATTACGTCAAGATACGTTTTATCATCGTTTATATACATTTTTATCACCGTCGGCTGATTATAAAAGGAGGCCGATAAGTAAAGGGAGATCAGTATTCTACGAGTATTCTTCAAGCACGGCTTTTGTAGTCAGTCGGTAGCAGCAGTAGCTACACCAGTCCACCTGCCGGGTAGCCTGTTTCTAGTCATAGGTGAGTTGTCTTCCTATACAGCAGTGTGGTAAATGATCTGCCGGCTATAACGAACAGCTGTTGAATCCTGAATGTAATAGCACGGTACGATCTAGCCAGTCTGACCCGCCTGCAGCACCTGTTGATTCCTGGGTTTAAGCGTCGAATGCTGAACCGCACCGGCGCGGCGCCCTCCATTTTCCCTCTCTTTGACCGGCCAGGACGTCTATAAGCAGCGCTGATTCCCGATTATAACCCACTGGTCTGGCCAAGATGCCAAAGTTGTTTAATACTAGGTGCTGAGTCCAGCGTACTACGCAATGGAGGCTCATTTCACATGACCCCATTTGTTCCCCACAATAAGGCAACCGAAAGCTCAGCGTCGGCCAGCTAGGTTGTTATCAGAGAACTCTAAAAAAGGAGTTCCGTCCGGAAAAAATATCTAGGGTTCCGTTTCGCAGTAGACAACACCTACCAAGCTTTACATTTTAAATTATATCAAGCGTAAATAGTGTATATAGTGTCAACCGTTTTATATTCTTAGAAATTTGTACACAAATAGATAGAATGGAAAAATTTCTTCACTAAGTGATCCTGTCACTTAAAGCAATAACCCTACAACTCATGGCAGATGCGAAAAGTGTATTTATATTCTAACAAATGGGTTTCTCATTAAACATGTGTTCTCACCTGTATAACACTTGTACCACCTGGTAAGTTTTCTGGTATGGATTTATTGTAAAACATTTGCTCGAACATCGGTGCATTATCATTAACATCTTGTAAATATATTGTGAGAGGAACGTCTGTAAATAAACTAGGGGTTCCCCAATCACGTGAGCGGACGGTCAATAATAAAGTTCTAACATTTTCAGAATAAGGACCTTCTATGAGTTCAAAATCCATAGGATGTTTGAGTGCTATGATTCCATTGTATGGGTCGATGGTAAAGTTTTCATTGTATGTTCCAAAAAGGGTGTATTCCACCTCACTGTTCTTTGTACCTGAAACAAATAAGGTACATGTATTATGAGAAAATCTAGTGCAATGATTATTGGATTTGATTAAGAATTTTTTAGTTACGTTCGTAAATTAGTTACAAAAATAAAAGCTAATCTTTATATTCTGTTCCTTTTTTTTTCTATTATTTGAAAGGTTTTTTTTTTCGTGCTAATATTTTTAGATAAACAAGATACTCCACAAATACAAAAACAAATTGGGAGGTAGAATCTATATCATATAGGGTGGAAAATATGATCAAAGCGGCCGAGGCAATAGAAAAATACAAGTCTCAGTTAACTTCCAATTAAAGGCTCAAAGTACTAAAAACGACCTTATTAAATATAATTCAAAAGCGACGTCCTTTAATATTAGGTCGTCGCAATGTGGACTGCAGAGGAGCAACACCTTATAGAAAAAAAAACCTTGATACAATGAACGACTCAGGGTTTCCCAATAACACACACACACCTAGGTGTTACATACATGGGGTAACTTCGACACCTTAAACAAACCAAAAATCTGGACGCAGCAAGTGAGTTATGGTAGTGAATTTTCAAGAATTTTTTAAATAACTACATAATATCTATTTTTTTAATGAAAGCAGGCATCAAATTTGGTTACCAGTATTACCTATATAGTAGAAATAATGTACCACATTTTATCCAAATAACTGTATTGTTTGAAAAAGTACAGAAATTAACAAATAATATACCCAAACAAAAACCTCTCTGAGGACGTCATTTTCATGGGATCCGCTTCTAGTGGGAAAAACGCCCTATCATAATTTTTGGTAGCTTTACGCTAAAAATGTGAAAAGTTGGAAAACAATCGAAATAACTCGCAAACGATGAACACTATCAATTTTTTCCCTAACAAATATGCATTACAATTCAACTTATTGTAAGATGCAGCTCAAGACACCCTATAATTAACTTATAATAACGTATATATTGAGCTTTACCGTAAAACTGCGTCACTCTGTATATGTGGGTTCTAGGGGCCAATTTCGCGCTTATTTGAAGAAATCTTCTCACAATCAAAAGTCGCGGTCTCCTCAATACCATTTTTTTTTTGTACGAAAATTCACTTAATATTACAGTCTATTTAACCATACACCCTACAACTAAAACTACTGCGACGGTATAAGAGAAAGGCTCTATTTGAAATTATTTTTCTGCAAATATTTTAGTAAAATGAAGGACAATGACGATTGAAGCTAAAACTTAGGCTTTGTAAAACATGTTTCTTGTGACGTTTTCTATACATAACCCGTATTCGTTTCAGGCTATTTACCTAAATCTCGCCAATTTTAACGTTTTAAATCGCGACTCTGATGTTTTAGGAAGAAGAACTTTAAACGTTTCAAAATAATTTTTCTGTTATTTCTTGGCATTTTTGCGTCAAAAAACTAAATCTTGGTTTGTATTATGCAATAGATTTTGTTATCCACATAACATACTTTAGTTTTATGCGTTTCTCTGGCCATCAGTACCACCCAAACTTTTTTGGAATGCCTATAACTTTTTTTATTAATTTTGACTTGGAGATCTAAATTTTGGTATATAGTATACCTTTTATAACGTACACCCGTGTACTACATTTGGTTGCTATACCTTTGCTATTTCAAGAAATACAAAAATTTTTTGAAAGAAAAACACCAAAGGTTCCTGGAATAACTCGTGCAATTTTTCTGTCTAACGAACTTATCCAAGCCACTTGCAAAAGGAACGGACTTAGCAAACGTAATCAAAATCGGCCTATTGTTTTTTGGCTAACGACTTTTATATATATATATATATATATATATATATATATATATATATATATATATATATATATATATATATATATATATATATATATATATATATATATATATAGTTAAATAAGGCCCTTTTGGCTTTATGATAAAAAATAATTTATTTAAACCCAAAAAGTACTATTAATTAACAAAGTGATTAATTACAAGTTACAACTAACGAACTATGAATGTTGTTAATCGTGGACAAGTAAAGAATGAATTCTAAATCTACATAACTCATACTTATAAACTAGGATTGATTATGATGCGGTTTCTGATTGAACTCTGTGACCGCCTGAGGTCGATGTCATTGCTGAGTGGACTATATCTGAACGGATGTCCTGGTATTGTTCTTTTATGGTTGCCACATACAGGGCGACGCAATTATACAGGGTGACATAATTCCTCCACCCTTAGTGTAAAGAACGTCCTCGTTCTTTCCGGTGGGCTCTTCTGGTGTAAGTTGGTTCTTGGACTTGGGCTGCATGGCTTTCTTCATAATTATCTGCTGAAGATGTAGCATAGGATGACCATTAGAATGACTGTGGTTATGGTAGTCATTCCCAGGTGTGTTGAATGTACCAAGGGATGCAGTACATTATGATGCTTCCTTTTCTCCATTTGACTTTTCAATTTGCTGGCTTCTTTGAGATGTATAGGGTTGAATCTGATGAGATGTTGCGGCTGTGACTGTAGGGGTTGTATCAACTCAGGTACCCATGTAATGTTTGGATTGGTTTTTCCATAAGTTGCTGTTCATGGATATTTGACATTTTCCTGGTTGGCTATGAGGGTGTTATTGTGGTGGTCCATCTATCTGATCTTAATGGCATTCTTTAGTGATACTGATTTTCTGATGATAATGTTCTTAGGTAAACCAAAGCAGGTGATACAAGGACTTTATTGGTTTGGGTTATTGGAACAATTAGGAATTAAGATATTGGAATAGGAAGTTTAGGAGATAACAGCTGTGTCTTTTAAAGATAAACATTAAATTTGGTAAAATCAAAAATTTTTAAAAATGTGATTTTAGTGGAAAATAATTCATCGTCATTATGATTAAGCTTAAATATTTCCTATATTGGTTAACTGATTAAAATTAAGTAAAGTTGTTCCTTGTAATACTTTTATACTTTCTGATAATTCCTAACTTGGTATTATTTAAATTCTATGACAGCCTTATATTCCGTTTTATTTTGCATTGCATCTAAGGTGGTTTTTTAATTACTCTAAATTTTTGTTAATTGAAACTTAATCTTTTTCTAATCTGTGAGTCATGATATTACTGAATGATTTTAAGTTATTGAACGGAACCATCATCTCATTCTCATTTGCATAAAATAAATCTATGTTTTTTTGTTTATTTCTGTTAGATCTTCTTCTAAATTTGCCAGTGGTTATTCTTATAATTGATCTTGCACCATCTATGAGGTTTATTTTGTCTCTAATATGTATGAGATTTTGTAATTTAATTTATGTGGCTTTTAATTGGCTGTTTTAAATCTGTTATACTATCTATTAATTGAATTTCACATAATTTGATATTCTGATAAGTATTGGACATTAATTAATAATAATAGTATTATAAAAACAGTAATGTTTAATTATAGTTTTCTTTTATAAGTGTGGGATTGAAGTAAAGTAAAAACTAAGATAATGATTTAGGATTTTGGCGATTTCGACATACTCTGGAATTAGCCATTAGTTTGGATGGTTTGAAGTTGAAGGAGTAGGGCTGTCCTCAGACATAGGCACAGCAGGCTCTAAAGAAGGAAATTTCTTTCGTGCTCTTTTAGTCTTATTAATATGAGCGGTTTGCTTTCTCGAATGGGGAAGAAGTATTTTATTGCGAGGTAATTGTATAGGGTCGGAATGAATTTTGTAAAGGGGATCAGCTTTTCTGACTGGTGGTACTCTTACTGCAACATTTTCTTCATTAATTTGGATATTTTGTTCTCGAGTTTCGTTGATTTTCTCGAGACGCTGCGTTGCTTTTTGCTTTTGCTTTTCATAAATAGACTGGTAAAATGGAAGTATTTCTTTTAAGCGTCTATTGTTATATTCTTCGAGAACTGTTTGATGGGGATCAATGGGTGGTATGTCATCATATGGGCCGTAGAGTAGTTTGAAAGGAGAGTGGCCTGTCGAAGAATGTATTGATTGGTTGTATATCAATACGGCAGTGATCATGAGTGATTGGGGGCTTTCTTTTGGGTTTTGAATTTTTAGTACACGTATTTTTTCTAATAATGTCGAATGTAAACGTTCTACGGGAGAATTTGAATTTGGATTTTGAGGGGTAGTAATGTGTAAATTGATTTTAAATATGGAACAGAACTCTTTGAGTACAGCATTTTCAAATTCGCGGCCTGGGTCCGAGACCATCTTAGAAGGGTAGTTGTGGTGAGAGAAGAAGTGACGTAGTTTGTTAACGATGGTCAGGGCAGTAGTATCGATAATGTAATATGCTTGCGCATATTTACTGAACAGATCGACGATGGTTAAGAATTTGCAGTTATCAAAGCTGAATACGTCGATGTGTATAACTTCGAAGGGTCTAGAAGCAATCAGTGGTCCTTGAAACGGGGGTTTGTAAGGGTTACGATCATATTTTGCCTGAAGGCAAACGTCGCATTTATTAATAAAGTCGTTAATTTGAATTTTCATGTTAGGCCAATAAAATTTTGTTTTTAGTTGTGCGTACGTCTCGTTAATGCCGTTATGGTTTTGTTCGTGATAGTCTTGTATTGTTCCTTTTTGTTCAGTAAGTTTCGTTACGTCTTGTAATCGTTTTGTACATTTAATTATTTTAACCGAACTATTGAATAGATTGGAAGCTATTATTCTAAAGTAATGTTCGAGTTGTGGGTCCAAGAATAATATACCGTAATTATTATTAGGGTTGATGTAAGATTTTAAGAAGTCAGTCATCTGTTGCAGTTCGTGTTGTCTTTGGATGTATACTCTGTAGCATTTGTTTTTAAATAAGTTGTCTGTCTTTATTTCGTTATGAGGTCCGTAATACATAATTATCTGATATTTGAAGTGATTTAAAGGGTTTTCAGAAATGGGCATAGTAAAGACGGGGTTTTCTGCAGAAGTGTGTTGTGTTTGTGAGTCAGAATGTCGTTCGTCTTCCTGAGTGTTAATACCTAAATCTTTAAGATCGTCGTCGTTTAATACTCTAAGCTCTGATGGATCTAGATTATTAAAAATTGATGCCAGATCATCGTCGTCCTCAACTGCGTTGATTTCGACACGAGATAAAGCATCGGCTACTACGTTTTCTTTACCTCTTTTATATTTAATTTCGTAGTCGAACTCTTCTAATTTCAAACGCCATTTCACTAAACGTGAATTTGGCTCTTTAATAGAAAATAACCATACAAGTGGTTTATGATCGGTTTCGATCGTAAATTTATTTCCAAAAAGGTAAGGCCTAAAGTGCTTAGTGTTTTCGACTATTGAAAGGAGTTCCTTCTCAATTGTTGAGTAGTTCCTTTCAGCGGAATTTAAAGTGCGGCTATAGTAAGCTATGGGCCTGTCGTTTTGTGACAAAACGCCTCCTATAGCGATATTACTAGCGTCGGTAGTCAGGTGAAAAGTTTTTGTAAAGTCTGGATACGTCAGTATAGGTGAATTTGTAATAAGTTTTTTGGCTTCTCTGAAGGCATTTACGTAATCTGTGTCGTTAATGTCAATTTTAGAGTCTCTCTTAAGGCATTTGGTTAAGGGGAATAGGATTTTTGCGAAATTCCTAATGAAGCGGCGGTAATAGCCTATCAAACTGAGAAATGATTTTAATTCCTTTTGAGACTTGGGAATGGGAAAATCTTTTATACATTTAATTTTGTTCGGATTTGCTTTTACCTGGTCTTTTGTGACGATATGTCCTAAAAACTCAACTTCTTTTCTAAGGAATTCGGATTTGTTTAATTGTACCTTTAAGTTAACGTCCCGCAATTTTTGGAAAATTTGTTTAATATGGAGAAGGTGTTCCTGAAGGGATTTAGAAAATATTATAATATCATCCATGTAGACAAAACAGCTTTTGTATAGGAATTCTTTTAAAACATCATGCATTACTTTTTTGAAGGTTATGGCCGAATTACGGAGACCATGGGGTATTTTCACGTACTCATAATGGCCGTTATTTACGCTGAAGGCTGTTTTTTCACTACTTTCGGGAGTTAATTCGATCTGATGAAATCCTGGTGCCAATTCGAGGGTAGTAAAATATGTACATTTTCCTAAATTATTTAGAATCTCATCGACTTTTGGTAAGGGGTATTTTTCAGTTATGGTTTTCTCGTTAAGCTTCCTATAATCCACAACTAATCGCCATTTTGTCTTTTCTGGCGAGTTTACTTTCTTTGAAATAATCCATACCGGAGAGGAATAAGGGGATATAGAAGGCCTAATAATTTTATTATCCAATAAATTTTGAATTTCCTTTTGTATTTCAATGTTCAAGTGGTAGGGGTGTCTGTATGATTTTACATGTATTGGTTCGTCATCTTTTGTTCGTATGTCATGTTTAACACAGTTGGTAAACGTAAGGTCACTGTTTTCATGGTAAAATATGTTTTTGTATTTGTGACATAAAGAAAATAATCTTGACTTTTCTTCGGCGTTGAGATGCTCTACTCTTAATTGTTTTAAAATGTTAGGTTGGTTGTGTTTTATCGTTTCGTTCAGTTCGTAATAGTTTTGTAAAGGAGTGACTTTAATTCGTTCGTTGAAGTAAACTTCGACGTTGTCAGATGTATTTTTTGTAATGGGAATTGTGCAAATGCCAGAATGAGAAGTAGCTATAGCTTCTTCTACAGTTACAGTGTTGTCGGATAGTTGGGGAATCAGAACAGTTCCATTTTCTACGTTAACAGGAATTTTGATACTATTTACGCATATTTGTTTAAAGGGCTTAAAATTTTGAGGGTTAAGTTCGAAATAGAAAGGGATCTCTGTCTTGCCTAACGTTATAGTCTGTGTCTCGTAGTTTATACGTGCTTTCAATTTCTGGAAGTGAGCAGAACCGATCAAGGCGTCGAAACGATCATGCCATTGCATGACATGAAAATCGAAGGGGAATTTAATGCCATATTCTTGTAACATAGGGAACTGAATGTTGTCAATACCTCTGGAAATTTTGCCAACGGATTTCATGGCGAAGGGTTTTTGATAGAGATATTCGCTGAAAAATTCGTAAGCCGGACCTGGATTCATGATGCTATTAGACGCACCACTGTCAATGAGTATTTGTAGGCCTAAAGAGGGTAGACAGAAGAAGGGTAGTTTGGGTTGCATGGCAATATTATTTAAGTCAAGTTTTATAGTGTTTCCGAGGCTGTATTGTGAAAATCCTGATTTTCACCATACGGTTCCTCTGGTCCCTCGAGTTCCTCGTTATAGAAGTCCTCATCAGGTTGATAATCATTATCATCCTGGTATAAATAGTCAGGCTCTTGTTCCTGCTCTTGAAAAGTTTGGTTGTTATTTATTTGAGGAATGGGGTGATTTGTACGAGGGCGATTGTTTGTTAGGTTAGTAGAAATTGACATAGGGGTTGCCTGATTATTAATTCTTCTTCCGAAGACTTGTGAATTAGTGGGGTAATTTCGTTGTTGTGGAATTGGTCTTAAGTTTGAGATAGGTCGGCTTGGAAAGGGTTGTCGAAACGTTGGTTGTTGGTTATGACTTTGTGGGGGTATTCTCTGGAAATTGGGCCGATAGTTATAATTTTGTTGGGGTATTCTCTGGAAATCGGGCTGATGGTTATAATTTTGTTGAGGTATTTTCCGGAAATTGGGGTAGAAGTCGTTTATTTTTCTATTAACTATGTGTGTTTTTTGTTGCTGAGGATGCTTGTCGTTTTGACGGAAATGAGATTCATCTTTGTCTTTTATGACTTTTAGGAAATTTACTTGCATCTGCTCGTTATCAATGCGATGGCATTCGAGCAACGCTGTTTCTAAATTAGGGATGTTTAATAACCGTAAGTGACTGTGATATGGTTCGGCTATTCCTATTTTGAAAGAAGTAACAGCTGCTGTTTCGTATTGCTGTTTCTTGTAGGTTTTTATAATGTCGTCTAGGGCTTGTAGGGAAATATGTTCGTTTAACATTTTTAATTTGTCTTGTATAGTGTTGTAAAAATCAGTGGCAGTTTGAGTTTTACGCATATAACTAGTTCGTAGATCTGTCATTAAAAGGTCTTCTGATCTAGGGTCTGTATATTGGGCCTTAAGGGCATTTTCAATATTTTGCCAAGAAATGTCGTCTAGTTTCATAAGTATATCTCGGGCTTCACCTGTGATTTTGGCCTTAATGAATTCAATAATCATTCGGTTACAATGTAGGTCGTCAGGTGTGTCGCCCTGTCTTTTGTAACATAGGATATAAGTGCGGCATTGATTCAGAAAATATGCCAATTGTTTTTGTCCACCATTGTACTCAGGAATCATCGCCGAAGCTTGACAGATTTGGGTGATTGATGCCTCTGACATGTTTTGGAAATTAGGGGTTTCTGATGAATTAAAAATGAGTGAATCTGCGGTTAAATTTGGCAAGATTCTTTCCGGAATTCGGGTAAATCTTATGGGAGACCTTTCACGAAGGCTCATGTAATGTATTAATAGATATAAAGGAGATTTTCTTTTTAAATATTAATTACAGGGTAATAAGGGTATAATTTTTGTTGTTGTAATAAGTAGATAAAAGTTGTAATTAATAGAATAATAATCACTCTTAAAAATAAATGTTTAATTCTAAAGTAATCAATAATTTATAACTAAAAGGTTAATTAATGCGGTGCAAAATATTATAACTGTATAAAATCTTAATGCTTTAAAATATTTCCGTTAAAATTGTTTATCTAGAGAGTTTTTAATTACAGTGGATATTTATACGATAAAAATTTACTCTAATTGTACTAAATGTTTTAATTTCTACGCTGACAATGCTTGCTTGTTATAATGTGTATTCCAAAGCGTTTTATCTAGTTACAACGGATATCACACTATTCTGTTGAAATTGAATCTTGTATAATATCGTGTCTGTAAAGTTTTTTATTTTGTCATCAGTTTTTTACGTACAATGACTGAATATCAAATTAAATGCGACGGTTAACTAAGTGCATGCAGTGTTTTTATTAAACAACGACTAACTTGTGATACTGCGTTAATTTTAGAGAATTTTCATTAGATAAAATATATTTATTAACGTAATTATCACTTAATGCTAAGAATTTGTTAAACTGTATAAAAATAATTCTGCTTTATTTCATGTATTTTCGAAAAATTAAATTTGAAAATACAGTAAAAAATGCTTGTCTTTATAACTTGTACTATGAAAAAGTACCTTGTAATAATATCAATAATTATTCGTTTAAAAAATAAGGCTTGTATGTAGTAAATTAAAAGAAATTTGTTAACGCTATTAACAAAATATTAATTATAATAGGTATCACGAAAGAAGATAGCTTTGTGATAATATTAATAATTATTAATAATCAATTATAGGGCATTTATGAAAAAAAAGGATTTTTATGATGCCTTAAATATAAGTATTGCCAAAGAAAAACTTTGTGAATACTAAAAATAATTTGTATTTACGAAAAATGAATTTTGCAAATACATAAAAGACACAATTGCATAGGAAATGAAAGAATTGGATCAACTTACAGAAGGGAAACTGCTTTGTTGGTCATCTATGGCTTTTCTTCCAATGCCCTTGCTCTTTCTTCTTGGATGGTTCTTCCAGCACAAACGTTCAAAAACGACCGACAATTTTGCTACTTTTAGGTTGTCAAAACGTCGTTACTGGATACAGTTCGCAGCGCCAGTTAAATAAGGCCCTTTTGGCTTTATGATAAAAAATAATTTATTTAAACCCAAAAAGTACTATTAATTAACAAAGTGATTAATTACAAGTTACAACTAACGAACTATGAATGTTGTTAATCGTGGACAAGTAAAGAATGAATTCTAAATCTACATAACTCATACTTATAAACTAGGATTGATTATGATGCGGTTTCTGATTGAACTCTGTGACCGCCTGAGGTCGATGTCATTGCTGAGTGGACTATATCTGAACGGATGTCCTGGTATTGTTCTTTTATGGTTGCCACATACAGGGCCACGCAATTATACAGGGTGACATAATTATATATATATGTCGTTAGCCAGAAAAATTGCACCAGTTTTTCCTGCAAAGTTTTGAGTTTCTCTTTCGAGCAAAATTTGTATCTCCGGAAATATAAAAAGTCTGGACGCAGCAAGTACGTTATGGAAGTGAAGTTTCATAAAAATGCTTTTAATAGCAGCTTTAATGCAAGCATGCGTCAGTTTGGTTACTTGTATAACCTCCATAGTCGAAACAATGTACCACATATTATCAAAATAGCTTATTGTATGAAAATATACAAAAAATTTCCGAAAATAAACTTAAAATATTTCCGGGAAAACTGGTTTCCTAGGCAACGAACCTTAGGTTAATAGCAAATTGTGTTATTAAAATTTGATACATTTAATAAAAATTCGCTACCAAAACGCATTAACTTCATCTCAATTTTTTCTTACAAACATGCATCATATTTCGATAAAATAATGCAAAAATGCAATAATATAAGGGAAGTTCGAAAAAAAATTTGTAGGTTTCACCAACGACTTATGGGCCACCATGTGATTGTCAAAATAATTTTAAAAGATGCAGCTCAAGACACCCTATAATTAAGATATACAATTTTTTCTCGTATCTGGTATAATAACAAATATATTGAGATTTACCGTAGAAATGCGTCGCCCTGTAGATGCTAGGGCGCCTAGTTTGCACTCATCATTTAAAGAAATGTTTTTAAAATTCAAAAGTCGCGGTCTCCTCATTAACAAATTTTTTGTACGAAAATCAGCTAAAAATTACAGATCTTTAAACTATGAATTTTACTAAAACTACTGCCAAAGCATCAGAAAAAGGGTCTGTTTGAAATTAATTTTCTGGAAATCTTTTAGTAAAATAAAGGACCGTCGGTTCAAACTGAAACTTAATGGTTCTAAGAACACTCTTCTTGTGACATTATCTTTACATAAACCATTTTTTTTTCAGGCTCTTTGCCTAACTGTTGCCAATTTTGACGTTTCAAAGAGCTACTTTGACGTTTTGAGGAAAACTCCTTTTTTTCTTTAAATGCCTATAACTTTTTTGTCTTTAAATTTACAAATCTGAATTTTAAAACGTGGTTCATCACTCTTTATGATACAAACACGCGTACCAAATTTCATCAAAATCGGAATGATACATACATACATACATACACACACACACACACACACATATATATATATATATATATATATATATATATATATATATATATATATATATATATATATATATATATATATATATATAAACATATAAAAATTTAAACTGACCCTGGATATAGGTTCTAGGGGGCTTACTTCGGGGTCGTTTGACGAAATTTTTTTCAAATTCAAAAGTCGGGATCTCCTCATTAGTAAATTTTTTAAAGACATTCACTGAAAAGGCAGAGATGGGAGGGGGGTGTCAAGACTGATTTTTGGTACCATTTTTGGTATCAAACGTAATAATGGCGTATAAACAATCTTTTTAAGAGTTACTTTTAGTGGAGAGTCCCCGATTCGTTTTCGTCTATTCTTCTCCTCTCGACGTTCTCAGTTTGAGCAGCTCTGCGTAAGCAGTGTCAGTTTAACGAATCGTAATGATACTTAAAGAATGAAAATAGCTGTTCCTGTATAAAACTCCAAATGATTTGAGTACTTATCACTAGAGTGATAATACGATTTTGTACAAATAATATAAACAATTCTGTACGCAGCAAGTACGTTATGGTAGTAAATTTTCACAGAAATGAGCTGGCAACAAATATTTGTTTATAACTTCATTTTCTTGTAACAGAAATATAAGTTTTGAATGTAGCTTCCTTTTAATATCGTAAACTTACGTACCAAATTTGGTTACCATAGCTTTTCTGTTTTTTTGAGATAATATTCTATTTGTTTGTAATCTAAATATAAGCAAGTTAAAAAACTTGTAATCTAATATGTACACTAAAGTGAAAAAGTGCACAAGAACTAGGCCAAGGTCACATATATAAACTTTCAAACTTTAAAGATAAGGACCTGGCACAAGTTTTAAGATAAATAAAGTGTAAATGAAATAGGATTTTTTGAACTGCACAAACAAGCAAAATGTTTATCTAGTTAAGTTGTAATTTAAACTCCTATAAATAATTTTTTGCGATGGTTGAATGTAAACAAAATTTTTGATGTGAGATTAATCTATAACACAAAGCTTATCAAAGGGGTGGTAGCTATAAAACCACTACTAAAAACAAGTTAAATTAATGTTCTATGTAATTTCAGGCATTTAAAGTTGAAATTTGTCAATTATTTAAAAATTTGACATGGATATCAGAATATATAAAAAAACCAGACCTGCGTGAATGCCCGAGCAAGGACTCGAAGCGATCTTTTACAGTTAAAAAAATAAGGAATTAAACGAAAAGAGAATGCTTTGAAAATATAATTTGGAGGTATTGCATAATATAGTTGACAAAAATATAGTTGAAAAAGAGTGGACGCTATAAGGCGTTAGTTTCCCGAAAACAGTAAACATTTTGAATAAATTGACGTAAATAATTTGCAAATGTAGTATTGAAGCCCAGAGCCCATTACAAACTAACGTTTAAGTGAAGAATTATGTGAAAAGTGTGTAAACTTTGTAATTTAGATATAAAAATTTTAGGGACGCTATACGGCGTCAGTTCCCCTAAAATAGTATTATACCAGGTAATTTATGAAAATTAATAGCAGGAAAATGTATTATGAGGTTAACGACCATTGATAAACACGTGTGAGTAAAGTGTAAAGTGCAAACAACATAGGTATAAGTGTAGTCAGCAAAGAACAAGCTATATACGTGGTCGTTGCCTTGGAGCCCAGAACTGCTTAGATACGAACGATTCGTTGCCAGGTAGAAGATTGATACGATTTTGTCTACAAACTAAAATTAAAATTGATGGAGGAAACCACAATTACAGCAAATTGTCAAGAATGAGGTCTGTGAATGATCAAATGTCAACCAAGGAGTAACAGCTGGAGTAAAAAGCAGGTACCCAATCTTTAAATTTCTAAAGGCCTTTACTTATGAAAACTGTTAAATTTAGTAATTTCATGTGAGGTTGATTATTGTCATTAAATATAAAGAGCATGCATATATAAAAAGAGATCTCTATTAAATTTTATTGATAAAATGTTTTGTAGTATAATATTGAAATTAAAGTTAAATAAATGTATGTAAAGATGTTGAAAAATATTATAATTTGAGAAACAGAATAACTTATATAATTCAAAAATCAGTCAAAATTTAAAGATAAATTAAAAAGGAAAAAATAAAGGCAATTGGTAACATGAAAACTGTAATCCTATTTTAAAGTAGTATTATATGCAACTAGAAATACACATATATGCAAGACAAGTAACAGAAATAAAAGAGTCATACACAGAAATTAAAAAAAATATTTATTTATTTTCCTGAAATCTAGAAACTGGAAAATTTTAGCACGCATGACGTGAGTACAAAATTCAAAGCTAATCTGTACATTACACATTACAGTAATACTTCATAACAAAAGCAATGAAGGCGAATTATAAAACTTCAGTCTCTGAGGCACCCATTTTAGGTTAAAATAGCATACATAAATACAAAATCTTTACATGTTTTTTTCTGGCGTTACACAGGGGTCGGTTTTGTGTCCCCTTTTTTGTTATATATACATCCGACAGGCAGTATGGATTCCGTCAGCGCAGATCGACTGCCGACCTCCTTTCCTTTGTCACCCATTCTTGGAACAAGTCTATGGAACAACACGGTGAATCCCAGATTGTTGCTCTAGACATATCCAAAGCATTCGACCAGGTCTGGCACGCAGCGCTGCTTAATAAACTTCCGGCCTATGGCCTACCACCAAAACTTTGTACCTGGACAGCAAATTTCCTCTCCAACAGGAGCATATCTGTTGTTGTGGATGGCCATTCCTCTAAACTGTATCCAATTAATGCAGGAGTTCCTCAAGGTTCAGCTTTAGCCCCTACTTTGTTTCTTCTCCACATCAATGACCTCCTCTCTAGCACATCCAACCCAGTTCACAGTTATGCGGACGACAGCACCCTCCACTCAAACATACAATATTCTAAACCTGTCTCTTTAGCCCAATTAGATGAGGATCGCAGACTCATGGAGGGTTCTGTCTCCGTAGACCTCCAAAAAATATTAGACTGGGGAAGTAGAAATCTTGTACAATTCAACCCCACCAAAACTAAGTCTTGCTTTCTTTCTCACAAGAGATACAGCAGCCCTAGACCCATCACAATGAACAACCAAGTTATTCAAAGTAATGAGTCCTTTTCTCTTGTTGGCATTTCTGTGGATCGAAATCTTAATTGGCACCAACATGTTACATCAATTGCAGAAGCGGCTGCTAAGAAATTGGGTTTCCTCTTCCGGGCTCGCAAATACTTTTCACCAACTAATCTCTATACCTTATACACTTCACAAATAAGGCCAAACCTCGAATACTGCTCCCACATCTGGGGTGCAGCTGCCGCTTCTACACTCGCTATCCTGGACTCCATTCAAAAGAGAGCTATACGTCTCATCGGTGACCCTACCCTCACCCAAAGGCTTCCATCCCTTGCCCACCGACGTGCCGTTGGTGACCTCTCTCTCTTTTATAGATATCTGCACGGGCACTGCTCAGAGGAGCTTTCCTCCATAATTCCCCCACCTTCTGCCCCCAGCAGATCTACCAGGGGAACAGAGCGAATGCACCCTTTTAATGTCCAGGTCACCAGACATAGAACATCTTGTTATGCCCGCTCTTTTGTCCCGAGGACTTCCAAGTTGTGGAATTCCTTGCCGGCACATGTTTTTCCTTCTCCTCCGAACCTCCAAACCTTCAAGTCCAGAATTAACAAGCTGCCTCTTTCCTCCTTGTCAACACCCACGGTACGATAGTATTTAGGCTGTAAGCCCTCGTGGTGTGTTGTTGACATTAAAAAAAAAAAAAAAAAATCCGACTTGCTGTCATCGCTAGAACACGGTAAATTACAGATTTATGCTGATGATACCCAGATCTATTATAGTTTTATTAGTAGTGAGTATTTAAACGTAAACAATATACTACACGATGAATTGCAGTAAATTAAAGATGTATCTCGTCAGCATAATTTAAAATTAAATCCAAGTCACAAATCTTACTGTGTTCTAATAAAATTAACTATAATTTTTTGAGTTCACACCTCAGTCTCTATAGACGCGACAAGGCAGGGTTTTGTGGAGTCTGCTAGAAGTATTGGTTTGACGATTGATTCGCGTCTTCGTTTTAGTGAACAGGTCACATGTAAAAGAAAAAAGTCGTTTCTGATTTTAAAACTTTTATATTCCAATCGTCACATTTAGAATGTAAGCCTAAGAAAGCAACTATACGAATCACCTATGTCCTACCACACTATAACCACTGTGATGTCGTTTGCTCACCTTGTCTTAATTCGGTGGACAAGGGTCGTGTCCAGAAAAAAATAATTCAAAATGCTTGCTGTCGTTTAATTTTTAACCTGAAGCGTAGTGATCATGTCTCAGACAGGATAAGGGAGCTTGGCTGGCTTTCTATGGAAAATGGGTAAAAGTTACACATAGGTAATTTTGTCAAGTTAAGCTGCTTAATATACATCGCAGTTTAAAATCACTAAAGGCTCGATTTGTTCCTATATCTGCAACGCACACCTATAACACCAAACACCGGGAAATATTAGTTTACAACGTTATCGCACGGTTATGTTTCTACAGTTTGTCTAATATATTGTGTAGAAAATATATTAAAGGCAAACAGCGTGCACCAGGTACGATCCAACTTGGGAATCCGCGCACACGGGATCAAGGATGGCAAGTACTGCAGTGCCGTTAGAACCGCCAGCCGCCCTTAGTAACATTAGCTAGCAGAGTAGCTAAAGGACATTCACGCGACCGCGATTCCTTTATATGTTATTATTCGTATTAACCCTTAAAGAATGCAATATTAATTTCTACTGTACATTTTAATTGATAATAAAGTCTTAAGTTTACCTCACTTCTTTTAACGCCCCAATAACGAAATAGTAATGTTTATATGGTGCCGAGATTACTTACATATTGAGAGCATATAAAATTAACAAATTTTAATCCAAATGGAAAAATATTTGTTTTCTGGACAGCTGGTGGTACCTCTTTTTCTCTTCTAGTTAATTTTTTTTTCTTTTCAGGTTATTGTGTGTTAATTTTTAAGGTAGTGTACTGCTTGTTGTGTGGGAGAGTAATACATTTCTGCGTTTGTACATTTTTTTGTTGTCTTCTTGGTGTTGGAATCGTTGAACTTGTAGTAATGATTTTGATAACTATTTGTGTTTCTGCGTTATTGGTTGAGTATAAGATACAATATAAAATCCTTCATTTTGTATTAATGTATGTGGGACATGGTTTATTAATAAAGTTATCTAATAAGTTGTATATTACGTCATTGTTACTTACCATTTAAATCAGCATCTCTTGCTTCTATTCGTAATGGTGCTTCAAAGTGAGGTTTATTTTCTAGAAGTCGGGCTTCATAATGACTCTGAATAAATACGGGAGCATTATCGTTGACGTCCAAAATATTTATAATTAACTGAACAGTATTTCTGTTACCATAGCCCAAGTTGTCTCTTGCTTCAACTGTTAAATAATGACGTGTTACTTGTTCTCTGTCCCAGTTAGGCCCACCTGCCTTCTTTATTGTTATAATCCCTGACGTTGGATGCAGATTTAACCTAAGGAAAATATATTATTTGTTTGTTGTTCTGTGTATTGGAGTGAAACAGAAAAATATCGTAATTTTTACAATGTTCTGAAAATATGAAAAGAAATAGTTCAAAATAACCGACTAAAGTAATAAAAATTTAGTTATAAGTTTATTAAGAAACATCCTAAAACTTTGGTGTGATTATAAAATATTAGAGGGAAATATCAAACAAATGCAACGCAAGTAAAGGAAACATGAGCAAATTACTTAAGTGCAGGAAAATAATGCAATATCTAGGTTCAATATTGCCAGTTTTCTAACTAACGTTAAAACTATAATCGGAAAGTGAAGGTTTAGAACTAAAAAACTATTATAATAGTTGTTTAAAATGGCCCCATTATACTTCAATGCAGGCTTTAGCTTTTTGTATCATTGACTGCCTAACACGATGAAATATGCCTGGGATAGTTTCAATCTGGTTATAGACCTCTACTATAGGTCTTAACTCCTCTTCGTTGGTAACTGCCCCCCAAACAAAAGGCTATAGGATCCAACAATGGTGACCTCGGTAACTATGATTATGATCTCACGCGACCAAGCCAGCATCCTTTATAATTTTGGTCGGAGAACTGATGCACTATCAAACTTAAATGAGCTAGGACTCCATCATACATGAACCACACCTGCTCCCTTTCTCCTAATGGAACATTCTCTAGAAGTTCAGATAGATCAGATTATAGTTTTGACCATTTAACCATTCAGACAGACATTAAGGTCCAATAAGGAAGTCGCCAAAAAACGAAGGTCCATTTGAATGTTTACATACATACATATATAAATATATATATATATATATATATATATATATATATATATATATATATATATATATATATAGTGTGACACACTTAAGATGAAGACACGCCTGTGTTTTCTCTATTTTTAGAGATAGCGATTTCATTTTTTCTACAGACGTAAGACGTCATTAGAGTGTTTGAATAGCCTACCCACTTCAAATGTCAGATGTCAACCCAGCCTACTATGATTTCAGGAATAGGGTGGTTCTCTATATTTCGGGATGCGTCAGATATATCAAAAAAAAGTTACTTTAAAAAGTTATTTAGAATTCTATTTTAACTGCAGATACCGAGTTTCAAGTCAAAATTCGAATTTTTACTTTTTTGTAAATTTTTAGTCCAAATTTTCCATCAGATTTTAACAGGTAGATTGCCATGGAAACAAATTAGCACCTTGTAAAATATTGCGATAAATGTCAAATTGACATTAACTGTGAGTCTGCCAGCAAAATTCCTGTTGAACGTCTCAGTCTAAGAGAAAAAATTGAATTAATAAGATTGTTTGGTGATGGTGTTCGAAATATCAGAGAAGTTGCTGATGAATTCAATCCACAGAGAAATCCAATTAGGTGCGGAACTGCAGCAGCTCTGAATGCACGATTTTCTCAAACGAGAAGTGTGGTGGACAATATCTCGGCTGTTAGAAATCGAACAAGTAGTGGTAATAGCATAATCTTGGCAACTCAAGCCAATCCCCAGATGAGTTTGCGTCAAAGGGCTGTTGCATTGGATGTAAATGGAGAAAAAATCAGAAGATGCCTTGTGCGTCATAAAATAAAGCCTTTCAAGCCAAAGTTTCTGCACTCGTTGAGAGAAGGTGATGAGCTGAAACGATTCGATTATTGCCTTTGGGCCCAAGGTAACTTTCTGAATGATAGAAAATTTTCAAGTAAAATTTTATTTACGTACGAGGACTACCAATGGAATAGTATCTGCCCAAAATTCCAGATATTGGTCTGTTGAAAACCCTCACTGGGTTATCAGTTGTAAAGCCAAGTATTCACAAAAAGTTAATACGTGGTGTGGAATTGTAGGGGATAGAATAATTGGTCCTTTTTTTAACAACATCTTGAACGCAGATCGATTGCTTCATTTTTTTAATAATGAATTATGGGACTGTATCGAAGGTTTACCTATAAACGTGCGAAAAGATATGTATTTTCAATTGGACGGTGCATCCATTCACAATTCTCAGTTAGACAGAAATTAATTGGCTAAATCTACATTTTCCATCAAGATGGATTGGCAGGAATAGTCCTTCCCAGTAAACAGATGTTCGTTAATTAAACATTTAAAAGGAAACTGCTACCTTACGTTTACTTTTGGTAAAAATGTCGCCCGAATAAACATATAATTAAACCAAGATAAAAACGTTTTTTTACATGTATGTTTTAACGTTTAAATATACGTTTTTCTTACATGTTTATTAACAAGGATTTTACAACGTTAATTTAACCATCATCTGTAATGGAGAATATACGTTTATAATTACTGTTTATCAACGGGAATTTGTAACGTTAAACTACTTGCCGTTAATAACGTAAAATATACATTTTTTTATACACGTTTATTAACAAGGGTTTTGCAACGTTGATTTAACCACCATCTATCATGAAGAATATACGTTTATAATTAATGTTTATCAACGGGGATCTGTAACGTTAAACTGCTTGTATTAAGGACGTATAATAAACCTTTCAATTACAACTAATACATACCTAACAAATGATAGTTTTTCAACTCAGCTGACAGCAGAAGATGAGTACGATTAATTTTAAATTAATTTCAAATGGACTTTATAAAAATGGATTAGATCACAAATCAAATGTCAAATAAAAATCACTTTATTTAAAAAACAAAAATATATTTCAAAAAACTTACATTTCATTATCAAAAAACTAAAATCATTAATACCACATTCTAAAAATATAACTAGCTCCTTCAATCATAGCGTCTTTATCATGAAATAAAAAATATATTTCCTAAATTGTTTGTCAACTTCTCAACCAAAAAAAAAGTATTGCTCCATTAGTTTTTTGCTCTTGACATTCTGAAAGTAGCTTATTTCAACCAATCCTTAACGGCACAAAAGATTACTCTGTCGCTTCTTTCACGCTGGGGAAAATTTAGCTTTGCAGCATCTAAAATTATAAACTATTAAATAGGTCATGAAATTGTGATTACCATATACTACTGCCATTAGTCTCGTGGGTTCGAATGAAATTATATATATATATATATATATATATATATATATATATATATATATATATATATATATATATATATATATATATATATATATATATATATAGGTGTACATGTATCGTGCAAATTAAATTAAACTGTGGAAAATAAACAAGTACATCAAAATTTATAAATGCTTAACTCATAGCTAACCATAATTACTCTCATTCGAAAGTTTGATTCACGAACAATCAAAATACAGGAAAATAAGGTGTATTTATAAAGTTAGATATACGTCTAATGTCTCAATAAAATTAAACTTGAAAATTTGAGAAAGCAACCAACATGGTCGATTTTAAACACGCCGGCTAAACTCATATGTCTCAATTATTTATTCTACCTAATAACGCTCTATAGCACTCAAAATACAAGAAATGTGATTAACTTCGACAACTTTTGAAGACAATTATTACATATTGTGATACAACTTACCTTGATCTAACTTCAAGACATAAAACTTGACACTTTGAGCTGCACTAACTGTACCTATTTCCAAAACTTTGAAAGGAAATCGCTACAGGATGATAATCATTCTTTGTAAAAGTGTATAAAACAATTATAAATTATAGAACAGACCACCATTCACCATAACATACAAGTGTCACGTACTGAATATAATATTTAATAACATCTAATTCTAAACACCACGTTACACACTGCACACCATTTCACCTGTTCTGTTTCTATTCGTCGTTCGTTCTCGTTCAGCATGCGCACAAACACTTACTAATTTACAAGGACACAAGTAGTTAACTATAATATTAAATCTGTTTTATGTATTACATAGTGGAATGCAAAAGACAAATTAGCTCCTTTTAAAACATACACGCATTGTCGAATACCTCTCAGATTGATTATGTGAAAAAAAAAATTAAAAATTAGGAAAACAGTTGTTTTAAATATAACGTTTATATCACATAAAATATCTCACGCTTAAAAAATATCTAGTAAAATACGTATATTTTATGTATAAATCCCTACTTTATGTATCTTTTTGGTAGGCGAACCTTGTTGAAACTACGTCTAACTATTATGTTTAAAACACTAATTAATAACGTATTTTACAACGATAAATTGTTAAGTACTTTGCTTTTTTAACAAAAATTAGAAAAATAGTGATTTTAGATACATCGTTTATATCACATAAAATATCTCTCACTTAAAAAATGCCCGGTAATATACGTATATTTTATGTATGAATCCCTACTTCATACATGTGTTTGACAGGCGAACTGTGATGAAACAACCTTTAAATATTATGTATAAAAACACTTAAATAATAACGTCTTTTACAATGACAAATTGTTTCGTTGCTTTTTTTTTTACAAAAATTAGGAAAACAGTTGTTTTAAATATAACGTTTATATCACATAAATATCTCTCACTTATAAAATGTCTGATAAAATACGTGTATTTTATGTATGAATCCTAACTTCATGTAGGGTTTTGGTAGGCGAACTGTGTTGAAACAACGTTTAAATATTATACTCTTTATCAATAAGGTCTTTACAACGAAAAAATTTTTACGCTTATTTTTTCACAAAAATTAGGTAAATACCTGTTTTACATATAACGTTTATACCACACAAAATATCTTTCGCTTATAAAATGTTTAATAAAGTACATATATTCAACGTATTATTCTCAACTAATCGTAGTTTTTGATAGGCTAAATGTGTTGAAATAACGTTTAAATATTATGTTTCAAAACTCTTCATAATTAACGTCTTTACAACGAAGAAATGGTAACGTTGCCTTTTTAGCCTAGAAATCAACGTAAATTTTTATAACTGATGAGTTTTTTCAACCGTCTCTACGCAAAATAGACGTTTATTAAACGCACGTGTGTTTATTGGGTTATGAACAGTGGCCTCCTCGGTCTCCTGACATTACGCCACTAGACTTCTATTTTTGGGGCTCTGTTAAGAATAAGGTGTACAAAGAAAGGTCCCAAAGTCTCGAGGAACTTTGGAAGAAAATAAGGCAGGCTTGTAGTGAAATAAATATAGCAGAACTAAGAAAAGTTACCAGCAATAATCGTAAACGGATCGAAAAATGCATCAGACTTGAAGGTGGGCTAGTTGAAGCAGACTACATTTAATAATTGTATATTCAATTTAATTAAAGTTTTGTTAGAGTTTACGTGTAAGTTGAGTTGAATAAATCACGTACCATTGTTTTCTTTTGATATTGACGATGCTTGTTGTTTCCATGGAAATCTACCTGTTAAAATCTAATGGAAAAATTGGACTCTGAAAATTAAAAAAACAAAAAATCCGAATTTTGTCTTAAAACTCGGTATGTGCAGTAAAAAATAAAATCTGAATAACTTTTTTAAGTAATTTTTTTTGATATCTCTAACGCATCGCGAAATATAGAGAACCGGCCCTATTCCTGAAATCATAGTAGGCTGGGTTGACATCTGACATTTGAAGTGGGTAGGCTATTCAAACAGCCTAATGACGTTTAACGTCTGTGCAAAAAATTAAATCGCTATCTCTAAAAATAAAGAAAATACAGGCGTGTCTTCATCTTAAGTGTGTCACTGTATATATATATATATATATATATATATATATATATATATATATATATATATATATATATATATATATATATATATATATATATATATATATATATATATATATATATGTATGTAAACATTCAAATGGACCTTGGTTTCAGGTTTTAGGGGCTCAAATTCAGGCTCATGTCTTAAATAAAAATTCGCTAATAACTGGTGCAAAATACCTAGGAAAATTTGTAATGCGGGAACCCGCTTTATATGGTAAGGGTAAAGCTGCGGTTATTTTTTAGAATCACCCATACAGTTACGTGGTAGATCCATTATCTATCTATCGACTCTTTCAAAAATGGCAATGTTTTACGGCCGTGGCAATTTCCAGATTTGACCGCTACAGATTTTTTCTTATGAAGCTATCTCAATAGTAGAGTGGACATTAACCGACGGTAAACTTTCGACGCCTAAAAACAAAATATTCTCAAAGAAACTGCATTCAGTAATCGTTACACAAAATAATGAAGAACACCCGGAGAAGAGCTAAATTAGCCATTGTGGCGATTATTTTCCACATACATTTTTCGAAAATAAGCTAAACTAATTTAATGGCTTCTTTCTAATAAACTATTTTGCAAACATATATTGATTTTTTTCACATATCTTATTCATAAAAAAACATGCACTTCATTTTACCACACCTTTATAAATTTATATAAATTATTTCATAAATTATTGGAACGCATTTCCTATCTGGTGTGTTATCCAGTACTTATATTCGATATTTATAAGCACCAATGTTTCAGAAACTGCTAACATATTTTTTGTAGGTACATATTTTATGTAAGCAATAAAAACTCCAATAGAAAGTTATGATTTAAAAAGCGATTACATTGTAAAACCTACCGGTAAAAAATATTAGAGACGCCTGACTTATAATAAGATGGCAAGAGTTTCAGCGTAAGCAAATATTTAAGCTGGAATTTCTAAAAGCAAAGACACCTGTCACAGACAATATTTATCGTCGCACGGCAGTATAACATAAACAAATTAAATGTCTCTAGAATACATATATGAAACAGTACAATACATACATGTGGGCAATGCTCCCGGCCAGATGACTGTATCTCACACCAGTAGTTCCAAAATTGCCGGAATCATCATCAAGGGCTTGCACCCAGGCTACTGTGGTACCTGGCTCACTGTTTTCTGGTACGTTGACCTCGTAAGAACCACTGACGAATTCTGGGTAGTTGTCATTTCTATCCAGAACATGAACCACAACTGTCACTTCACTGAACTTTGGTTTTATTTTAACTATCTCTTTTGCTACTAAAGTAAAATTGAGTATCTTGATTCTCTCGTAATCTAATGCTGTAGAATTTTTAACTCTTAACATAAAAGTTGCTTCGTTGATTGCTTTGGCAGGAGTTATTTCAAAAATATCACTTGCACCTTTCACATAGAGTTGAAAAGTACCATTGTTACCCTGAAATCAATACTTATATAGTATGCTATATTTAAATATGAAATGCTTTGATTTTGTTTGCAAGTTTTCGTAGACGAGATTCCAATTATATCAAGAAATCTATGTCATACGTTTGATTCAGTTTAGAATATATTCGTTTCGTGATTAACATTGATAAATATTATATAGGCTATACAATACAAGAACATCAATTATGTGATGCGACCCTCTAGATGTTACTCCTATTCACTTTTTGTATCTAAGTAAAATAGTAGAAAAGCATAGGCCATTTCTGAGTAGTTTTTTCTGGGCATTTTTAACGTGACATTTAACAATGTTTTCTATAACATAAAATATACAGTGTCTGAGATGAGGTTGTTTTTGTTAAGAGAAACCTCTTCTGTATTTTGTTATACAATTATAATGAAGTAAATGCACGTTGTTATTATTATTATTAATATTTTAAAGAGTTATATAAAATAGTGTGTATATTAGTCTCCAATACCAAAAACAAAAAAACAGCACTAAAATGTAACATTGACCACTATAAAAAAAGATAAAAGACAACAGCTGAAGATGTGGATGAAAGAAATTCGCTTGTCAACAATTTTTGAAGGAAGGTGCATTGATAAAATTGTCAGGTAAAGCATTTCATGTATTAAACATTATGTGTGACAGAAAAACTGTCGAGGCACCATCCTAAAATGTTTATATGTCTGCATCAAATGTCATCTCCACCATGTATCGTGATTTCGTACAGACATCCTTACAACCAACTCAACAGAAGACCTTGCAGTATTTCGTATGTGTAAACTAACTCTAATGCCCGGGTGCAAAAGCCTTCCTCAGATATTTAACATAATTTTAAAAGCTAATTAGAACAACCAATCAGAACTACAACATATTTGGTTGCCATAGCAACAGAACCAAACTACAGTGCGTGATTAGTCGTATGAACCAATTATTAACCAACGACCAATTAAACATTTAACAAGGCTTTCTGCAACCGGTCACATGTCTTCTGTAATCCAGGATTATGATCCTAAGTATAGAAAGGCGTTTTTGATACCTATATAAAATGTAATCTGGGAACAATACTACATTCAACAAACAATAAGAAACTCATACAATCGACACAGACCGAAAGCACAACCAATCACAGAACAGTAAACCCACCAATAGGAGCTCAACACGCAAACGTCACGTACAATTTAAGACATAGACCACGCAGTAACGACCATAGTCAGTAGCGTGCTGGTGATGAACCAGATAGGTTCGAAACTGCAGTCCACGTAAACAAATAAACTATATATATATATATATATATATATATATATATATATATATATATATATATATATATATATACTCCCAACTATATTTTAGCATACCAGATAATTGCAAAGATATATTTGTGAATTTGTTTTTAAAAAGGACAGGATCTAGTGCAATTTGCAGGGTCGCCTAAATATTTTTTTTGTGTTTTCTTAGCAAAGCATCGGGGTCAATGAATAATATTTTTCACAAAGATAACAAAAGATTACTTTCAAATTACATTTGGTACAATTGTGTTTTAAAACTCTTTTGAAAGAACAAATCGCGAATTAACAACACTTGTACTTAGGTTGCTTTTTTAAAAAATTTATTAAACTACTTAAACTATTTAACAACAAACTAGCATAGTTACTGCCTAAATTAATACTGAACAAATATTACACAAAACAGTGGCTTTATATAATAATCGGATAAGTGTTCGTTGCAGGTTCTCACGAGAACATGCAGATCTAGCTTCCTCTGAGACGCCCTCGTGGCGCAGGTGTATAGGTGCCAGCCTGCTAAGCGAGAGGTCCCGGGTTCGATTCCCGGGCGAGCCAATTTGACTCTGTCTGGAAAATTTTAAAAAATATAGAATGATGGGAAAAATGTGCTAATGGCCTGAGATGCCGCAGCCAATAATATTAAATTAAAAAAAAAAAAAAAAGCTTCCTCTGATTTCGCACTGCTGGCACTATCTGCAACGGTCGGCATAATTCGTAGAATCTGCTTATGGGAACTGCTGCATGCAAATGTAACTTGATACCATCTACGTGACATATCGTGAGAAGCCATGTGTTAACTCCTCCCCCCATTAGAGGACGGAACCCTTGGGTTTCGGAATTCTTAAGGGATTTTCCGCTTCTGCTTTGCTTCTTTCATTCTGCTGGGCACATCTTCTTTTGACAAAAACTGTAATAAATATTGTTGCTAGAAGGATTAGTATGATGTAGAGTAGGATCGTCCAAACACTTGTGTGGTACAACGGGAGTCTAATTTTGTTGGGAATTCTACTTTTTATAGACTGCAGCTGAGCCCTGATGTTGCTTACGTCGTGCAAAGGGACGTTTTCCAGTTCCATTGCTGGCAATTCTTCTATGTTTATTTTGCTTTCTGGATCTTCTTCCAACTTTGGTAAGGAGAACAATTGTTGTGTCTCAACTGAGCTCTGCACTGTACTGTATCGTTTATCACCAATCGACAACTGACATCTTGGTTTGAGTGTCACCATATACGTGCCTTGTATAATTTGTGTGTTTTCTTCTCCCGAGCATTTGATTGACATCTTGGTTTCCTTTGGAGCCACCACCATAAACTGTGTGTTGCCATATTTGGAAACGATAGTCTTGGTAATTTTTACAGTCTCTTGTTCGCAATTATTGATAGGCTTTTGGAAATTAATTAGCCTAACTTCACAGGGAGGATCTTCACTGACATCTGCTATTGTGTCTTCTGTACAGACATAGATCTCGTTCGTAAGCTCCTGGCAGGGGTTGTTTCTGAAGGCGTATTGTTGCTAATTTAGGATAAGGTACTTGGATCGAGGTATTATCATTGAGAAGCTGTTAGGATTGGTTTGTATAGGTAGGGAGTACAGTTGGTAGTAAATATAGTCAGATTTGTCTATTAGTGGAATATCAATTTGGAATATAATTTTATATCCAGTTTGGATAGACTTGATTTTAAATAATTTTTCATACAAAGATAAGTCATTCTTGCTTACTAATCTAGATTGTGAAATGTATTTTTCTATTACAGGAAGCTCTTTAATAATGAATTTTGGTTTGATGATAGAAGTGTGAAAAGTATTTAATTTAGAGAACGTTATAGCATTTTCAGTTGTTAATATTATCGATTCTATGACATTAAATAGGTTAGCGATTTCAGTCAACAGTTCTAGAATATGCGCTCGCTGGAGAACAGGCATGATATTAGTAGCTAAATCTTTAGTAATGTTTTGAAGTGCCAACATTCTTTTGACAATTTCTTTTTGATTATGAGTTAAAGTATTTACTGTTTGGTTAAATTCATTTATTGCATTTATCATAACAGATGTTTGTTCGTCAAATAGCTCATGCATTCTATTTTGATCATCAGCTAATAATTGAAGGGCTTTGTTGATTCTTTCGCCATCATCAGCATCTAGATTGCCAGTGATTGATTTAAAAACTGTACCCAAAGGGTTGAGTAAACCTCTCTTAAATCTATACTTATCAGGGAAAATTCTAAGGAAAGTTTCATCTATGTTATCTACAGTATAATTAAGGGCGATTATAAAATTATGGTATTCAGATCTAAAATTATCACTTAAAGTATTGGCTATAAGATAATATTTATATTTAAGTTTACTGTAGTCAGTAAATAAAGGTTCCATATTATATACATGTATAAGGCGCCATACGTCATTTTGGCAATAGCTTCTACCTAACTGGCGAGGTAAAAACCCAGGGTTGTTCTTTAAATCTTCTAGTTGTGGCTGCCCTCCGCATGCCCACCTGAAAGGCGAAGATTTCTTAAATGAGTTACACATTGCTCGTCATTCTTGTGATTTATGAGTAAAGCTTTATTATGTTCTAAGAGGGATATTATAGTGTATGGGCCTGTATAGGGGTTTTTGTGCTTCTTGTGAAATCCAGGGGGTATCTTTTTATATACTGTTTGGCCCTCTTTAAATGGCTGATTAACTTCGACGTTAGTTCTGAGGAGCATTTTTTCTTTCGATTTTTCTATCCGATCTAATACGATATCATAAACTATTTTCATAAAATGTTTGTGTTTTTGGTTATATTCTTGGGTGAGTGTAACTTCGGGATCAAAGTTGAAGATTTCTGGGATGTATCCGAATATTAGCTCAAAAGGTGGTTTGAGAGTTTGAGAGTGAATGCTTGAATTGTAAGCTAGGATGCAGTAGGGTATCAAGTCAGGAGGTTTTAGATTTGGGTATTTTATTTTGAAAATTCTATAGTGTTCAATGAGTGTGCTGTGGAATCTCTCTACTGGGCTGTTAGAGTTAGGATTATGAGGTGTAGTTATGTGCAATTCAATTTGATATGACTTTAGGAGCTCTTTGACAGTGTCATTTGAGAATTCTGTACCAGAGTCGGAAACGACGCCTCTTACTGTACCATATTGTGAAAAATATCTTATTAATACCCTGGAAATTTCGATAGCATTCTTGCTTTTAATGGGAAAGGCCTGACCGAATTTACTGAAAGGATCAAGAATTGTAAAGAACTGAGATGATTCGATTTGAAATGTATCTATGTGAATTAATTCTAGAGGTTTCGAAGGAGTTGGAGTGTGTTCTAAAGGTATTTTAATGGGATGTCTATTGTATTTTGCTTGCTTACATGTCGCACAGTCTAAAATGAATTCTAAAATTTTTTGTTTTAAACTAGGATAATAATATTTCTGTTTCATCCTTAAATAAGTTTCATCCGGACCCCTATGGTTAGTTTTACCTTGATGATATGCTATTATAAGATCCTTTAATTCATCCTCACTGTTAATTTCTTCCAAAACTTTATCACATCTATAAAATTGTGGCGCATGCGCATTATTAAAGTGTTGATTGATAGCCGAACTAACTAATTCATAATGTCTCTAATTAATAAATAGGCAATAGTATTTCTTTTGAGGCAAACAGTGCTGCTTTACAAATTCCGCTATCTTGTCTGGATCTTCTAAATTAAATTTAGCATGAATAAAATTTCTCTTGCCTTTTCTGACGTGTATAATTTCGGGTTCCTCTGAGCAACTAAAGAATATTTGATTGGATTTATTATTGATAATTTCCTCTTCCAAAATAGGAATGCCTGGTGAGGCATATGATTCCTGGTTAGAATTAACTGTATCTAGTTCTTCGATTTCCTCATCAGCGTTCTCATTATCTCTCTGCCATTCTGTTTCATCTACATTATTAATTACTGATTGATTATCAACATCCAAAGGATTAATTTCTACACGTGATAAAGCGTCGGCGTTATTTGTTTTTCCTTTCTTGTATTCTATATCGTACTCATATTCTTCAAGCTTTAAACGCCATCTTACTAGCTTCGAATTGGGCTCCTTTAATGAAAATAGCCATTTCAGTGGTTTGTGATCAGTCATTATGGTAAATCTTTTGCCGTAAAGGTAGGGTCTAAAGTAATTTACAGCCCAGACTATTGCAAGTAGCTCTTTTTCGATTGTACTATACCTGCTTTCTGTCTCATTCAGAGTTCGGCTTGCATAAGCTACAGGCAGGTCTGAATTCAGTTCGCCTTGACTTAAGACAGCTCCAAGTGCGACGTTGGAGGCATCCGTAGTTAACATAAATTTCTTTGTAAAATCTGGTGGCTGTAATATTGGACTGTTCATTAAAATATGTTTACATGTTTCAAATGCCTCTTTATAATCTTCGTTGTTAATATCAATTTTTGAATTTCTCTTTAGACATTTTGTTAAAGGTTTTGTGACATTCGCAAAATTCTTAATAAATTTTCGGTAGTATCCTATTAAACCCAAAAACGATTTGATTTCTTTTTGTGTTTTAGGAATCGGAAATTTCTCTATGGCTTCGAGTTTCCGTGGGTTAGGTTTAATCCCTTCTGGGCTGACCACATGTCCCAGAAATTCAGCCTCCTTCTTTAAAAATTCGGTTTTATCCAGTTGTATCTTTAGCTGAAAGTTCCTGAACCTCTCGAATACTTGTGTAAGCTTGTCTAGATGCTCCTGTAGAGACGTCGAGAACACAATTACGTCATCCATGTAGACAAGGCAAGTTTTCCCAATCAATCCGTGTAGAACATTATTCATTAGGCGCTGAAACGAGGCTGGAGCATTATTAAGGCCGAATGGCATCCTTAAATACTCATAATGACCTAGATCTGTTGAGAATGCCGTCTTTTCAATGTCGTCCGGATGTATCTCTATCTGATGAAAACCTGATGCCAAATCAATTGTAGTGAAATAGTGAGATCTACCAATTTTATCCAATATTTCTTCTATTTTAGGTATGGGGTAGCGATCTGGTATGGTTTTATCGTTGAGCTTTCTGTAGTCTACAACGATTCTCCATTTTTGTTTCCCACTGGCATCTGCTTTCTTTGGGACGACCCAAATTGGTGAACACCACGGTGAATGTGAATGCCTAATAATGTTTTGCTGTAACATTTTATCCATCTGTTTTTGTACCTCTTCTTTATGCACCTGTGGGTAACGATATAATTTCGAATGGACAGGTATATCGTCGGTCGTCCTAATCCTATGTTTTACAACGTGTGTGGAAGTTAACTTTTCGTCCTCTTTATAAAATATATCTGAATAACGTTTGCATAAATATATTAACTGTTCACGTTCTTCTTGATTTAAGTGATCCATGCGTATTTCTTTTAAGGCCCAGTTATCATCGCAATTTTTCTTAACACTATTATTATATTTATGATTGTAATTGCTATATATTGCATTATTATTTAATTCAATGGTCTCTAAAGGTTTAGTAAATCTGACATTAATTTGTGTAGAAGTTGGGTTTATTATTTTAACACTGGCCTCACTATCTGACAATTTAACTAAACAGTCAGGTATAAATAAATTATTAATTAACACTTGGTTAACAAGTCCATATCCATTGGACTTATTGACAGGAACATTGATTTTAGTTTCCGTATTTGGCTCAAGAGTATATTCATAAGGAAAATGTATATCAATTTCTAACCTACCTAAGTATAATTTCCTATTATTAAAATCTAGCCTTGCTTTACTTGCAAGGAGAAAATCGGCTCCTATCAAACCCGTGTAGTTATCATTAAAATTAAATAAACAAAATTCGTGTGGACGATTAGTAATTGAATTCAGTAAAATATTTGCCCTGTATTTGTGCACGGAGAATCCATGAGCTGATTTAATGTGAAATGATTTTTGAAAGATTTTATTTTTATATTTTTCTTGAACAATATCTGGTTTCAAAAGACTTTTACTGCTTCCCGAATCTATGAGAAATTTTCCAGGCAGTTCGGGGATTTCAACATAAGTAAGTTGACATAAATTAAGATTGTTTATTTCTATTAAGGATTTTCGGTTGATGTGCCCGGTGTAGGAAAATTTTGATTTTCACGATCGTAAAGTTCGGAAGGTGTATCAATCTCATGAGTAAATAGTTCGTCAGAATTAAACCTTGTTCCGGGAACTGTGGATCTTTGCTGATTAGCAGGGAAGTTATTTCTTCTTGACTGTGTTGAAAAATTATTGGAATGTCTTGTAAACCTTGTGTTGCCACTCGAAGTATCCATGGGTTCAGGATATCTGTTTTGGAAATGTTCTCGTGGGTTTTCTGGTTTAAAAGAGGGCGGTCTAGAAAATTGTGAATTCTGATTATTTTGGCTTTGATATTGGGAAGTATTCCTAAATTGTGAAGTTTGATTATTTTGGCTTTGATATTGGGGATTATTTCTAAATGGTTTCTGAAATTGCATAACTGGAAAGTTTTGGGGAGTAGAACGATTGTTGAAAGACCTGGTTTGTGGATTGGGGGTTTTATTATTTGGCGATGTATAATTGCCTGATTTAAGAAATGTCCTATCTCTATACTCGTAATTTTCTTCCAGAACTATAAACTTAAGAGCATCTTCAATAGATGCAGGTGCAGTGGATCTTACTACCATTCCTAGAGGGTTTCTAAGTCCCCCGAGGAACGCTTTTAATGTTTGTTGAGCGTAAATTGCTCTTTTAACTTCTAATATTTGTTGATTGTCTTCATTACAAATTAAATTAGAGACCAGAAGTTGTTCAATATATCTACACCTATTACTAAATGTTAAAGCATCCTCATTATGTTTCTGCTTGAGTGTTAAAAGTTCGCTCAAAAGACTAGTGTCGTCTCGTTGGTCCGTGAAGTTTTGCACTATAGCTTGTCTTAGGTCTTGCCAATTATTAATAATTTTTGTGCTAATTATAAGTCTAGCTTGACTGGTTAATTTTGACTGTATATAATTAACTAAAAAATGATTTAAATATAATCTTTCATCTTCAGCGTTATAAAATGTGTTCATAATGAGATCGCATGCCTTAAGAAAGTTACCAACATTTGCCGGTTCCCCATTGAACTCAGGTATCATCTTTAAATAGAATTCACTAAAGTTGTTTGCCATATTGTTAGCTTGGGCCATGTTTATGCTAAATTCTGTGGTATTAATTAAGTTACTATGAATTTGTTTTACAAGACTAATACTATTACGAGTAAAATTATTCTGAACTTCCTGTTCAACAATATTAATATCTAAATTATTTTCTTCAGGAATGACTTCTAAGTTGTTTTCAAAATTAAACTGATTAAGTCTGCTTATTAATTCATCAATATCCGACATATATTCACATACATAAGACAAAGGAACAGAGAAAATATAGGAGAGCAACTTACAGTAATAGTAGGAACCAGATGACCATTTGTTTTTCTTAAAAACCAAGGAACCAATATTCTTTTGATGCCTTAGGTTGCTGGGAGATCCGTCACCGACTGCGCCAATTAACAACACTTGTACTTAGGTTGCTTTTTTAAAAAATTTATTAAACTACTTAAACTATTTAAAAACAAACTAGCATAGTTACTGCCTAAATTAATACTGAACAAATATTACACAAAACAGTGGCTTTATATAATAATCGGATAAGTGTTCGTTGCAGGTTCTCACGAGAACATGCAGATCTAGCTTCCTCTGATTTCGCACTGCTGGCACTATCTGCAACGGTCGGCATAATTCGTAGAATCTGCTTATGGGAACTGCTGCATGCAAATGTAACTTGATACCATCTACGTGACATATCGTGAGAAGCCATGTGTTAACTCGCGAGTTAGATAGAAACATAATTGGAAAATAATATTTTTAATTAATAATTTTAATATTAAAAGCTCAGAAAAAACTATACAGGAACTCGTCTTAAATTTTTGTAGTTTCAAGTGAAAACACAAGGCATGGGGGGTACCGTGCCTTGTACATACGGTTTATACAGTGTGGAACAGCTAAATGGAATAAATTCAGTATCTTAATTATTCTGCATATTTAGAAAAAATCCCGAAACACGTCAATTTTAAATTAAAAATAACATCCTGAAACGTGATAACTTCACCCCTGCATTCAATCCCATTCGAGTGACAGTAACTCCCAAAATTTTATATAGGGAGTACGGGCCAGTGACACCTCATTTGAAAGGTCTCTTCATTCTCTATTCAAAACTGGTATGTAAAATTTATCGCAAAAATTAACAGACAAAAAATTGTATCACGAGCCTCGCGACAACACACTAAAAAATTAATAACTAATTTCGTTTTATTCTTGATAATGAGAAAGCAAGAATAAACAATTTCAATGTTTCTTGAAGGGTATCAATGGAGAAGAAGACATGAAACGTTTACCAACTTGCTGTGTGATTGAAACCGCATGACAATAGTTGTCAGTTTTTAACTGAAATTCAGAAACGTGGTTTATTTACCATAAATGCATAACCTACACTTCTACTCATGACTGGTTACGGAGATAAAAAACGATCAAAAATCGAAGTTGCTCGCTTATTTCAAGAACATGTTTCCGATTTGCCGCCTATATCCCAAGGGAGAATCAGTGAAATTGAAAAACAATTTCACGAGCTTGGACATGTAAGGCAGATAAAAAAAGCTTATAATGCAATGAGTAATGATACCAAATTGGATGTAATGCTTAAGTTTGAGGAAAACCCACATTGATACCTCGAGGCGACAAGCAGCCACAACATTGGATGTTAGCCATTCATCAATCTATTATTAAAAGGAAACAAAGTACATCGCTATAAATTTATGGAAACTCAGAAGCCCATATAAGACGATTTTGATAGAAAAACGTCTGTTTCTGAACAAATATATAAAACATTAAATAACAATGTTATCCAACTAGAACATGTTTTGTTTTCTGAGTGCAGTTTTACGCTTTATGGCCATGCTAACTGTCAAAATTGTTGCTGCTGGTTTAAAGAAAATCTACACTGGATGAGAAAAGAACATACCTAGTCAGTTGGAATTGTTGGAAATCAGATCATTAGTCCCTTTTTCAACGATGGCAGTTTGAATGGAGATAATTATTTAGCACTGCTCCAGAATAAGATTCTGCAAACTTTTGGCAAACTTATATCCTGATCGAGCAAACCCACAAGCTCTAGGGAACATGATACGGTTCCGGCAGGATGGAGCTCCAGCACATTCTCAAAAACCAATGTCGGGCAGTACCTCGACTTAATATTTCCAAATCGGTGGATAGAGAGACAAGGATCGTTATAACTGCCAGCACGATCACCCAAATTGGCGCTATTAGACTTTTTCTTGTGGGGATATGTTTTTGTATACAAAACCAACCCACGAGATTTAACTGACTTAAGAAGGAGATTTCGATTAGGTCGGCCACGCCTCAGACGTTGATTAACGTTAGAAAACACGTTTATTCACAATCAAAATGCTTCCAAGACATTTAAGGCATGAATTTTGAACATCTATATTAACATTGATGTGTATTTTTTCCATAATAGAGAATGAAACGTGATTAGTTATTAGTTTTTAGTGTGTTGTAGCAAAGTTCAGATGCATTTCTTTTTTCTTTACTGTTAACTTATGCAATAAATTTTTAAAACTTAGCATTTTTAATAGAGAATGAAAAGGTCTTTCAAATGAGGTATCACAAGCCCCTATTTGCTATTTAAAAATTTGGGGGTTGCAATTGACACTCGAAGGAGGTTGAATGTAGTGGTGAAGTTTTTACATTGAAGGATGTCATTTTTTCATCGAAAATTGATGTGTTTTAGGATCTTTAACGTTAAGTTCAGAAAACCAAAATAAACAGTTTAGTGGCGCAAAGGAATCGATTAAATTGGGTTTTAGATTCATAAAAAATATGGCTTTGTCTGTAAAATAAGTAATACTATACCTGGTCGTAATCGTATACTTCGGGTACCGCGTCATTTAAGAAATTCAATGGTGTATTGATAGGAGCATTTTCAGCGATCTGGCATTCATAATGGCTACTTCTAAATTTTGGAGTCTCGTCGTTAATATCTGTAATAATCACAGTGATCTCAGTTGTTTCTTTAGGTACTGGGACTACTTTACTTCCGACCTCAGTAGCCTGTGAAATTGCAAGCAATTATTATAGTTATTGTGTGTAAAATACGACCGTCGTCAACTTACAGTAACTTGCAAGATGTATGTCCCTGAGCTTAAAGATTCCCTGTCGAGAATGTTTGTTGTTATAACAATTCCTGTATTACTTTCTACTGTAAAAACTTCGCCTATTTTCTCTACGCTATTCGATGATAATGAATATCTAATTGGATTATTAACACCACGGTCTCCATCTATGGCAGTGACTGAAACAAATGAAATGTGTTACTTTTAACCATGTAAAACAGCACTTTAACATTAATTAAATGTTTCAGAATTACAAAATTTGGGCAACATTGAAACATGATTAGAAAGTAGAATGCAACTTTTCAGAAATGTCCCACCAAACATGAAACAATAGTGAAATGTTTTAGAATTATAAAATATAGGTCATTTTACAGGAAAACGAAGGTTTTCATAAAAAGACAACAATATATCTAATGCCCTTTTACCAGCTACAGCCGTTTTTGGCCTTCCTGTTGTTAGCCTATCTACAGCTCCAGCTTACTTAAAAATTTTCAATCATTTGGAAACATACCCTTCAATATTTGTGAGCCATAGATACACTTCTACAAAAAACATGCACACTTTTTTATCACTGAGTTTTCTGTCACCGTAGTCCACCATCATTAATACATATTTCAAATCGCAGCTTTTCGCTCAATTCTGACAAAATATTATTCATTTTTAAGTTGTAAAACTTCTCAATTTTCTGACGTGAAGCTCTCTAAAGTATTACAAACTGCAGATAACTGGCAGTTGACAGCTACAAATGTAGTCGTTTTTTCAATGGGTAATTCGATAAGAAATTGATAAATTAAGTCCAACCGAAGAAGGTGAGTTTTAATAGTTAATTTTTTCTCAATTTTTAGGGAATTTTTCGTAATACGGAAAATTTACTAATGAGGAGATCTGTGTTTTTGATAAAATTGGGCGTGTGCCTTCCTTTTGTAAATGGCTTGGATAAGTTCGTTAGCCAGGAAAATCGGACGAGCTTTTCCGGGAAAATTTTGGGTTTTCTTTCAGAATTATTTTCTCCGAACATAACGGAGCTCTGGCAACCAAATTTGGCACATGCGTTTCTACTATCAAACTTACACTACATGCCAAAATTCAGATCTCTAAGTTAAAAGAAAAAAGTTATAGGCATTTAAATAAAAACATTTTGGCTTCCACTGGTGATCCGAGGACAGCACAGGAACAAGATATTTTGTGTGATTAACAAAACCAATTGAATATCATATACAACGGTTATGTTTTCTTGACGTGAAATATCAAGAAGAGTAAGAAAACATACTTTGAAAATTTTATAATTTGTCTTCTTAAAACGTCAAAGCCGCAATTTTAAACGTCAGAATTTGCATTTTTCAGACAACGAATCTGGAAGAATTACGAATTATGTATAAAAAATGTCGTATTAAGTGTGTTTAACAAGGCCTTAAGTTTCAGCTTCAACGATCATTGTCCTTCATTTTACTAAAATATTTTCGGAAAATCCATTTTTCGAATAGGCCCTCTTTCTGATGCTTTGGCAGTAGTTTCAGCTATATAGTTTATGGTTAATAGTCTATATTTTAACAAACTTTCGTAGAAAAATTTGTTGTCGAGAACTCCGCGATTATGAATTTTAAAAAGATTTCTTCAAATCAGCGCGAACTAGAACCCCTAAAACCCATATACGGGATCAGTTTCAATTTTTTGTCTATTTACACATATACAGGGTGACGAATTTCTACGGTAAAGCTCAATATATCCGTTATTACACAAGATATGCGAAAAAATTATATACATTAATTATAGGGTGTGTCGTGCTGCATCTTATAAACCTATTTTGACAGTCACATGATGGCCCATAAGTCGTTGGTGTGTTGTGTGTGTTTTGTTTCTTTAACGTCGGCCTATTTCCGCGACTATGGCCAATCACCGACGCCAGGGAGCAGTTTCACCTCACTATCCTGGAAATTTTGCCGAACACCTGCCTTTCTGTAAGGAGGGTGGGGATATTTAACGTGCCCAACATCGCATGAACATGGGACCGACGGCTTTACGCCCCCTCCGAAGGGCGGAACGTGCAGACATTCAACTGGCTCAAATACAATGCCAGAACCTCGGTTGATGTTAATGTTACAGTACTTTTCGGTTCAAAGGCACACATTCTTACCCCTGAACCACCGAGTTTCTCAAGTCTTTGGTGGTACACACTTTACTTTTTAATAGGACACACCTTGTGTTATTGCCTTTTTGTAGTTTCCATCGAATTTTAATGAATGTTTGTAAGGTAAAAAAACATAGATATCGTTCATCGTTTTTAAGTTATTTCAATTGTTTTGTAACTTTTCACGTTTTTGGCCCATATCACAAACACATATCACAAATTGTGATAGGGCGGTTTTACTAACAGGTAGCGGAACCCTATGAAAATGCCACATTCAGCGAGCTTTTTGTTTGTATTACTGGTCAAAAAAATCGAGATGCCGTATACAGGCGCTCTCAAATAGTGGCTGAGTTTGAAACGTTTTCGCAGAAATGTTTTTAGTGTTTCCGTAGAAATAATTTTTTGTTAGATTTTTTTGATAGTTTGGTAATTAATAATAAATATTTAGTAAGTTATTGTTAAAAAACTGTCGAATTTTTGTGAAAAATATAATTTAGTGTAACATTACTCAAGGCAATTTCTGTAAAAATTAATGGTGCATTTTTATAAAAGAAATTTTTGCAAATTTTCATAATTTTTTTTTGATTGTGGCCATAAAGCTCTCTGTGAATAATTATATCTTGGCAGGTGCGTAAATACCTTGAAGAGGTGTGTTCGTCAAGAAAATCGGACCAGTTTTTTCTGGAACTTTTTAAGTTGATTTTTGGAAAATGTTTGTGCTTTTTGAAACAAGAAAGCTATTTTAATGAAATATGGTACATTAATACTACTATATAGGTTATACTGCCAACCAAATGTCCTTTTAAAAACAAGACATATTTGCCATTAAAAACATTTTTACGAAATTAGCTACCATCACGCACAGGCTGGTGCCAGACTTTTTTTCTTATGGAACCCGATTAGTGGTTTATAGTGCCATATCAAGAAAGAGGCGTTCTTTCCACAAATGCAAAAAACTGTACCTTGCCATAAAAAACAATTAGTTGCAATAGCAGCAAACTTGTTTACGCTATGAGGAAGTGTTGGTACCGAAAAAGTATGTATAAAAATCTTGGTTAACATATTTTTTTAATAATGTAAAGTGCCTTTCCATAGTTTTTACTGCCCCTGTATAATTAGCTAATGATAAACATAATATGATAACAAGTCAGTAACTATTTGGAGTTACCTTAAAAAAGTAGATGATAAGAACTGTATCTAGCAAAGTTAAATGACTACAAATTTCGACCTTCAAGTGTGCATTAAGCTGTCGGTCTCATGTACCACACAATGCACATAAAATATGCATACCCTGATTACAAAAGATAATATGTAGTGTGGCAAAACGCTGGGTTGGTGAGGTAAATCTGCGGCCTGGCGTCGGTGTATGGCAATAGACGCGCAAATAAGCCGACGTTAAAGAAATAAAACATACTAAGGTAAGGTGGGGCAAGTGCGCCTACGGGGCAAATGCAGCTTTTACCATTATATTTCATTTTTTTCACATATACTGCACTGCCATCTATGAACTTGACATCTAACTAACATATTCTTACAGATTTTACCGGGTAGCGAGGTTCTGGTCTATTTTTGTTGAGAAGGCACACGTGCGAAATATTGTTATTTTCGGTTGTGAAACGAGTTGGTAGTGTTTTCATAATCAACCAACATCTTCAAAATTATAGAAGTTTTTGAGGTAATTTTTGGTGAGTATATTGGTTTTTACGTTACATTCATTGTTTTTAAAGTATTTTACTTCTTCTTTACATAAAATTATGTTTTTATGGTTAGACCGCACTTGTCCCAGCTATTTTAATTACCGGGGTAAGTACAGTCTATTTCATTGGGGTAAGTGCAGTCTGTAGAGCGCACTTGCCCCTTTTAAATTTTTTAAATAATAATCATGTTTTATTCCTTTTTAGACAAAGAATGGTTCGGAATTACGTGAGAAAAGGTAATAGAGGATTAGGATATTTTCAAGAGACACTTGCAATAGCAATAGACCTCGTCAAAAGTGGTTCATTAGCAACCTACAGAGCTAGCAATATATACAAAATACCTAAAAATACTCTTGCTGATCATATTAAAGGGCGAAGAGGTAAACTAAGTTCAACCTATGGTAGGAGGACAGACTTAACTCTTGAAGAAGAGACTTCCCTAGCTGACTGTATTCGCTGTATGGAGAAATGGGGGTTCGGCCTGACATAAAAAGAAATAATACAAATCGTCGCCGATTACGTCAAACTAAACAATATAAAAAGTCAGTCTAAAAATGGAATCCCTGGCGAAGACTGGTTTTTAAACTTTAAACGTAGACATAATATTTCCATAAAAAGTCCCCAAAGTGTCGAATTTGCTAGGAAAAAAATGTTGATCCTCTTTTAATATATGACTATTTCGATTTGATTGAGAGGATAGTAAAAGAACTCGGACTGGAGGATAAGCCATCTCAAATTTGGAATTTGGATGAGAGCAGCTTCTGTTCCGATCCTTCCAAAACAAAAATAGTTGGCCAGAGAGGACTTCTGTCAACTCATACAACAGGTGGTCCCGGCAAATAAAACACTAATGTTTTAATGTGTTGTAGTGCAATTGGTGACAAAGCACCTCCGCTTATAATTTTTAAAGGGAATAATGTGTGGGATCAATGGGTAGCTCCACCTACTAGCGAATTCCCTAATGCCACAAATGCGGCAACTGCTAACGGGTTGATGGAGAGTGCTGTTTTCAAGAACTATTTTGAAGAAATCTTCATTAAACATTTATCAAAAAATCGACCAATTTTAGTAATTTACGACGGCCATGCTACTGATTTAAGTTAGTAAGTTAGTAAAATTGTTGAAAATCAGATTATAATTTTAAAACTTCCACCCCATACCAGCCATTTACTCCAACCTCTGGACCTAAGCGTGTTCAAGTTTCTTAAAGGTCGTTGAGATGCTAAGTTGGTAGAGTGGCAGCAAAAAAACGTAGGTGTGAAGATTCCAAAGCGTATATTTTCAAAATTAATTGGCGAAATATGGACCGAAACTAAGTCAGAAATAATAGTGAATGGATTTGTCAAGCCCGGAATTTTTACAATCAACCGAAATATCGTACCCTTAGACTTTTTCGATTCAACTGCTTTTCAAAGATGGAAATCTTCTCAAGCCCAAAAAATTGCTCATGAAGATTTATCCTCGCTCTCAACATCCAACATGCAAGGCAAAGATCATCAGGTGATGCCTTCAACCAGTGCGCAAGATAACTATCAGCCGCCGATGTCAACAACTAGAGTGTATAATGATGGCCAGGTTCCGCCGGATCTGTCATTAGATCAAAATTATGTAATTTAAAATCAAGATCAAAAAAGTTCCAAAAATGCACCAGCAATGATAAATGTTCCGTTGCAAGATGAAAATAACTCGCATAACGCCGAAGCTGGTTTTCAAGAGCTCTTACTAAAATTCATAAAATGAGATTAAGTTCCTACAAAGCAACCTAGAAAGCGAGTTTGCTCAGGAGCCGAGGTGATTATACAGAAAGATGTTACACTATTTCAACAAAAGACACAAGAAAAAAAAACTTATAAAAAGAAAAATTCAATAAACAATGTTGAAGAGAAGAAAATTGTTCAAAAGAAAAAAACACGTGAAATTAGTTCAAACGAAAGTTACTTATATTCTTGGACAAGTTATTCTAGTAGTGATAGAATAACCAAGTTCGATGATTTGTCAGATGTTGAAATGGAGGAAAAAGATGATTTTAGTTCACATAGTGGCAAAGAAAACGAAACTAATAACAATGAAAATCAAATCCTCACAATTCAACACGGCGACTTCGTTTTCTCGAATTTTTATGGAAAGAAAAAAAACTTACAAATATGTATGTCTCGTCACTGGACTTTCAGACGATCAAGCTGAAGTGACATGCTTACGCAAGTTAAAAAATGCATCTGAATATCGGTTGGATGAAAACGACAAATTCTCAATTTGCTGTCAGATATCATAAAAAAGCTGCCACAACCAACCATGTTACCACATGGGGATTTTCAAAACTATGTTTTTTCGGAGTTCGTTGAAGTTTATGATTTATAAAAGTATGAAGCTATTTAGAATTATATTTTTTGTTTTTATTACGTACTTAAGTATAAAGTAAATAAATGATTTAATTTACTGTTACTGACCATATAAGGACTGAATTAGAATTATTTTCATTTCTTATTTGTTATTGCATGCACATTATAGTTTCTTTTTAAATAAAATTTGCTTTTGTTGTTGTCTACATATCTTATTTTTTTATTTCAGATAAATCTCGGCAGCTAAAAGTTAGTAATTGCTATATTTTTAAAATCATTCAAATTCGGTTTAGAGCACAAGAAAGAATATATTTCTAAGTCGATTGCATTAGCCCCGTTTATTAATCGCTATACTGTATTCAGATTAAAAAAAAGCCCTGGCCGCTCTTGCCCCGCTTTAGTGGGGCAAGTGCGTCCATGATAGATTAAATTTTTTAAAAATTAAAATAATTTATCCAACATTACTTCATCGAACCAAATACATTGTGTTATATAGAGTATGTCACAAGCTACTATATTGCGAAAAGACGAATGATGTTGGCAAATATTATTACGGTTACAGCGATTGGAAGTTACACTTATCATTTTTTGGGTCGCACTTGTCCCACCTTACCTTATACAAAACAGCACAAAAGTCTAAAATCAGTGTAGCTTACCTTGTAAAATAGATGTACCTATTGGAGAATTTTCAGGTACTCTAGCTATTGGTGTTACTCTAACAAATTCAGGAGGTTGGTCTTCCACGTCTTCAACTTTTACAAGTAAAGCGGCAGTTCCTGTATTTACTCTTCCCTGTTTCGCTCTATCGACAGCCAATATTTTTAGCTGGTGAACTGTTTGTTTCTCGTAATCTAAAGTACCTGTAATTAAATAACTTTAAATTTTATGTTGCTCAAAAGGGCGTCTGATTAAAAAAACGTTTTCATAACTCGATTTTTCCAGAAAATGAGCTATTTGTAAAACGGACACTTGTTTGTAGTAAGCCAACTGGTATATGCAAGACATAATTTAGTTACAGACATGCCTAATTAATTGCCAAAGACTCTCACTTTTAACCGTTTTAAAATGTCAGTTTTCCGAGAATATTCTTTATTTACAAATACCTCCACATTTTCTCAACTTCCGCATTTTTATATACCATTCCTATTATAATCAGATTATTCTGATTATTACATCAGAGTAAATCTAAAATTTTGTATATAAGTTAAAACAAATATTGCAAATAAGCTTATATACATACAATTCTCGCGGCTTCCTCAAGTCTTTTCTTCTATTAAAAACAAAATGTAAAAACCAAACATTTTAGATTTATGTTGAGAGCTGTGTGCATCATATCATCACCCGACTATATTCGTTAGAAAATATATCATGATTATCTACAACTTGTCCATAATATATAATATACTTTCTAACGAATATAGTTGGGTGATGATGTGACTCACATAGCTCTCAACGAATATCCTGTTAGTGAATTTTTATTTTAAAAAATTCACTAATAGAGAGGTATCGATGGTGAGACTTTGTAAAAATTTCTTGAAATGAGCGCGAATTTGGGCCCCTAGAACCCATATCCGGGGTCAGTATCGATTTTTATATGTTTATATATATATATATATATATATATATATATATATATATATATATATATATATATATATATATATATATATATATATATATATATATATATATATATATATAGGTATCCAACCGATAACTCAAAAAATAATTAACCGATTTTGATGAAACTCGGCAAGTTCCTTTCTTTTATTAATAGCTTGGATGAGTTCGTTAGCCAGGAAAATCGGACAAGGTATCCCGGAAAAATTTTGAGTTTACTTTAAAAAAAAAATTTTTTCTCCGAAAATTACAAAGAGATTGCGATGAAATTTGGTGTACATATTGCTTTGGGAAAGACCTAACTACGCGCCAACATTTACCTTACAGTTACATAAAATGGAGCTATTCAAATTTGAAACATTTATTTTTAATATCAGCGCCTTTCACTGTGAATCGTAAATCTGGCTTATATGAGATTTAGTATGTCGTTGCTAGGCGACAGAACATTTGATATTATTGCGCAGGTCTGTTAGACGCTATAACTGACGTTTGGTATGAGATTGTTTTATATGTTTTTATCTGTTTGAAATCAACAAATTATTTGTTATTTGGGACATTTTTATATACAAGTGCAAATTATTCCTTTATTAATGTTAGTGGGTGAACTAAGCAGTGTTTGTTATGTTTTATCAACACATATAAAGGATCGAAGTTTTACAAAAGGAGCTGATATGCAACAGGTTAGTTATTTTCTCTGATGCTTCGGTGGTAGTTTTAGTTAAGTTTATGGTTTAACGGTCTATAATTTTTAGCTAAGTTTCGTACAAAAAATTCGTCTATGAGGAGACCGCGACTTTAGAATTTTAAAAAGATTTCTTCAAATGAGCGCAAACTAGGCCCCCTGGAATCCATATCCGGGTTTACGTTTAGTTTTGATCTGCTTACATATATACAGGGTGACGCGTTTCTACGGTAAAGCTCAATATAATTATTAATATACAAGAGACGAGAAAAAATTGTATAAGTTAATTATAGGGTATCTTGAGCTGCATCTTATAAAATTATTTTGACAATCACCGGCTGGCCCATAAGTCGTTGGTTATCCCTACAATTTTTTTTCGAACAGTCTTATTTTGTTGCATTTTTTATCAAAATATGTTTGTAAAAAAATCAAGACGCAGTAAGTGCGTTTTGGTAGCAAATTTTCATTAAATGCTTCAAATTTCAATAACTCAATTTGCTATTAACCTAAGGTTTGTTGGCTAGGAAACCAACGTTTAAAGTTTATTGTCGGAAAATTTTTGTACATTTTTTAACAATAAGTTATTTTGATAAAATATGGCACATTGTTTCTACTATATAGGTTATACCAGTAACCAAATTGATGACTGCTTGCATTAAAAATACATATTTGATATTTAAAGCATTTTTTAAAAATTCACTGCCATAACCCACTTGCTGCGTCCAGAGTTCTTTTACACTTTGTTTTTAATATAAAAAAATCTGAGGAAGTCGCGCATGGGGCTGCTTAACGTTTACTGAAACCCACAAATGTTGTTTTAATTTTTTGTTACGATGAAGAACTTTTCACGAAACCAAATCCAATAAAGTATATCACAACTCTTCACGAGAAAAACGGACCAAGAGTATAGTATAGAAATTTAGGGCTAACGAACATATAACTCAAAAAGTGGGCTGATTTTGATGAATTTTAGCAGGTACCTCTATCTTTTAAGTGGATTGGATAAGTGTATAAAAAAGAGAGGTACCTGCCAAAATTCATCAAAATCAGCCCACTTTTTGAGTTATCGCTGTGAATCCTGCGATGACATTTATCAAAGTGCCATAAATCATTTAATTTCAAGCATGTCTCGAAGAGTTATCGAATGCATAAGAAATCGCAGCGGACCTACTCGTTATTAAAATAACTTGGTTACTTTTTAAGATTTTACTTTCAAAATGTAATCATTTTTTAAGTTTGATTAAACACCCATTAGGTATAAATTTTATTTAACAGGTTAAGCGCCACACCATTTTCGGTAAAATTTTCACCTGGGCCAACATGGTTTTTTGTGTAATTGCTCTAGTTTGGCTTATTTTATATGCGTTCCGTAACTTTTCAACATTTTTTTCTTGAAATTTTTGGGAAAAAACGACAGACACTAGTGTCTGCTTTGGCCCTGTCAAAATTAAAGCAGACACGGGTGTCTGCTTTGGCCTCCATCAAATAGACTTATTGGTAGATACGCCGAAACACGCAGCAAGGTCAACTGTGCTTACATAACATATATTTAGTGCGTAAGTCGTTTCCTGGATGCCGGAATGTAAACGCGTAGCAACCGAAAGGGAAACACCAATTAGGTTATAAAAAAGAAGCTAAAAAAAAGATGAGGTGGTAGCTCAGGAAAATGAAAGGGGAATATGTGTGCTCAAATGGCGAGACAAGCGAGACGTACTTGTTCTTTCTACTTGTCATAGCAATGAGACAGTTCAAGTGCAAAGAGGTGGGAAAAAAAAGTAATAAACCAAAGGTAATTAGAGATTAAAACAAGGGTAAACGTTCAATTGACATATCTGATCAGATGTCAAGCTATAGCACAGCCTTGCGACGATTAATTCGTTGGTATAAAAAAGTGGCTATTGAAGTACTTTTGGGCACTTCCATGGTGAACGCCCACTTAATTTTTCGGGAGGTGGAAGAGAGTGAAGTATCTATATCAGACTTTCGTATATCCGTTGTGGAAGATTTGTTGATGTTTGAATCAGAAAAAGTAAAAGACGACCCCAAGATATCACAGAGTCTTCGTTCCCATGTTTTCACAAAATTAGGTTGCAAGGCTGGAGAGAATATAAAATATTGTAGAGGATGTTATATGAAAAAACCAGAAGGGTGGTTGAAGAAAAATAAAATAAAAAGGGTGATAACATACTGCAGTAATTGTGAGGGAAACCCTAGGTACTGCATAGAATGTTTCAATATGTTTCATAAAAAACTTAAATTGCAGGCAACTTTTTTTTTGCAAAATGTCCACTTTTGAAGTATTATTTGATTTATATTTATTTATTTTGTGACAAAGGCAAAAATTTTCTTCATTTGCTCATTTGAGGTATTTTATTTATTTGTGTGTATTTTTTTAGAATAAGTTGAAATTGTTTTCATAATATAATGGTTCTTTTAACAATTTTCATATTATGTATAACATTTTATACATTTATAAATAAGCAAAGCTTGTTTCATTCACGTAGTTTATTTATTTGCACGTATTTTTACAAAACGATATTTTTTTGAAACATCAGAATTGCTACTCGGAGCCTGATATTCATTTCCTATAGTGTGGGGTCATAGCAGACACGCTAGTATGTAAAATATCATAAGATCGTGTGTGCTCGGCCAGGCGAGATCGATAAATAAGTCAAGTTGTGTCAGACACCGGTGTATGCCATGGCCCAGGCCAAAATTAGCCCTGCAGACTCCGGCGTATGCTATGGCTCTGAACCTGTTAATTGATCGACTCTTACTGGGTGTTCGAATTTTTTTGAAAGTCAGTATATATATATATATATATATATATATATATATATATATATATATATATATATATATATATATATATATATATATATATATATATACTGATACTTTTGTTCTAGTGGGCTTATAGCGCTCATTTGAAGAAATGTTTTCGAAATTCAAAAGTCGACATCGATTAGTGATTTTCTCATATGTACCTAAAATGTCACAAAATATACAAAACACTTATTTATCTTACCTACAAGCCTTACAACAGCTTTTCCTCCAACGGTGCTGACACTGAAAACTGAGTCACCTTTGTCAATTTCTTGTAGCTGATAAATAACTTGACCATAGGCTCCTTCATCTGCATCAGTAGCTTCAAGTGTAGTTATTACTCCAGGTGGTGCATCTTCCCTTACGCTTACAGCTGGCTGGTAGCTCCTAAACACTGGTGTGTTGTCGTTTACATCTTCGACTAGCAAAAGAAGACTCTGTGTGATGTAATTTCCTTGTCCCAAACGGCCGTCTGTTAATGTTAGAACCAAAGCGTATTCATCTCTTGTCTGGAAATTTAGAAAAATATAATACTAAAGCATAATATTTTCCATTCAAACAAAATGCAGCGATAAAAGCTAGCTTTTAATGAATAAAAATTGTTCACTTTTTTTTATTCCTAACAGAATTTATAGCAATCAATCTTTCATCCCCTTACTTTAATGGGGAATGTAGGTCGAGTGCCGCGCATCCCTATTTAAAGCTGCAATTTTGAAATCTACTGATTCGTTTTTTAGATATTTTCTTTCAAAGCTTCAAAATAAAATATTTAAATAGTAGCATTTATTTAGTGTTTATATCATCGATTAGTTTTTAAAAATTTATCACGGTGGTCATTGGACATTGAAAAAAAAAACTTTTTTCAATCTTGTATTCAAGGGCGTAGATAACAAAAAATTTTCGGGTATAATATTTCGTTCTGGTTGCAAAGAAAATAACAACCATTTGTGAAACTAGAGGAAAAGTGTCTACGTCTGTATTTAGAATCGAATGGTTTCATTAGATTAGAGCCACAAAAATCCATTAACCTATGCACATATTACTATGATGTGCTAAATAGTAAAACTTACCTCTCTATCAAGTTCTTGGTTGAGATAAACGTTTGCTTCACTGGGGGATGTATTTTCGACACGTATTACGTTGCTTCCTGGTTGAGATCGAACACCAAATTGAAGGGCATCACCATCTGGATCTACTCCTTTCAGCTTATAAATTAAAGTACCTTTGTGACGAAAAGAGAACCAGTGTTAATTTCTAGGTCTTAAGTTATTAATGATAATATTTTAAGTAATAATATAATAATAATATATTAATTTTCAAAGATATAGTCCAATAACAATTTACATAGATCTGTTGAACAATAATAAATCGTAGAAAATCCAAAAAAATCAAACCCTTGAGCGCCTATAAAACAAAACTAAGAAAAAAATACAAAACTAGATAAAGAATATAAAAGATACACATGTATAAAGGTGAAAAAAAAACAATATTTGTTTTTGCCCATCATTCTTAGTGAAAATTTTCACATCAATATAATTATTGTGCAATTTTTTTTACACCATTGACTTTAATATATAAAAAAAACAGTACGACTATATACAAAATATACCTTAGGTATAAGGTATCAGGCTACGGGCCATATGAATAACGAACAGCATATACAAATTTAAATGCATCCTCACATACACCCATCATTAAAATATTAACACTGATATAAAATCTAAACACAACAACAAAAATATACTGCATACAGACTTGGAGAATACTTCTCTGGCTTCACTGTTGGTTTTTAGTGGTGAAGGACGTAGCCAGCGCGTGAGCTAACTGGAGCAAGTGGCCCTTCGAATTCTGGAAGTTCTAGGATGTTCTTCAATGCTTCTGTGACTATAGTTTCGCTGCTTGACAGCATTTTCAGACAGATTAAAATTGAATTAGTACGAAATCATGACAACTACAAATAAATATCTGTTGCTATGTTATGATATGATGTTTTGATCCAAAAAAATTATCAAATTGAAAATAAAATGAAACACAGATGACAGATGAGGTTTTCAAAATGTCTATGTGATGTATGTCAATATTTAACATAAAAACTAGAACTAGCCTATAATAACTATGATAACAGTTACAACAATAAAATAACTAAACAATAACAGTATAAAAGTAGTCTCTATACAACGAAAATATCGACATACATCAACTCATTATTTTATTACAACTTTTTTGAAATAATAGTTAAATTTATTTTCTTTGGCATATTTAATTAGAAAGAAGAATATCCAAGAAAGGGGAATTCATTAAATCAGTTTACTCGTTTAAAACAAGGTAGTTATTGTCGTGTGTGTGCCTTTTGACTTCTAAAGCTTCAAAAAAGTCTAGTTTACGTTTGTCATTATAAAAATGTAGTGGTTGTATGCGGTTATTTATTGTAGGTCTATGTTCGGTATCAATAATATGTTTTGCAAATGTAGATTTGTCAGCGTGGTTATTTCTAAATGCAGAAATATGTTCTTTGTATCGGGTGTTAAAATTTCTAGAAGTTTGACCTATGTAGATTGCGTTACAATGTGTACAAGCTAATTTATAAACTCCAGCTTTTGTCAGGAAACAAGATTTTTCTTTCGCGTTAAATATGGAAAACTTAGAAAACAAAATTTTAACATCAGAACTTTCACATAATATTGTCTTTTGGTACAGATACGTAGATGATATTTTAGCATGTTTTTAAGGTAGTCATACAGAATTAAATGAATTTTTAAATTTTATTAATAGTTTTCACACAAATATTAAGTTTACTTTAGAAGAAGAAGCTAACAGTTGTATAAACTTTTTAGACTTAACAATTAAAAAATTAGAAAATAATTCATTTGACTTTTCAATATATAGGAAACCAACTTACACTGACACAACCATACCATACGATTCATGTCACCCTTTTTCACAAAAGCTGTCAGCCTATCATTCTATGATACATCGTGCATTTTCAATACCTATGCCACAAAACAATTTTGAAAAAGAAATTTCAATAATTAAGCAAACAGCATTTAATAATGGCTACTCTGTTAAAATAATAGATAAAATGATAGAGAGAAAAGAATACAAATTAGCGATTAATTTAATTTATCCAAATATTAGAGACAAAGAAGACAACAGATACGTATCGATAACTTATTTTGCAACCATTTCAGAAAACATTTCAAAAATTTTAAACACTTGTACAAATACAAAGGTAGCTTTTAAATCTTACAACACGACGCGTGATTTGTTATTTAACGCGAAAGAAAAATCTTGTTTCCTGACAAAAGCTGGAGTTTATAAATTAGCTTGTACACATTGCAACGCAATCTACATAGGTCAAACTTCTAGAAATTTTAACACCCGATACAAAGAACATATTTATGCATTTAGAAATAACCACGCTGACAAATCTACATTTGCAAAACATATTATAGATACCGAACATAGACCTACAATAAATAACCGCATACAACCACAACATTTTTATAATGACAAACGTAAACTAGACTTTTTTGAAGCTTTAGAAGTCAAAAGGCACACACATGACAATAACTACCTTGTTTTAAACGAGCAAACTGATTTAATGAATTCCCCTTTCTTGGATATTCTTCTTTCTAATTAAATATGCCAAAGAAAATAAATTGAACTATTATTTCAAAAAATTTGTAATAAAATAATGAGTTGATGTATGTCGATATTTTCGTTGTATAGAGACTACTTTTATACTGTTATTGTTTAGTTATTTTATTGTTGTAACTGTTATCATAGTTATTATAGGCTAGTTCTAGTTCTTATGTTAAATATTGACATACATCACATAGACATTTTGAAAACCTCATCTGAGTTTCATTTTATTTTCAATTTGATAAATTTTTTTGATCAAAACATCATATCATAACATAGCAACAGATATTTATTTGTAGTTGTCATGATTTCGTACTAATTCAATTTTAATCTGTCTGCAAATGCTGTCAAGCAGCGAAACTATAGTCACAGAAGCATTGAAGAACATCCTAGAACTTCCAGAATTCGAAGGGCCACTTGCTCCAGTTAGCTCACGCGCTGGCTACGTCCTTCACCACTAAAAACCAACAGTGAAGCTAGAGAAGTATTCTCCAAGTCTGTATGCAGTATGGACAAGTTTCACCAAGTAAGGGCAACAACAATCAATGAACAAAAATATAATTACATAAACACAAACATATTCACTCACACATGTTCAAAACTAGCAGCGGTAAAAGGTGACTTCCATAATTTATTTATGAGCTAAACGCTATTTCCAGTTCGCTATTAGCGTATCATATTTCGAGCATTAAGACAAGGTAATTTTAAAATCCAACTGTTAAGTGCCTTTTTAAACAATTTCTATTGATAATAAATTGTATTTCCTGCGGAATGCAGTTGAATCATCTTGGACCCAGCTGAATATGACAGCGACGCGTAAGTAACTTGTGAAATCTTGCGAATATATTGAAATGTCCAGTTGAGCGCGTGTGGTAGCTGTGGGTCACCTGAACTAATTTATTCCTGTTTTTATTTTGCCAAATACCAACAGCTCCCAGATGTATTTGAAACAGATCTGGAACATGCATCCCTTTACAAAGATCATTACTTGGGTATGTATAACTTCCCTTCCCAATTATTTTAAGTATCCATTTCTGAGCCACTTCAAACCGTTTTACACACGTTTTAGCAGCCCCTCCCGATACCAACTTACTGTACAAGAGGAGGGTTTGAACGAGGGACTGATATATACTCTTTAGGTCTATAGGGTCAAACAATTCTCTGTATACTTTAAATTTACTACTTAAAAACCGATTTTTTAACTAGGTTTTCAATAGGTGCGTCTTATCTCATATGACATTCCACCTCTACCTCCAAATACTTAATTTTGTTAGCATCACTTACCTCCAGTATTGTATCACCATGAGCGATCTGCAAAGATGATTACGAGGGTAAACCAGTAACGTAGCTACACAAAGGTAATAAATTTGTTTTATTTGAATTAACTGTAAGCTAATTAAAACTAAACCACTCCATAATCGGCCCCAAATCATCCTCATCCTCACTCTTGAGCTCATCGCACGTTTTTACTTTATGAAAATAGCTGTATCGTCAGCAAAACCAACAATTTTTGCACTAGACGACTGAAGGAATAGTTTATTAATATAAATATTGAAAAAAATAGATCCAGTGACAGTGCCCTGTGGAACCCCATATTCTACAGCCATATGTATGCTAATACACTCTTTAATCCTATCACACTGTTTTCTTCCCAGAATATAACTTTTCAACGAATCGTGAACAAGCCCCTAAACTACAAATTGATTTGAAATAAACACCCAGTATCTTAATAAACAGTAGAAATTTAAATATTTGTAATATTTATATATTATTGCCTCCATAAATTTGGTAATATTATTTGATTTCGACCCTCACTGTAACATATTTTAAAAAGTCGCCATATAATACAGGCGAGTCAAAATTAAAACTAGTTTTTTAATCAGTTGGGTCTTAGTGAACAAAAAGACTATTTCAAGTAGACAAATTTAAACCCGGAGATTAGACTCAGCACTTGAAAAACCTGTAAATTATTCCATTGGAGTCAGTCGCCAAACTAGCAGATAAAATGCCAATTAAACTGGACTTCTAAGTCCTATTTGACGTGGTCATAAGTGATCCGTATGGTTCCACCATTTTCCAAGCGGAAATGCTTGCTTTGTACAAAAGTGAAGTACAAATAAGACTCACAAATAGAGAAATCTACATCGTCCCAGACAGTAAGACTGTACCAAGGACTCTGAAATCTTTCAAAACCAAGTCAAAACTGACATGGGACTGCAAAAAGTACGAACACCAAAGTAACATATTGATATGGGTATCAAGGCATCAAGGCATTAGAGGTAATGAGGAACCAGATAGCCTTGAAAAAGAGACAGTAACAACACCATTGTATGGTCCAAAGCCCTATTAAGGATTAACAAAAAGTCACAAATGAACTTGATACTTGAAAAAGGAACCAAATGATGTCATACTTTAGGCAAACGCCAGGATTAAGGCAGGCAAAACGGTTCCTCACCTTGTCAACAGAGAAGTCTGAACTTCTTTTTTGAATTGGACAAGAACGTCCTAAAAATCATCAGAGGACTTTTTGCAAGACACTCCCCAGTAAGGTATCACCCTATGAAGATGTGTAAGGTGGACAGCGAAAACTGCACTGAAGCAACAGAAACAGAGCATTTTTGATGCGACTGCATGGCTCAGATCTGAAAAAGGCTTAAATACCTTGAAGGGGTGACCTTAGCACTACAGGAAATAGGTAACCTAGCTCCCAAAAAATTGACTAGACTACATAAAAAACCTTAATTTTTTGGGCAGCTATTAGAAAAAAGAGTCATGCAGAAAAGGCCGATTAGAGTTGCAGCGCTGAGAGGCCTACGCGAGCCATTGTGTGTGTTTTTGTTTCTTTAACGTCGGTCAATTTCCGCGACTATGGCGAATCACCGACGCCAGGGAGCAGTTTCACCTAACTATACTGGAAATTTTGCCAAATCCCTGTCTTTCTGTAAGGAGGGTAGATATCTTTAACGTGTCCAACATCGCATGGAGACCGACCGACGGTTTTACGCCCCCTCCGAAAGGCGGAACGTGCAGGCATTCAAGTTGCTCAAACACAATGCCACAACCTCGGTTAATACTACAGTATGTACTGAAAAAAGTGAAAGGAGAACCCTGGGATCGAACCATCTACCCTTCAGTTCAGAGGCACATTTTCTTACCACTAAACTACTGAAGCTCTCACGGGTCATTAAACAATATATAATTTAGCGAAGATCGATATATTTTATGTATTAGAAAGAAGCCCAATGTCATTTTCGTCTCTCCTATTCCTAAAGGGGTATGCTCATTTTACATTGGGTTTTGAGATCACCACTTTTTTAGCGGCCACGAATAAAACTAGCATACTTTAATAGTACCTCATACAACATATGTAACAGTGGTGAATAGGGATTTCAAAAGTGCATCGAAGCCGAGATATACAGGGTGATTAATTAGGTGAGCGGCATTCATATCTCAGTAACTATGGCAACTAGAGCTTCGGGGAAAAACTATTCGAAAGGTTTTTTCAACTGCAATTTAGATGATATTTTTTTATTTTTTATTCTCTCCTCTCTTTTCAGATGAAACTTTTTGAAGGTTGTTATCTAAAAATATTCCTATTACAATGTTATCTTTTTTTACTTTTCCTGAAACCCCGAGTCTTGTTCTATATTAATGGCGAACCTCTTATACACCGTGTTCACGGGAATCGTTTAGAATAGCTATATCCGTCATTATTGGAGGTACAATTTGATTCAAATGTAGAAAACTGTTGAGCTTTTCACGAGCATCTCGATTCTGAAGCCAAAAAAAAAGACACAATTGCGCATCGAATTTCTGAGATTGACATATTAAATTTATTTTTCTAGAATGCTAGGTATTTTCCCGTCTAGTTTAACTGCAAATTCGATTGTACATTTTATGATGCTAACACGTTCTAATCGATTCTGCATACTTCCAAAGATATCTAGATCTGGATACGCGTGTTCACGGGAATCGTTTACAATAGTCATCTCCGTTACTATTAGAGCTACAATGTGGTTCAATTGGGAAAAGTTGTTTAACTTTTCACGTGTATCTCGATTCTGACGTAAAAAGCATTTGCAAATCTCGAAGGGGTATGGTCATTTTAGATTTGGTTTTGGGATGATCACTTTTTTAGTGGCCACAAAGAAAACTATCATGCCTTGATAGTACCTTACACAACATATGTAATAGCGGTAAAAAAATATTTGAGTGCATCTGAGCCGTGATATACAGTGATTCATTAGGTGAGCGATATTCATATCTGGGTTTTTAGTGGCCACAAAGAAAACTATCATGCCTTGATAATACCTCACACAACATATGTAATAGCGGTAAAAAAATATTTGAGTGCATCTGAGCCGTGATATACAGTGATTCATTAGGTGAGCGATATTCATATCTGGGTAACTATGGCAACAAGAGCTTCGGGAAAAATATTCGAAAGGTTTTTCCAGTGCAACTGAAGTAAAATTATTTATTTTCTTATTCTTGCCACCAGATGGCGCTTTTTCGGATGAAACTTTTGAAAGGCTGTTATCTCAAATTTTTTCTATTACAATGTTATCTTTTTTAACTTTTTCTGGAATCCCTAATCTTGTTCTATATTTTTGTTCGAGTTTCGACCCCCCTTATATTAAGGATGATAAAAGGGTTGAATTTAGTCGAAAGTTGATGTAAGTTGGTAATCTTTTACTTTAGACCCATCATATGATACATCAGTAAAATTGTGTCGACAAGTCCAACATAATGACATTTAAATTAATTATGGCTCCTATTTGAAAAATCAAAGTTGATGATGATTCTCGAAAAACGAAACGCCAGAACTTGGTTTTGATACCATTTTCAAATACTACTGTCAAAAGTGATTTTAGGCAGTGAAGTCAGAATTTGCATATTTAAAAAAATGAAGAGGTTGTTACTAAAATGAGAAATTCAGACAAAAACCTTTTAAATGTTTTTCCTGAATCTCTTGTTGCCTTAGTTACCGAGATATGAATGTGTCTCACCAAATGAATCATTCTGTATGTCACGGTTCCGATGCACTTTTCAAATATTTTTTATCGCTATTACATATGTTGTGTGAGGTACTATCAAGGCCTATTAGTTTTATTTGTGGTCACTAAAAAAGTGATCATCGCAAAGCCAAATGTAAAATGACCATACCCCTTCGAGATTTCTCTGCAAAATGCTTTTTTGACGTCAAAATCAAGATACACGTGAAAAGTTAAACAACTTTCCCCAATTGAGCCACATTGTAGCTCCAATAGTAACTAAGATGACTATTGTAAACGATTCCCGTAAACAAGCGTATCCAGATCTAGATATCTTTGGAAGTATGCAGAATCGACTAGAACGTGTTAGCATCATAAAATGGACAAAATGGACGATATTGCAGTTGAACTAGCCGGGAAAATAGATAGCGTTCCACGTTAGAAAAATAATCTTAATATGCCAATTTCGGCAATTCGATGCGCATGTGTTTTTTTGCGTCAGAATCGAGATGCTCGTGAAAAGCTGAACAATTTTCCATATTTGAATCACATTGTACCTCCAGTAATGACGGAGATAGCTAATCTAAACGATTCCCGTGAACACCATGTATAAGAGCTTCGTAACTAATATAAAACAAGACCCAGGGTTTCAGAAAAAGTAAAAAAAGATAACATTGTAATAGGAATATTTTGAGATAGCAGCCTTAAAAAAAGTTTCATCCGAAAAAGCGCCATCTGGTGGCAAAAATAAGAAAATAAAAAAATATCATCTGAATTGTACTTGAAAAACCTTTCGAACGGTTTTTTTTCCGAAGCCCTAGTTGCCATTGTTACCGAGATATCAATGCCGCTCACCTAATGAATCACTCTGTATATCTTGGCTGCGAAGCACTTTTGAAATCCCTATTTACCACCTTTACATGTGTTGTATAAGGTACCATCAAACTATGCTAACTTTATTCGTGGGCGCTAAAAAAAGTGGTGATCCCAAAATGACCATACCCCTTTACTAGTCATGGATAAAATAATACGTTTTTCCTTGTTAGATTATTATTTTTTGTTGTTGAAATAAACAAATAAAATTACTGCTTGAAACAATGTCTCCAACTCGTGATTAAATGTGATTTATGCACATATTTAACAACATTAAAGAGAGTGAACCCCATTGCAAAACACTTGTGTTAACTTGGAATCATTTGTAAGTTTCTGATCCGAAATCGATAAATCTTATATTTCCTATCTGTAAATTAACAATCAGATTTTGGACTCTGTCTGGAATTAATGAATTTTTAGAACACTTTTCGAGTGATGGTGACCATTGGAATCATATGCCATCAATATCCCCAAAAATATAATCGAGGCATTCTTTTTGAATATTATTTCTAAACGTCATAACGTCTAGGTTTGACATGGTTAAAAGAAATTAAAGGCTTTTACTACCAGACAAACTGATTTATTCTCAAAACCCTACGCGTTTCAACACATTAACGTGCCATCTTCAGGGGTTTAGACAAATTTCGTGTCTCAATTACAGAAAGATGCTGTATGAAATGTTGTTAAAGTTTGGCTTTTCATCTATTGTCCTCAGGATACCCATGAATCTCTAGATATTTAACTCAAGAAATGCAAACAGTTTGCATTTCTTGAGTTAAGTATCTAGAGATCCATTGGACTCCATTTTGTTTATTTGATAAAATTAAAGTAAAAAAATAAGCGTCTTTTGCATTCATCATCTGATTTCTTCAAGTCTTGTGATGTTCCTGCCTTCCTGTTTCACGCAGTTTCTGTTTGGTATCCTGAGGACAATAGATGAAAAGCCAAACTTTGACAACATTTCATACAGCATCTTTCTGTAATTGAGACAGGAAATTTGTCTAAACCCCTGAAGATGGCACATTAATGTGTTGAAACGCGTAGGGTTTTGAGAATAAATCAGTTTGTCTGGTAGTAAAAGCCTTTACATTCATTTAACCATTCTCTTTGAATACCATGTCATTATTGATAATATTTTCTAGAATAGAGATATTAATATGGCAACCGCGCATTTTCGTGAATCCTCTCTGGCTTTCTTTTATGATTATAAATTTCCGTAAATGATTTCGAGGGCTCTCTCAACTCACAAAGATTCTTCTGATTAATGAGTAAAAAGTAATTGGTCTCCAGGTCTTGAAATCGTTTTTGCTTTCAGATTTATAATTCACTACTGTTCTGGAGGTTATAAATATTTCTGGTACTAAATTATTTCGAATCATGATTGTGGCTATTTTGCTGATAATTTTTGGAACATTTGGATGAGCCTTAATTGCTCTTATGATGTTCATATTCGGTCCTGGCTATGCGTTGATAGCTATACCTATGATAGCTGCCACATTTATTCATGAGTAAATTCACAATTATAAGATTGATTGATATTTTTATTTTCACCTTGAGTCAATTTTGAGTAATAATGGTTTCGAATGTTTTTGCTGGATCTTTAGAACATACCGGAAAAATAATTATGGACTTCTAAGATTTTTAAATTAGACGAATTTTGTTTGTCTCTCCCAAAAATTCGACAAACTGCTTTTCGCTTTGATTATAATAATAATATCGTGTGATTTCATATTCATATTTAGCTCTTCTATTGATTGTTTGACGTAGAGATTTTCACTGTGGATTGGTTACATCCACATTTTCATTCCTCAATTCAAGCGCTTTCATTTTTTAGCTTTATAGAATCTCCGGACCAGGTAAAATAGCAATGCTTTCAGATAAAAATTTATAAAAATCCATGACTACAACCAGATTCTTTGCAATAATTTACACTTTGAAAGGTACATATCTATTTACGTATTTTAGTATTGAAGGCTCAGGATCAACGGGACGCTATCGATTACCCTTGTTTTTGTTGCTATCGTTTTCATTATTTTTACTGAATTCTTGACTCCACCCGATGTAAAAAGTATTTTGAATAATTGACTTTCTATATATTTCTGGGCGACATTTATCTATGTGAACACCCTGCTGGTTTTGATATATCTGAGAGCATATTAAGTAAGTCTGAATATCATTATGTAAATTTGTCTTGGATTTGGTATCTTTTGTTGAATGTATTCTAGCTTTTTTTGTGTTATTAATTTTGAAAATACATTTTTACAAAGTAACATCTGATTTACTCAAAAACAAGTAGAACTTATTTTATACGAGATAAATAGAAAATAAACTTACCTACAGGGGTCCCTGCACCCTCTTTCAGTCTTAGAACAATTTCAGTTTGGCCATCGATTAAAAATCGCGGTGGACGGTTACACTGCACATCATTTACACAAAATTGCACCAAAAACACACAAATTATAAATAAATAATTAAATTTAAGCAAATTGTAAGAACTAAAATGCACTGGTTTTATTTTCACTTTTACAAAATATCCACTAAAAATCCGAACACTAGATGATGGAAGCTCAATGCGACCCATTTTTTCTCATTAATCGAAAATTTCCTTTGCAGCCAAACGACGTTATCATTTTCAAATTATGTGACGGCAGTAATTTCTTCTTCATGTTGATGGATTCCACTTAAAGGCAGATAGACACCCTTCTTTGTTACTGAAACAAACAAAAAAATATGCATTGCAGTCATAAATTATAACCTTTTTGTAATTAAATTTTAATAAATTGTTTATAGTATTTTTGTAAGTCTTAACTAATTGTAGGCAAGACCTGTTTTAAATTTTGTTAACGTACTACTCAAATCTCGAAAACCATTTATAATTTATATAGGCAAATTGTTGAACTATAGGCCATATATATATATATATATATATATATATATATATATATATATATATATATATATATATATATATATATATATATATATATATATATATATATATATATATATATATATATATATATATATATATATATATATATATATATATGTGTGTGTGTGTGTGTGTGTGTGTGTGTGTGTGTGTGTGTGTGGGTGTGTGTGTACTAAAAAATTGCTTGATTGTTGTTGCCCTTACTACATAATGTCTTGGAGACAACTTCTGTGGCTTCACTGTTGGTTTTCATTTCTATAAATAAAGGACGTAGCGAGCACGTAAGCTAACTGGCTGACGCGCTAGTTACGTTCTTCATTTACAGACACGAAAACCAACAGTGAAGCCAGAGAAGTTTTCTACAAGTCTTTTGCCCAGTTTCACAAAGCTTGATTGAATATTTAACGGCCGGTTAGTTAATCAAGATTTCAGACAACCAATCACAGACTATGATTCGGATTTTTGCCATGACAACCAAATATTTTGAAGCTGTGATAGGTCGTCTGAAGCCTTGATTAGCTAACCGGCCGTTAAATATTTAATTGAGCTTAGTGAAACTGGGCATTTATGTTGTAGGGAAAAAAGACTAAGACATATGTGTAGGAAAAACAAGGTTAAGAGCGAAGCCGCAAGGAGACAACCGCATATTGCTGTTTCCAGCTTATTATCTCTCATCAGTACGGTATAGTCAGGTGAAAATGGAGAAACAATGCTGGATAAATGAGCCACAACAGGCAACCAATGCACATTTGCAGCTTCATTCGGAAGACCCCCAAATCGAGGGCAACAACCAAAATCGCCACGGAGGCAACAGAAATCACCAGCGTGAGCATCCGAAGCCCAGGAGTTATAACAAAAATATGATTTTTTTACGCGGCAAATTGTATACTCTGCAAGCAGAAAGGTTGAGGGCGAAGCCGCAGGAACACAACCGCATACACGTGCTTGAAGCTTATTATCTCTCATCAGTACGGTATAGCTAGGTGAATATGGCAAACAATATATATATATATATATATATATATATATATATATATATATATATATATATATATATATATATATAATTACATAAATCACGAAATAACATCTATTTACAAGTGCAATTTTCATAATGCCAACAAAAGTACATAAAGTGGTCATCAAAAAGTATCAAAGGCCCAAATGATCTAGATTATGCAGAGAAACACATTTTTTTGGAAAAGTAAAAGATTTTATATCATACTGGGTTTAAAATAAAGCCGTGGAAAGGTTTCAAACGTTTTGTTGTCAGCGCTTTGTTTAAACAAACATTATGTTGTCCCCATATGGATAATAAGTGAGCTAATATCAATATCTCTAGACCTTTCGCCAGTTTTTTGGTTTAGACCTTTTGGCATTTTATACAGCGCAAAACACAGAAACTGTAAAAACCTTGGTAACGATATTTTAAATGTACTGTACTTTGGAAAAGCGTTGACGGATTTTGATTGACCCGGCATGGATTGAAAGCTTATTTACTTGAGTTTTTTCCTAACTAGACGGTGTCAGTAATATCGGCTAAAGTAGGCCGTGTAGATACAAAAAATGGTTGAATAACGTTGTCGTGGATACTTATAAGTTAGTTAATATTTCTTTACAAAAAGTCAAGTTATCTGCGAGCCAACTGATAAATGGAATGATTCAACTATGATGTCATGGAAACGTTGACATGTTACCTCATATTAATTAAATCTGCGAAATCATTGCTATAGAAACTGCTTTTAAAAATTGCATTTATTAATGGCCGAATTAAGTAAAAATGAATTGACGAACGTAGTAAGGTAAGTTTGAACATTAACAAAATTTATTAAGAAAAATAATGAAACGCAATTTTAAAAACAGGTTGAGTCAACAAGGTCGAACTTTAGAGAATATTGCCGCTATAATGGGATTAACAATATCAACGATAAAAAGAGTATTGGAGAGAAGTAAAGATTATGGCGTTCCGCAATACAAATGTCGGTTTCGCTTAGGTCGTGTCAAGAAAACCACTAGTAGACAAGTTCGTTTTATTCTTCGAACAGTCCATTGTCGCCCAACCATTGCTACATACATCAATTTTCGATCAACAACAGGAATAAGGATTTCGACGCAGTAATTCAAATAAGACTGCACGAGTGGACATAATGCTCGCAGATGCACAGCTTGCCCTTTTTAAATGCTGCTCATCGGGCTACAAGGAGAAGGTGGACCCAAGTCTATGCCAACTGGAGAATAGCAGATTGGAGTAGGTACATGTCAACGAATGAATGCAAGTCTAATTTGTTTGAATCTGATCGGCGAACTTTGGTGTGGAGAGGAAGGCATTAATGGTATCGATGGGAACATGTGGATGCTAGAGTACCATTTGGAGATGGCGGTGTTATGTTAAATGAAAAAACGACTTTGGTTATTCGAGTAGGAGAAATACTAAATGCTGAAAAGTACTGCGATAGGTGTATCAATGAAATTATTATTTCATTTGCTCAAAACTTCGGGAACGATTTTATCTTAGTGGATGATAATGCCCGTCCACTTATAGCAAGAATCTTCCAAGAAGTCTTGATAGAGAATTATGTTTAACGAATGAATTGGCCTACAAGATCAGCAGATATGAATGTTATTGAACGCTTGTGGAGCCTGATGACAAGAAAATTGAATATAGTAGAGCATGAATTTAATATTTTAGATGAATTGTCGAAGAGTGCGCGGCTGTTTCTCAGGATTTCGTTGCGCACCTGGTAAGCGGTATTCCAAGAAGGGTAGATAGGGTGCAGCGTGTTATTGTTGGTTCCACTCAATATTAAGTATCCTTTTGTTAATTACGCACTAAAATGTTATTATTAAATGTGTTAATATCATAAATTATTCCATAATAAACCGTATATAATGTCCACCTACACAGCGTACTTTACCAGATATTGCTGATTTTATAGCCAACAGTGTAAACAATAAAAGTATTGAATTGTTAGCCAGCCTGTATAATGAAAGAACCTCATTTGGACAAAGCACCTGCTGATTGGGAATAAAACTAAAGTAAATGGGCATTCAAACCACACAAGGCTCATCAGCTTTTAACATTTCGCTACCAAGATTTTCGCAATTTCTCTTTCGCCTTGTTTAAAATCCCAAAAAGTTTTAATAAAAAAACTGGCGAAAACTTTTGAAGATATTGATATTACCTCACTTATTATCGGTAATGAGAGACAATAATTGTTTTTTACACAAGATGGCGGACAACGAAACTTTTGAAACTTGTACACGGCTATGTTTTACACCCAGTATAATATAAAATCCGAAAATATAAAGGCGCCACCTAAGCCACACTCGTAAAGAATTTGTATTTGATACCCATATCAAGAAGGTTGTTGAGAAAAAAATGTTCGTCATCTTACTTCTGCCGCCATTTTTAGTTTATGAAAGCTGTAACTAGCCGACTGTAATTCACTTGTGAAGCTCTTTCTTTTTATACTCACGTCAAGGGGGTTGTGAAGAAAAATATATTCCGTTACCTTGCGTCGGCCGCCACATTACAATTATGACAGTGTTACCTAGCCTATGATAGTTTTCTCGTGAAGCCATTTCCTTTAATACCCATATCAAGGAGGTTGTTGAAAAATAAATATTTAGCCACCTTGCGTCGGATGCCATTTAGAATTGATGACAGCATCACCCAGCCTACTGGATTTTGCACGTAAAGCCCTTTAGTTCGATCTCCATGTCAGAAGGGATTGTAATAAAAGAAAAAATCCGATATCCTGGAGCGTCCACATTATTGGATTCATGATAATATTAGAAAGCCTATGGTTCATTGACACCTCACTTATACACTCGTATCTCGTATCATATTTAAGCCCAATCCCATAAGGGAAACTGGTTCGACATTAACTTGCAATATTTGACGTGAACATACTAAAAAAAGTTCGGGACGCAGCAAGTGCGTTATGGTAGCGAATTTGCCTTAAATGTTTCAAATTTGAATAACTCCATTTTATATAAACTTAGAAAGTTGAATTTTGCTACGTGGTAAGGTCTTCCGCAAGGAAATATATTCACCAAATTTCAGCAAAAGATCATTGTAATTTTCGGAGATGTAAATTTGTTTCAAAAGTAAACTCAAAATTTTCCCGGAAATCCATGTCCGATTTTCCTGGCTAACGAACTCATCTAAGCTATTGATAAAATAAAGTTTCTTGCATATAAAACATATAAAAATTGAAATTGACCCAGGATATGGGTTCTAGGGGTCCTAGTTCCGCTCCTTTGAAAACATGTTTGCAAAGTCTCACCAACGATACCTCTCTATTAGTGAATTTTTTTAAAATAAAAATTCACTAAAACAAACACACTGACAGGTAAAGTTAAATAACAGATTGTAATAATAAAATTTCGGGACGCAGCAAGAGCGTTATAGTAGTGAATTTTTATAAGAATTATACACTATTAGTACGGCATATTAGTAAAATTTATCAACCATCTATCAGAAAACCATGCCATAATCACCTCAAGATTCCTCTCAACTAGTTTTTTTAGGGAACACCAACTGTCGGCCATATAGAAAATTGCAGTATCATCCGCGTACCCTACCACTTTGCCCATACAGCGCAATTTAAAAAGGTCATTAATATATATATATATATATATATATATATATATATATATATATATATATATATATATATATATGTGTGTGTGTGTGTGTGTGTGTGAGTAAATATATATATATATATATATATATATATATATATATATATATATATATATATATATATATATATATATATATATATATATATATATATATATATATATATATATATATATATATATATATATATATATATTAAAATGCAAGGGAGCTAAAGTTGTTCCCTGAGGGACACCGAATTCCACTTTTTGAGGGCTACTCACTGTCTCTTTTATCTTGACTGTCAGTCATATAGCTCTTAAACAACTTATGTTGTTTACCTCTTACGCCAATACTTTCCAGAACCTCCAGCAGTTTCACATGGCTGGCAGTGTCAAAAGTTTTTTCAAATCTATAAAAACGCATAATGACGGATGGTTGCCTTTGTCAAGACTATCATATATGCTGTCGGTTAGATCATCCTGAGTTGATTTTTTTTACAAAAACCGTATTGCCTATCAGACAAGAGATTATATTTCTGCAGTTTAGTCGCTCTTTCAGTATCATCTCCAAAACCTTTACAACATTTGTCACCCAAGAAATCGGCCTATAATTCGTCACATCTAGGCAATCTTCGCCTTTATAAAAGGGTTTCACAACCCCGGATTTGAAAACCCTGGGAAACGTTGCCTCCTTAATACATCTATTATATATAAAGGCAAGTGGGGTCAGGATTATATCCACAACCTGTTTAAGGACCTCTGAACATATACCGTCATGCCCAGGATCTCTCCTGTTCTTTAGGTGCAGTATCATCCTTTTAACCTCATATTCATCTGTGGGAAACAGAGCATCGAACGTGAAAAGCGTGTGTCTTTAAAATGTCTAGAGCTCTTTATGCTTTCAGCAAGGTTTTTACCAATTGATGAAAAGTAATCATTAAGATAATCTGCCATATTAAGATGATCTTGCAGGAGCCTGCCTTCCTTGATTTTTATGCTCTCTATGTTCTTGTTTCTGTGTCCATTATTCTTCCTGTTAATCGTTGTCCATAGACATTTAGAGCTGTCTCCTGCCTTGCTTATCAAATCTCCATAGAATTTCTTCTTGGTTGTCCTAATTAAGTCGTTGAGTTTATTTCGGTATCTTTTATACTCATCAAATAAGTCAGCATTGTCAGGCTCTTTTTGCACTTCCCTATACAATCTATGCTTTGTTTGTACCGATCGTATTACACTACTGGTAATCCACTCTGTTTTCCCTTTTTTCTTGCGTATATACCATCTTGTGGATGATATTTTGAAAACTTTCAATGAAAACCTCAGCTCATTCCTCGACATCTTTACCATTACACACATGTGTTCAGCTTTAATATCGCAACCTTCTCTTCAATATCTCAACATCCAAGTGATACCTATAATTCCTTTCGCCACCCTCCGAGTGACACACAGGAAATTGTATTTGCAATACCGTTGAGAAATGATCCGTTATACTTGACCTTAATACAACCAGCACATATTTCATCTGACGAATATTTGATTTTATAAACATGTGATCGATGCAGGTATTCGAGTTTCTGCAGATCCTTGTCGTCTCATTAATCAATGATAGGTAACCCACCGAAGAAAAAATATCCAGGTAGTGATGGACATTACCATCATTTGGCAATATATCCAAATTAAGGTCACCCAAAAATAAATGTATCTGCCACCTCCTTTTAACTGTCTGCAAATACTTTTGTAGTTCTTCATTAAATATAGCCGCAACAGTAGCAGGAGAACGGTAAGCAGTCGTCAATAAAATTTTCGTGTTGTTGTATTCAAGTATGACTTCAAGGGCAGTTGACTGTTCAAATTTCACTAAATTGTGTGAGCAGGCTAAGTCACATCTAACATAAACAACAACTCCGGCATTGTGGTTGAAGTGTTCTCCACTATAAAACAACTTGTACCCATCTAAAGAAAACAAACCTATATCCGCAACCTGCCATGTTTCACTTAATACCACCACCTGAAAATCCCATCGCAAATCAGCAAGCAAAACTCCTAGCTCGTCGAAATTTTTGCCAGACTTCTAATATTCATGTGAAAAATTCTAAAGCCAATACCGTGACCAGAGACTAGAAATTCTTTACACTGTATGTTATCCTTAGCAGCCCTCGTTTTGGAAGGAGCACAATGAAAAATCTCAATGAAATCCATGTTTCTAAAAGTGTATACAATAAATGGCAGTTATCAATCTATATGCATATATACCAGCAATGGCAATCATCAATTTATAAAATCTATGAATATTTATATATAACTTATGTATAAAATCTAAACACCATTTAAAATCAAACTTATCTAAAACACATGCATAAGTAACTATCACAGTATAAAATCATGAAACAAAATAAAAAATGTGGTTCCACCCGTATAACACTACCCGGTCCCTTTCCCGCAGTACAATTTCACCAAATTCACGGGTTTTTTTGCCTGCACTCGTCCTCACCCCAAGTAGACTATCTCTGTGACCTCGGATTCAATCTGTTCCTGGTTCCTTCATTTACCCTCTCTGACTTGACCTTATTCTTTGGTAATGCAGTCTTTGGAGAAGAGTACTTAACCGACTGGGACAACTTTCTTAGTCCGTCCTGGCAAACTAACGATCCCAGTATGTCTTCACGTTCCCTGACTCTACTCTAGAACTTATTACTGTTTGTGGATTTCTCTTGATCAGTCTCTAATGTATCTAGGGTATCGAGAGTTGAAAATGGTGTTGCAGTAGCACTATTGTTTAGCCACGGGACACCGAATGTTTTGTCATGATATTCTGCTGCCTCTAGTTGTTCTAACGAGTAGTATGTACCGTTTTTAACGAATTTATTTCCCCGGGTGTAACACTTCACAGTCGACCTCTCTCTCATCTGTCTCAAATACTGGCGAAGAATCTGCTGATCCTCTCGCTGCCTCCCGTTCAGATCGTTGCTCAAAAATACGCTGGACCCCTTCAATTCGCCGCGCTTCTTGAAAATCTGTTACTTTGTCTGGAAGGAATCAAACTCAATCTTTATTGGGCACTTATCCGTCCGTCCTAAATGGTAAACATCATTAATATGCTCCTATCTTATTTTCGAATCCAACAAGACATTCAGCGACTCAGAAACAGACGCAGGAGACAACTGCAACAAATCCAGTCCGAAAATAACCACGTTATTTTTTCCATTATTATCTTGCAAGCTGTCAATTTGTCTACGCAATTCACTGTTTTCGCGCTCTAAAACCTTTAGCCGATTTTTATATGCTTCAAACTCCAACAAAATTCTTGCCTCACTTGCTTTAATAGCACGCTTTAATTCGCTCCTACTGTTAGCCACCTCTTCAATTATTTGCTTTAACGTGACCTGGTCAGAACTCATTTCCGTGTATGGGGAGCTTTAATTAAATATGTTATCAGTAAAAGACACCACTGTCAACACGATCCAAAAGAAAATACAAAGCAATACAGGTTTTTGTTTTACTCACATATATCGCTTATTCTCTGCAAACTGTTCCTTAGCACCACATATGTGGTACAGTGAGAAGAACTACTTCCATCCAAACGTATTTATTAACTTTTCAAAATTCCCGACAAAAACAACCACCTTATAAGCAACGATTGGTAAAACACCTACTATATAATATTATATATATATATATATATATATATATATATATATATATATATATATATATATATATATATATATATATATATATATATATATATATATATATATATAATATAATATAATATAATATAATATAATATAATATAATATAATATAATATAATATACTATAATAATTCAAAAATTTCGTACTAAGGCATGCAATAAATGCTACTGTTTTTACTTGGAAACAAGTGTCAGTTACCAAAATCTATTCTATGCCGTGTCACTGCTTGTCTTAAGTATATAAATTTTGTGTTTCATTTTCAAATTTGGCTGTTCTTTTGTATCTACTTAATGTGCGAAGGTTTATTTGTGACTATTGCAGTAAACTAAACTTTCGAACATTTTGAGAAATAGCATATGTTAGCTTGTTTCATATTAAATAATGACATTCTTAAAGCGACATCTGGGATGTATTTTAACAAGTAAATAGTTGGTTTTCAATTATGTTTTAATACTATCGTTTCATTTTTATTAAGATATCCAGAAAGGAGGCAACCCAACACATACACTTTTTACCGAATAAAAAAGAATTTACTTGGTCACGGATCACTTAAAAACCTCGGCCAAAAACATATAATAAAGAAAATCAATAGGTTGAGGAAGTCACAGTTTTGGTCAATGTAAAAAGCTTACCCTACCAACTCATGTAGAGCCATTGAAATGAGCGTAGGGATTCCAAAACCTGAAATTCTAAGAAAACACAAATACCACCCATGCAAATTTAGGCTTGTCCAGCACCTACACCCTGGGGATGCTCAACGTCGGATAGTCTTCTGCAATTGGTATCGGGAAATATGTGATATGGTTAGATAGTTTGCAATGAAGGTTATATGGTTAGGCGAAGATCATTTTAGTAAATCTGTTATAGTGAACAGGCACAATAGCAGATTCTAGTCCGGGGAAAACCAAAACCAAATATTTTCCAGAAGACAACGGGGCAACTTTCGTCTAAATGTATCTTGCTTTATATTAGGAACACAGATAAAATTTTATATATTTGAGAGAAATCTAACAGCCAATCGTTACGTTGAAATTTTAGAGACAGCTATACCTGAATTGCTTGATGATGTTCCTTTAGCGCATGGAAAAGAAATTAGTTTTCAACAGGACTGGACTCCTGCACACAATTGTCAAGTGTCGAGGTTATTTCTGGAGAATAATTTTCCAAATCAATGGTTTGGCACCAATGGGCTTATAGGATGCCCCAATAGGTCTTCAGATTTGTCTATATTGGATTTCTTTCTATGGAGATATCCGGAGAATAAAGTTTACAAAGTCCATTCTGATAATATTCAAGATTAAAGAAACGCAATAAGAGAAATTGTTGGTACTTACAAAATCATCCCGTTGTTTTGCTTAATTCTTTAAAACGAATCGGAAATGTATGCGAAGCGTCCATAAAACAAAATGGAAGTTATTTTGAAAAATTCTTTGATTTACTACATTACTTTAAAGCTTATGATACGATTTTCAAAGTTGATTTTTGCTGATAGGCTTATTGGATAATAATAATTTCTTAATGTTCTCTCCATTTTTACATACGTTTAGGAAATAAAAATAAAAATGTCCGTGGCTGAATGAGTTCACCTCGAGGCCAGAACATACAAAAAATAAATAAATAAATCTAGGCAAGCAGCACTGTTTTATGGAAAATGTGCAGTTGATATATTGATAAATAGCTGTTATTAAATAATTTTCTCGACTTATTGTTAGCATATGGAAATAAATAAACAGCAGCACTTTTTGCATGGGCTACTGAAAAATTCTGATTGCGAATTATGAAAATTAGGATTTTTTTCGTTGTTATTTCAAATAGACCCATAATGTTATATAATTTTGAGAAGCTTGTGAAAATGCAAATTAATTTCATGACAAATATACAGCATGTCTCATTTAAAAATACCAAACATTGGTTTAAATTTCAAGAACAGTAATATTTAGAAAAAACTAACTACGCCACTAGATTATACGTAAAAAGTTCTAAAAGGATTTGCTTTGACCTTTTTGACAAGTTGTCAGACAACTGAAATACAAGGGGTACCATAAAAAGCGATATTTTTAACTTCGCACTATAGCTCGGAAACTAAGGGGGCTATGACAATTTTTTTTGCGGCATCTTTCGTGCTAGAAAAAAGTAGCTCAGGATAGCGAAAACCGCAAAGTTCTATCATTACTAATAACTGAGATATCCAGCAATTGCAACATAAATGGGACTCCCGTACACTATTAGAACGGTATATTACTAAAATTAATACTTTAGATTCAAATAGACCTTGAAGATCGGTTTTAGAAGTCCTAATACGCGCTCATTTAATAAATTTTTTGAAGGTATTGCCATCCATATATCTCTATTATCACAAATATTCTAATTTTGTCTTCTAGCTCTAAATAGAAGTAAACCGCAAAATTCAGAATTAATTAAATTGTAACTTGTTCGCTAGTCGCTAAAACACATGTGAGTGTTTCGATTGCAGATGAAGTCTTATTTTTAACTAAAAAGATAAAACTCTGGACGCAGCAAGTGCGTTATGGTAGTGAATTTTCATAAAAATGTTTTTAATTGCAAATATGTGTGTTTCCTTTTTAAGAAAGCAGGCATCAATTTTGGTTACCAGTATAACCTATATAGTAAAAACAATGTTATGCCATGTTTCATAAAAATATCTTTATTGTGTGAAAATGTACAAAAATTTCCAAAAGCAAACTTAAAGTGTTCCCGGAAAAACTCGTTTCTTGGTCAACCTTATAGGTTAATAGCAAATTGAGCTATTCAAATTTGAAGCATTTAATGAAAATTCGCTACCATAACGCACTTGCTGCGTCCCGAATTTCTTTTCTTACAAACATGCATCGCTGAAAAATTCAAAAAAATGCAATAACATAAAGCGTGTTTGATTAAAAAAAAAGAAGAAAATTTGTATCACCAACGACTTATGGGCCATCCTGTGATTGTAAAAATATTTTTTTAAGATGTAGCTCAAGCCACCCTATAATTAATATATACAAAAATTTTCTTCATATCTTGTATAATAACGGATATATTAAGCTTTATTGATTTTTGACGAAAATTCAACAAAAATTATATACCATTAAACGATAAACTCTAAAGCTAAGGCTACTGCCAAGCATCAGAGAAGGGGTCTATTTGAAATGAATTTTCTGGAAACATTTTAGTAAAATGAAGGACAATGACGGTTGAAACTAAGACTTCAGAGTTTGTAAAATATCCTTCTTGAGACATTTGATTTCCATATCCCGTATTAGATTCAAGTTCTTTGCCTAAATGTTGCCGATTTTGACGTTTTAAATCGCAACTTTGACGTTTTGAGGAAAACCCCAATTTATTTTTCTTTAAATGCCTATAACTTTTTTGTCTTTTGACCTACATAGGTAAATTTTGGTAGGTAGATTACCTATAAGGATATTAACTAGCGTACCAAATTTGGTTGCCCTTACTTTGTTAATTCCGGAGATATAAATTTTTTTCGAAAGAAAACACAAAATTTTCCGGGAAAACCTGGTCAGATTTTCCTGGCTAACGAACTTATCCAAGCCATTTGCAAAAGGAATTTTTCCACCAAATTTAGTCAAAATCGGCCTATTATTTTTTGAGTTATCGGTGTGATACATATATATATATATATATATATATATATATATATATATATATATATATATATATATATATATATATATATATATATATATATATATATATATATATATATATATATATATATATATATATATATATATATATATATAAATATATATATATATATATAAACATATAAAAATTGAAACTGACCCCGGATATGTGTTCTAGGGGGCCTAGTTCGCGGTCATTTGAAGAAATTTTTTCAAAATTCAAAAGTCGGGATCTCCTCATTAGTGAATTTTTTTTAAGAAAATTCACTAAAAAGACAATCGGTTTTAAAATCATTTTCATAGAGACGTGAGCCGATTTTGTTTACAATATTCATTTGATTCTCTCGTATCTTATCATATTTTTAGTGCGTTATCTCTTAAAAAACCACTGATTCACAAATGATTGCGAAAGTCGCTTCTTTCAACAGCCATTCTGACGAAGTAATTAAGGAATGTCATATATTACGTTTCAGTTTGAACTACGTTTTTATTTGGAATCCAAGAGGCCTGATATATGGGAAACTTATTCTTAAATATCTATTCTGGGCGCCGGGTGCTTTTGAACAAATTCTGAAAAATAAAATGTCAAACCATAGCTTGGAAAAAACATAATATTTTCTTTATAAAAGCGATAGTTCCTTAAAATTTCTTTATTACTCCCGTAAACCTTGACCTTTCACTATATACTACATTTTCAGCCTGAAACTTCAATTGGGGCCATTCCTTAAGCTACAAATACAGTGTATCTTAAAAATGTATTGAATCCCCATTTAAAAATAATCACTTCACAAATTTTTAATTTTATGTCATCTGTCATTACAAAGTCGTAATTGTTGACAAACGATTTAATCGATTTTCGGGATTTTGTTGACCGAGCTTTCTCGATCGCTAGTTTGGGTAATATCTTTTAGGCGTGTTCAAATATTATTTTTAATTTTAAAAAAATAAAATTTTCTGACCCGAAATGCTTAAAATTTGCAGAAGAGGTTTATTAACACCATGCCTAGATATATATAATGTCTCATTCCAATTACTCCAATACTTTCAAAAATATCGCATATTCAAACATATTTTTGTATAGTTTTGGGGGAGAAATAATCGTTAATTTACTGTTACTGTGTCAAGTTTCGTTAACTTTTCACTTAAAGGCGCTTGGTTTAGAAAATTATTTACTGATTTAGTAGCTCTCAAATTAATTTAAATACTGACTCAGTAACATAAATTCACCGTTAAAAAAAACTTACTGGTCTATAAAACAGGCGGGCTAATTATATTACATTACATTTCGGTAAATCCAAGAGATCTCACTTGATACATCTTAGACTACTATGTGTTTACAAAGCATGTGACCTCGAAATGTATTCACCAGACAATGAGACGAAAGTTTAAATTATGATAAGCCAATTGTCATTTGTAAATTAGTCTCTAATTATTTGAAAAGTTTGAGGATCAAAATTGGTTTATATTATTACAATTTAATATAAGTATACGATTTTTTTACAAATACAAGTCTTGAGTTATAGAAAGCATAGCCTATAGCTAATTAGGCATTTTATTTACCTGCCGAACATATGTGTATGTGACAATTAGTCTGGACGTAGCAAGTGCGTTGTGATAGTCAATTTTCATAGAAATGAGCTACACAGCCATATTCATCTTGTGATGACGCTAACTTTAGTTAAACGATCGTCATGTTTTTAGCGAATTTGTATTTAAAAAAATCGCTAAGAGGAAGGTATCGATGGTGAGACTTTGCAAAAAAAAATTAAAATGAACGCGAATTAAGGTCCCTAGAACCCGAAGCCAAGGCAAGTTCCACTAGCCACAGACTTTTTTATATATACGTAATTCATTGTAGTCATAATTTTGCTTTACTTTAATTCAATGTTTCTGAATGTACACAGACATTGACGGTACTATACTTACTCGATAGGAATAGATAAGACATATGCGTGAATACTTTCAGAGACTGTCGCCATATTTAAGCTATTTTCGCATTGAAGTTGTATTGATTTCCCCGCGCTTGATTTATCTATTGCATATTCTTACGTTTGCTTAATTAAACTTTCTCTAAAATCTAAATGAACGCACCATTTTAGATATTTCTTTTTTCACAATAGTATTTAATATGTTGACTTTATTTTGTCACATATGTTACCACATATTTTAGAAGCTAAAAAAATTCTCGCCTCTCAAAAAAAGTAATGCTACTTCGTTTTTGTTATTGGTGTTTCACACGTTTTCGTAGACGACTAAGAGTTATTTAGTAAAACAATATCAAAAACAATTGGTATTCATTTAGAAAAAAGAATTTTTGAAATCGGTCAATTAATAACGATATCACAAGTTAAAGTTATCTATTTTGTTGCTGAGTTTTGACTAGAACTGCATTTTAGGCTAAACATGGACACTCGCTATATGTCTTAACTATTTCTATCTAGTAACTATAGTCGGTACTTATAAAGACAGTGACTTACCATGTACATTTGATGATCAATAAAGTGTATATATCTATCTATCAGCAGAAATGTAATGTGTTGTAAGTCTTTAATTTTTTTATGTAATAAAGATTGTATTCTAATTAAGTCGTTTTTTTTAGAGTTTTACAAGAAATATATATATTATGTATAAATACACCTATACCTTATATTCAGTATTAGTTTGTAACTTGAAATAAATTCAGTTAATCAAATACAGTTTCTTTTTTTCAAAAATGCTTGGACACATTAATTAGTATTTCAAGTTGCAGTCTTTTAAAAAAGCTATACAGTATGTACCATATTTGAAAATAACTTCATCAATAATTTCTTTAAATCAACCCTACGTTTTTGTTGACTATTTTTAAAGTCTTACATGTGAAGTTGTAGAAAACCAGCAGATTTAAATTTTTTATTCATTGATAACTACACCATTTTTTTTCTTGCTTTCAACTCAAGATTTATAATAAAAATTTGAAATTTGGTGGTTTTGTATCGCTTGATGTGTACTTTAAAAATAGTCAACAAAAAGCTAGGGTTGTCATTTACAAAAATTATCAATGACATTTGACACAAATTGTATAATACATTTTTCAAAATATTGTAAGTGAGAATATTATCAGACTCCGAGCATTTTTGAACAAAAAGCTGAAGTAGGTTAATTGGAATTATCCCAAGTTACAAACTTGCACTGTATTTATAATATATACAATTGCAGATAAGTTGCAAATGTAAGTTTAAATTTTACAATTCCTTTTTATCTTCTTTCTCACCAAGCACCCCTATTCACTCCTGGTACTATAACTTTCTTGGGAGTTTTCTGCACGAAATTTTTCTTGTGGCTTATGCAACCAGGAGGAGGGTCCTCAGCGTGTTTCCAAAATTTAGGTAATATTTTATTTTTACTTCTTTTGGAAAAGAAGAGAAGGGGAGTTTAACTCCACTTTCTATTGCCTTTTTAGAATTATTTTTACAAATTAATACACTACAAACAACTTTACCAGGCATCGAAACGGACATTTAGGTTAAGTTGTGTTTATTGAGTTCTTGTATATTAAACAGATATTTATCTACCTTTGTGACGATTCACCGGTTTAATTGTTGAATAGAAAATAATTTTAAATAAATAACGTCCAAGTCGTAATACCGTTGATTCGATGCGCAGTTATGTTCACAACACAACTCATCAAAAAATAAAATATTGTGTTTAAAACATAATAGTTTTAAATTAGCTGCTATTTCATGAAAAATTCACATTAAAATTAATCTGCAACTAATCCTATGCGAACATTTTTTAGCAAACACATTAAAAGTTACACAAATGTCTAATAAAACCAAAACGCAATCTGAAACTATAGGAAATATCCGCATCTGGAATACACATGACGTATTACCATCCTCTCGCGTCACTCCCCTCCCAGAGTTACCAGACAACCTATCTAATATATAAACCTGGGTTGAAACCCATCATTTTTACGTTTCAAATCGCCACTTTGACATTTTCAGATGACAAACTGTAATATTTTCAAAACAAATTTTCTCGTACTTCTTCAGCTTTTTGAGCCAAGAAAATATAGTATTTGTCTGTAATATTCAGTAGATTGTGTTTAACACACAATATTTTGGTCTTGTGCGTTCCTCTCATTACCAGTGGCAGGTGATTTTTATTTCTTTAAATGCCTATAACTTTTTTTAAGGTGTGGATTTAAATTTTGGTACGTAGTTCACATTTTATAATATAAAGCTGCGCTCTAAATTTAGTTTTAATCGGAAGGGACAGCAACCTTGATTTTGAATGAGACGCTGTATATTTGATCCAAATTTTGGAATTTATGGCAAATCCTCTTTACAATGATGGACTTTAAGTCATATTTTAATGTTATAATAAGAGTACTTTTTGAAAATGACCATATACGCACTCATCATTTTATTTAAAACGTATTAAGCCATTAAAGGTTACATATATTGATTTTAAAAAAGTCATTATTTGCTTTATTATTTCATTTTACATTTACTTTTATACCATCGTAATGTTATGTTGATTTTTTGTCTTACATGATAAGAGTTCGAATCATAATTTTCCAAGGGTGCCATGACACCTACTATCCATTTCGTAAGACATTTACTATAAAATTCAAACGTCTTTTGCTTCGGGTAATCGTTCTGTTCAGGGCACTGTTAAGCCAAATCAAATATGTACCTAATATGGAAGATATTGACTTCACTATCGAAGAAAGGCTAGATATGGTTTTGATTTATGGGGAATGTCAACGAAATCGTAGAGCAGCACTGTCGTTATATCAAGAGCGATACCCAAATAGGCGCAGACCAAGTGCAATGTTATTTATCCGTTAAGTCTCTAATTTAGCTTTGAATGGATCGCTTAGGAAGAAGCAGACCATTTTAAACCAAGAACAGCAACCGATGAAGAACATACTGTCCCATTTTGGGAAGAGTTGAAGCAGATCTTCACATAGTTCACAACGTTCCGATTCTGTCATCTGTCAGTAGTTTTCCGTAATGGGTTGCTATTTGATTCTAGCTTGGAGGTTGGCACTTGTTTTTAGGAGATGGCATCTATTGCTGACCGTTTAACTAGAGAAGGGAGACTTGGCGGTCTTCTTTTTTGCATTTCGCCTGTCGTCCTGTAAGGTTGTGACATTGGGAAAACCAAAAATACTCTGTTAGGTAAGCTCCCTGTTTCGGCTATTTGTTTCTAAAAATAATGCTAATTACATTTGTACAATTCTCCAGGGTTTAGTTTCTGAGTGAAATTCAGTTCGGATGGTATTGTATTAAAGGTGATACCTGAGTATCCATTTTACAGTCAGCTATGTAATCTTGGATAAATATCAAAGGTGGAGACTTAACGTCGGATGGTCGACGTATTCGCACTTTGGGAATTGTTCAGTATATCCAGCCTGAACTTTAGGTAACTTTTGGATTTTTTATGGAATTTCACAATATTGAAAAATTAGTATCCCTTACGTCATATTATGAGTGTGACCGAACCATATACAAGAATCGAACCATCTAGGAACTGTCAATTGTCAGCTGAGGAACAGTGTCAATCGTTGAAAGAACAATAATTATTGGGACATTAATAATAAATATTTGGAAGGAAGCTAATAATAAGGATTCTCCCTTGGGGTTAAGTATATATATATATATATATATATATATATATATATATATATATATATATATATATATATATATATATATATCCATTTTAATGGATTTAGTAAGTACATTTTGGGTCCTAAGCCTTAAGCTAAGAAGGGAGGAGCTAAGATGGCAGGAGTTATTTGTTGTCTATTGGGTTGGCACTCCTGCCTTCTCCAGAGACAGATGAAAACGACAGTGTATCTGTCCCTGTCTCTCACATCAAAGTGTAATTGATTGTCTCTCTCACACAGTGAAAACATGTTTTTGTAGTAAATTGAAAAATTGTAAAAAACTACAAAGTTTTATCAGTGATACAGCCATCTTGTAATAATGTAAGCGTCTTTCTGATGTTGCAGTCTATACTGTTTTTGGAAAACAAATTAGAAAAGATTTTAATCAAATTGAGTTAAATTTAAATGTCTAGGTTGAGAGATATATTTTGACATATAATAATTTTGTGTTGTAGTGCAAAATGTTCTGTTGTATGTGTATGCTATTTTATCTTTTGGATCATATTGTAAGTTCAAACAGAAATAACTCATAACGTTAATTTAAAAAACTGACATGTATTGTTTTATCTTTTAGCTGATACACTGATGAAGTCTTAAAAACAAAGACGAAATATTTGCAAGAAAGAATAAAGATCTTACTGTAATATATATATATATATATATATATATATATATATATATATATATATATATATATATATATATATATATATATATATATATATATATATATATATATATATATATATATATATATATATTTAAAATTTTAGATAACGCATATGCTTAGAGATCTTGGAAAACAACTGGAAAACAAAATGTTGGAGCTTCCGGTTTGACACAGATCCACAGTAAATAACCGCATAAAACCAAAAACATTTTTGTAATGACAAGCGTAAACTAGACTTTTTTGAAGCCTTAGAAGTCAAAAAGCACATACACCACAATAGCTACCTTGTTTTAAATGAGCAAACTGATTCAATGGATTCCCCTTTCCTGGATATTGTTCTTGCTAATTTGATAAATCAAACGTAATAAAACTATTTTTTCAAAAAAGTTATAATAAGATAATGAGTTGATGTGTGTTGATATTTTCATTGCATAGAGTCTACTTTATTACTGTTATTGTTAAGGTATTTTATTGTTTAATTGTTATTACACTTATTACTGTTATAGGTTAGTTATATCTTTATGTTAAATGTTGACATATATCAGAGACATTTTAAAGGCGTCATCCGTCTTTTTTGTTTTGTTTTATTTTATTCTTAAAAAACATTTTGATCAAAACATGATTTTTCTACGAAAATTCGCTAAAAGAAAAAGGCAGCGTGATTAATTTTACAGCTGGCGGTATAAAACTGTTCCCGTCCGTCAATGATTGGCCATAGTCATGGAAACAAAACAAAAATGGAATAGACATGGCAGCTAACAAGTTATCATAAATTATTCAAGAATAATTGCGAATGGGCTATGTTGCTTTGTGATTTTTAATCTATTTAATCTTTATTCGCGAAACCTTCTCAGGTGCATCGAAACGTGTTGATGTAGGACGTTGACCATGGCTAATAACAAACTGCAGGCTGTGTTTTTATTTAAAGATTAACTATTATGCATAAGAACTATCAATAAAGTCATCAGAATCATTAGGAATGTATATACCGTTTGATAATAATAGATTATTCCTGCACCTTGATTATTCTTATTACGTTCAAGTAATTTTCTTCGTCGATTTATTCACATACAGTTTAAAGCAGTATATTCTGCGCGATGGTACTAACAGTTTTCAGAACTGTTTGTCGTGCAATTGCAGTTGGTGTTTAATTACGTTTTGTACTGATGTACCACATTTTATTTGTTTTTGTTCCTTGGTTAACTCGAATGACCTGATTATGCTTTGTTAAATTAAACGCTGATTTTGGTAACACTTAACGTTTAATAACAACTGTAAACTTATACAAAATTACTTATTTGGTATGCTTTAGAGTCAGTTCATAAGAACTCAACAAAATGAGTAGTGATTATGTTAGCACAAGCTTGTTGCTTGTTTCGAGTCTATAGAAGAACTAACTTAAAATGCTGAAATTGCTTAGGCTGCACATTTCTACCTAAGAGAGGTTAGCATACTTATAGTCAATTGTAATCAAAAAATGACCCTTTTTGGGTTATTCCTAATCGCCCTTAAAATTGTATTTTACAGATGGTAAATATTATAACAAAGAAGGCTACTAAGAAATATGTAAATTTGAAAGGTGTAATCCTCCAGACGAGACGCCTTAACCGTTGGACTTTATTAAATATCCACTGTTTTCATTGAACCTATTGGCTACTAATACATTAAAATAAGGATTGGATAGCATTAGGATATTGAAAATGGTAGGAATTACAGTTTTGTTTGAATAAAAGAGGTGTTACAACCTCTTTGGTTTGAATAATGAAAAAGTTGCGCAATTTATGTACCTTTTGCATGATGTTTTCAAAAGTGAGCTATCTTTTACCGGTTTCGATTTTTTTTTAAATGTAATTTTTTTGAAAAAATGCAATTTTTTTGAAAAATTTAATTTTCTCGAAATTCGTTTTTATTTTCTTCCAGCGTTATTTAAATAGACGTCAAAAAATGATGACCACCTTCTAAGATAAATTATCGAACGTCACGAATTTTTAGTAAGGCGTCTCTTCTCCGAGAAACCATCATCAACTTTTTTTTTAATACGGCCCTGTTATTTTTATTGCAAAATATAAATCCATTTTCAAATCTAAATTAGGGGATGTATGATTTGTAATGGTTTAAATATGTTTTTGAGCTTGTTTCATAAAAGAAAATTATTCTCGAAATATCTCCTGAGTACGGCCCTGAATGCTTAAAAACATTTATTTAGGAAACTCGTACCTTTTGAAAAATCAACAAACCCGTCACATTATTGGTAAGATTTCTTAATCATTAAAATGTAAGACATAACACCGCACTATCATAAGACCGCCTTAAACATAGTGAACTTTGACACATAAACAACAAGTTGTGTCTAATGACAATAGTGGCCTTTTAACAATATAAATATCAGTGTCAATTAGTTTACTTTGTGAAAAAGTTGGGTACGTGCTGGTTTAATTTATTTAAACATGGCTGGAAATTGTTCTTTTGAGGATAAGTTCGACACGTTAAAATGTAACATTTTGTGCTATCGTAATGCTCAAAAAGCTGAGCAAATGTATTTAAATTATTGCCTGGAAAGGGTGCAGCGAAACGAAAAGATATATGGAAGGATAGTTACCAATGTATTGCAGTATGGTTCATTTGAAAAACCCATTGTTACTAGAAACAAACCATGCAATAAAGTAACCCAAAATAATGTAATGTTAGCTAAGGCCCGAGACCCTACAACATCGGTTAGAAATATTGAACAAGTAACTGGGACGCCCAAAGCTACAGCAAATTTTACGAAGGGACTTTGGTGAGTGGTGCTCTAGAAAATGTTAAGAGGATGAAAATTTTGTTAATAAAATATGATGGTCTGATGAGAGGATGGTTACCAACAACGGAATTTTTAACAGACGAATACACATTTTTGGCCCAGAAGAAATCAGCGTTTATACAAAACGTCTAGACACCAACACTGTTTTGGTTTCAGTATGTCGTTGGGAATGTTGGGAACAACGATAATTGGGCCATTTTAGTGAATTTTTATTTAAAAAAATTCACTAATAGAGAGGTATCGATGGTGAGACTTTGCAAAAATTCTTTCAAATGAGCGCGAATTAGGACCCCTAGAACCCATATCCGGGGTCAGTGTGAATTTTTATATGTTATATATATATATATATATATATATATATATATATATATATATATATATATATATATATATATGTATCTATATATATATATATATATATATATATATATATATATATATATATATATATATATATATATATATATATATATATGTATGTATCCGTCTGATAACTCAAAAAATAATTAACCGATTTAGATGAAACTCGGCAAGTGCCTTTCTTTTATTAATGGCTTGGATTAGTTCGTTGGCCAGGAAAATCGGACGGGGTTTTCCGGGAAAATTTTGAGTTTTCTTTCAAAAAAAATTTTTTTTCCGAAAATTTCGATAAAATTTGGTCTACATATTGCTTTGGGAAATACCTAACTAGGTGCCAAAATTCAGCTTTCTAGGGTTACAGAAAATTGAGCTATTCAAATTTGAAACATTTATGTTTAAATCATAAGTATGTGGTTGCTGTTGGTTAGTCAATGCTTCTCTTATTGACTCATGAAATTCATTTGTAAGTTTCCGATAAATGTCAATAATACTGAATTCACTGATTGTTAATCATTGGAAGCATTTACGATTATATATAACCCTATTGTAATTTATTATCATTTATCACCTCTGTAGTATAATTATTTTTTCCTGACAACTCGCGGCGTTTTTAGAGAATTGTTGTTATTAGTAGTCAATAGTTTCTTTCCGAATACACACACCTTCCATTGACTTCTGCTTCTGCCGCTGTTACAGTCCTTTTATTTAGAGGTAGAGTTGTAACCACTCATTCAAACAGTGTTTTTTAACCACGTGGCTGGGGAACTGACCGAATTCATTCCCAGTTGCTGTTGATTTACTCATATTCTCTTAATACGTTTGAAGATGTCGTGTCTACTTCATTCCAAGTCACTATTAACCGACTATTTATGAAATCAAATGAGTAAATTAAATCGATTGTCATAAAATATGTAGTGTATTAAGACAAGGGAAAAAAAAATAAAACATATATAACTGTGCACATTTTGATTATATTTTAGGGTGCTTGAGAGAGGTATTGTCACAGCATAATATCTTATTAAAGTTCATTTGTAAATAGGTTTAATTTTTATATGTTTATTTATATATATATATATATATATATATATATATATATATATATATATATATATATATATATATATATATATATATATATATATATGATAACTCAAAAAATAATTAACCGATTTCGATGAAACTTGGCAAGTGCCTGTCTTTTATTAATGGCTTGGATGAGTTCGTTATCCAGAAAAATCAGACGGGGTTTTCCGGAAAAATTTTGAGTTTTCTTTCGAAAAAAATTTTTTTCTCCGAAAGTAACAAAGCTGTTTCAATGAAATTTACTATATATGTTGCCTCAACCTTACCACGTACCAAAATTCAACTTTCTAAGTTTAGAGAAAATTGAGTTATTCAAATTTTAAATTTTCTTTCGAAAAAAATTTTTTTCTCCGAAAATTACAAAGTTATTTTAATGAAATTTTGTGGATATCTTGCCTTAGGAAAAACCTTACTACGTATTGAAATTAAACTCTCTAAGTTTATAGAAAATTGAGTTATTTAAATTTGAAGCATTTAATAAAAATTCACTATCATAACGCACTTGCTGCGTCCCGAGTTTTTTTAATTATGGATCACTAACTTCCGACCGGTCTCGAAATTTGCTTCAGAATGATTTGGAAGAATGGTTCGATGCTAGCTGACCATTAGCAGAAGTCGATAACATCTAGTTCCAGCAAGACGAGGCCACAGCTCATAATTCGAGAACTGATTAAAAATAACCATCAAATAGGCTTTCTGACAATTGGATAGGTACGCAGTCAGCGGTTTCTGGGCCTCATGGTCGGCGGATCTGACACCTCTTTACTTCCATCTTTGGGGCTATATTAAAAACTACGTGTACCAACGTAATTTTCATACGGAGGAAAGATGTCGCCAACTGGTTTCAGAAGCATTTCAAACCATTATACCAGATGCACTTAACAACGTTTTGGATTCTACAGTTAGACGATGTTACCTATGCTTAGAAAATAATAGTGATCTGTTTGAGCATCTTTTATAATTATAACTGATAATCTACTCTTTATAATATTAATTAGATAATAAGGTGCCTAGATTTTACAAATTCGAGTTATTTTATTGGTCTATTTATTACAAATAAATAAATGTTTTTCAAGCATTCAGGGCCGTACTCAGCAGATGTGTCCTAAATAATTTTCTTTTATGGCTGAAACAAGCTGAAAACATATATAAACCATTTAGAGTGATACATCCTCTAATTTATATTTGAAAACGGGTTTATATTTTGCAATAAAAATAACAAGTCTGTATTAGAAAAAAAAATTAGTTGCTCATGATTTCTCGGAGATAAAACGCCGTATTAAGAATCCGTGGACGTTATCTAATTTAGCTCAGAAAGTGACAATGGCGTCTTCTTTTTAATTTTTTGAGATATATTGAAATAACGCCAGAAAATAAATAAAAACAAATTTCGAGAAATTATATATTTTTTTAAATCGAAGCCGGTAAGCTCACAGGACAGCTTGGTACTTAAATTGCGTAACTTTTTCATAATTGAAACAAACCTGTAACTTCTACAATTTCCAATACCCTAATGCTGTCCCATCTGTATCTTGGACACACTGTATATCATAGAACAGCTAAGTGAAATAAATTCACTATCGCCATTATTGTGACTATTTCTTAAAAAAGTCCCGAACAACGTCAATTTTTGAATAAAAAATGACTGCGACACGAAACCTTCACCGTTATATTCAACCACTGTTCAAGCATGAGTAAGCAGAATCTCATGTCTTATTTATTATCAGTTTAATTTTATATAACTACTTTCCTTCAAGTCATTTATACAAAGTATTTAAACAATCAACAGTTTTATAATTAGCTTGAAATTAATTTAAATGGTCATCAAGAGACCGAAGCCTAAGTTCCTTGAAATAAGTTTAGTGGGAGACGCCAAGATGTTCAAACAAACCGTAATTCATTATATATATATATATATATATATATATATATATATATATATATATATATATATATATATATATATATATATATATATATATTTATTTCTTAATTTAGGTTTGCAACTGAGTACTTATTATTTCTTACAGAATGCAGACAGTTTCCTGACTCCAGCTGTTTCATGTGACCTACTCAAACACCTGTAGGTATGAAGTGCAATACCATGAAGTTTCGCTGTAGCAACCTGAATTGGCAACCGAACTTTAAATCAAGCAAACATAAAAAATCCCTATGTCAGCACATTGCTCCAGTGTGTTTTCAACGTCAATCTGCGAACGCCGTAAATCAAGTTTCCAATTACTCTTAATAATACACCACCCCGGGTATTCTTCAACCCTCTTCAAGTGGAAGTTGCAGCCACCAAATTATACATAGAAAATACAGGCTTGTCCTACCTCATCTGAAAGACCTCTTCATTCGATATTCAAAAATGCCATGGTTTTAAAATTTTATCCAAAAATTAACAGTAAAAAAAATCATCTGATTGGCGAACGTAAATAAAAATGTCTTCTAACGTTAGTTAGCATATGCGGCGTGGCCGACATAATGGGAATAGTTATTATTCTTCTTAAATCGGGTGGTTTGTTTTTGTGTATACCATACTTTTCACATATCCCATAAGAATACGTCTAATAGCGTGAAATCGGGTGATCGTGCTGGAAATTATAACGATACCTTCACACATATCCACCGATTTGGAAATATTAATTCGAGATACTGCTGGACATTGATTTTGTAATGTGCTGGTGCTCCACCCTAATAGAACCATATCACATTCGCTGGAACTTGTGGATTTGCTTGATTACGATATAAGTTTGTCAAAGTTGGAACAACATTATTTTGGAGTAGTGCTAGATAATTTTCTCTATTTAAATTGCCAGCGTTGAAAAAGTGATCAATGAGTATTTCTGCCCAAACCTTTTCAAGGTATTGCCTATGTTTTGCTCTCATCCAGCGTAGATTCCTTTTGGGCCAGAAACGACAATTTTGACGATTATCGTGGTCGTGAAGGGTAAAACCGCACTCATTACAAAACAGAACATGTTCCTGTTGGATAACATTTTTCTTTTACAATTTTCATCATTTGTTCACAAAAAGACGTTCTTCTATCAATGAGCTCTTGAGTTTGTATCACTTTATAGATATGCATTTAATTTTCTTTTAACACTCGAATTATCTATTAATGACTAACATCCAATGTGGCTACATTAATATTTGTGAAGCCAGAGAAATAGTCTCCTCGTATTTAACATAGCAAGTTGCTAAGGCGTTTTAAACAAAACTAACATTACCAACTATGAAGAATGTTAATGACTTTTTGTGTCTTTTTTCAATTGATACCGTCGAAAAAGCACACTCAAATTGTTTTTGCTTCTTTTCTAATAAGCATATATGAAACGCAATTAGTTATTAATTTTTAAGTCTGTTGTAACGAAGTGTGTCGATCAGATGAATTTATTTCCTTTTACAAATGATTTTTACAACAAATTTTTAAACTAAAGCATTTTTGATAGATAATGAAGAAATCTGTGAAATTAGGTATAACTAGCCCTTACTTCCTACTTAAAAAATTGTGGATTGAAATTGTCACTCGAAGAGGGTTAAATGTAGGAGGAAGCTTTCACGTTGCAGTGTGTCATTTTTAATCTAAAATTGACGCATTTTGGGCTTTTTTATAGCTATGCACAATAATTGAGCTAGGTACTGAATTTATTCTATTTGAATGTTTCACACTATATGGGTAGCTCTTAGAAAGGTGTGAACACACCTAGAAGTCTGGACGCAACAAATCCCTTGGAGTAGCGAATTTTCATAAGACAGCTTAAACAAACTTACATTTTCATCAAATTGGTAGCGCTAACATAATATATTGTAGAGTAACTATAAAAGGGTCATATCATAAGCATTAAAAAACATTGCTATTTTTCTAGAAATACATTAACTGTTTTACAAAAAAACTTAGGATAACTTGTCTGATTGGCTTAAGTGGCAAACTTTTACAGACATCAAGAACAAAAAGAATAGAATCATTAGAATTCACAATTACTATTATAAAGCTTAATTAAAAACACAATGTAAGCTGAAAAGTAATTAAGAGTTATGGATCACGAAAGTTCTTACCTACCGTTGCAACCATAAAATAGCAATTTATGTTTTCCACAAGTAAATTTTAAGAATATTAACACATACAACTAAGGACATAAAGGGTTAAAAGCTTTAAAACGATCCAGCTTCTCTTATTGGTCGGTAAAGCGCGTTCAATTATATGAAAATCCTAAGAGAAATAGTGCTGTATTGTTTTTCTTAGAGCGTTCATATTATTGTTTGACAATATACCGGGTTAGTAAAAACTATGGAAAGGTACTTGGATTTCCTGAGATATTCGTTATCCATAAAAAAGTTTTTGCGAAAACTGTTTAACAAATTTTTTGCTACAAACTGGCGATATTAAATTTTTCCTAGAGTAAACAACATCGTTGCTATGGCAACTTTTTTTTTAATGGTGAGATATGATTTTTTTTTTTGTATTTTTGGGAAGAACGTCTCTTTCTTGATACCCCACTATAAAATATAATCGGGTTCCATAAAAACAAAATTTCGGGACGCAGCAAGTGCGTTTTGGTAGTTAATTTTACACTATTAGTACGGCACATTACTAAAATTAATACTTTAAATTTGAACAGACCTTTATGATCGGTTTAGAGAGTTCTTGAGAATTTTTTTGAAAGTATCGATATCTTTATATTATCAAAAAATATTTTAATCTTGTGTTCAACAATGAACAAACTTACTTTTTTATGAAGAAAGAAAAGTAAAGATTGGTATATCTAGGTACGCTGAAAAGAAAAGTATCTGCCAAATTATAAACGTGGCAGGTATTTTTCCTTTTTAATCGCCTGGATGATTTCGCTTTAGTCAGCTTAATCGAACCGGTTTTGCCAACAGAAAAGTTTTTAAAATCAAATTTTGTTAGTGAATTTTCTTAATAAAAATTCACTAATATCAACAATAAAAAATATCTTTCGAAAATTACAATTTTAGATTCAAAGGTAACAAAGCTATCAAGGTGTTTTTAAAGAAAAATCAGAACTAGATGGAAACGCAAGAAATCTGGCATCTATTGTTTCTATAAAATATTAAAGTGAAACAAAAAAAAAGTTAGATGGCGCGACAATAGAACCGCACCGAGAACACCAGCTGCCCGCGCGTCAATAGCGTATCTGTCTGTGTGTGTGTTTGTATTTCTTTAACGTCGGCCTACTTCCGCAACTATGGCCAATCACCGACGCCAGGGAGCAGTTTCACCTCACTATCCTGGTAATTTTTCCGAACCCCTGCCTTTCTGTGAGGCGGGTAGGGATCTTTAACGTACCCAACCTCGCATGAACACGGAATCGACGGCATTACGCCCCCTCCTAAGGGCGCAACGTGCAGACATTCAACTTCCTCAAATGCAATGCCACAACCTCGGTCGGTGTTCATTGTACAGTATGTACTGAAAAAGTGAAAGAAGTACCCTGGGATCGAACCCAGTACCCTTCGGTTCAGAGGCACTTACCACTGAACCACTGAGGCTCTAATAGCGTATCTGTCGAACACGTTACCGCTCAGCCGACGAGACTACGTAACGAGTATTTGTTCGCCCGATGTTTTATCCGTTATTTCAGTTTGAAAATTTAATTGGGACCGTTCATCAAGCTACAACTATAGTGTATTTTAAAATGTATTGACTCTCCCACTTAAAAAATTCGAAAGTGTCACCATCGTTGCCTCTCTATTAGTAAATTTTCTTAATGAAAATTCACTAATCATAAAAAAAATTAACCTTTGTTCTAAAAGAAACTGACAAAAAAAATAAAGAAGCAATAATAATTATTAACTAATGAAATTTATAAAATGTTGTTCATTATTATCAGTACAGTGCTCAACTCGCGTTTTGAAGAAATTTATTATATTAATTAAGCTGGAATGCACAATCCGGCCTGTTTCGTCAATAATCATAGCATTTAGGTCTTTTAGATTTAATGGTATATCTTTTTAAGCAACATTTTTTAACTGACCCCAAAGAGAAAAATCACATGGCGTCAAAGCAGAAGAGCGAGCAGGCCACTCAAGAGTACCACCCATCCCAATCAACTTTTTTCCAAAAATTTCATTAAAATATTGCCGCAAGCGTCTCCCAAAATGTCTGAGAGCTAATCCAAAACTTCATTAACTGGGTCCAGTGCAACCAAAGCGGGTGAAAATTTTTTCTTTTAATAAATTTCAATATTTTTCAGATGTTAGATTTCTCTCAATGAAGAAAGGACCAATAATACTGCTGTCTAGCATACCGGACCATACATAAATTTGTTGTGGTTGCTGGATTTGAGCCTCCAGGATCCAATGCGGATTTTACTGACACCAATAACGACAATTTTGCTTATCAATAAATCCATGGAGTGTAAAAGAAGCTTCATCTAAGAAAATAATGTTTCTACCAAGGTCCGGATTCTCACAAAATTTGCGTATCATAATATCACAAAATTCAACACAAAAATCGCCATCTACAAGTTATTGTAAGAGCTGTACTTTGTACGGGTAACATTTTTCTTTTTAACGAAATTTACCACATATTTTTGTGAAATATTGTGTAATGTAGCAACTTCATTTGCAGAGAAATGAGTGTTTTCATAAAAAGACAATACATCCAATGCCTTATTACCAGCTACAGCCGTTTTTGGTTTCCCCATTGTTTATCTTTGACACTACTAGTAACGTTAAACGTATATATTTGCAATTGTAGTGTCAACATATAACTATAGTGTACCTACCTATAATTAGGTCATGGGTGGAACATAATGATTTGCCCTCGTACAGTTAACACACACTGTAGATAATTTGAAGGTATTTGTTTTGTTGATAAAATACTCCAAAATTTTAAATAGTCCGCACAATCCGCATAAATTGCCAAAGTGAATTGTTTTTATCTTAAAGAAAATGAAATTAAGTTCTCATCATACACACATTTAGGTACAATTGGTGTTCCATCTGAATTACATTTTCACTAGACGCTTTGCATTACTTTGTTTACAACATGTTCCCACGGAATTAAGAACGCTCTGTAAAAATTTCATAATTACCTGCACGGCAATTAAATCGTGGATCAGGCCTACACTGTTAATTCACTCTGTGCTTCCTTTATTGCATAATAGCAAAAATAGCCTTCTAAAACTAATGATATTAAATATGACAAGTGTTTATAAGATATAGAGACGTAACGATGATGATACTTTTGGAAAATGTTTTGAAATAAACGCGAATTAGGGCCCCTAGAACCCGCACCCAAGGTCGGTTTGAATTTTTATATGTGTATAAATGTATATATATATATATATATATATATATATATATATATATATATATATATATATATATATATATATATATACCACCGGCATACATGATAATGCCGCTATAAGCAACCAAATAACCCACGAAAGACGGGATCGTCACAACCACCTAATGTGCAACGAACGTTCACACCCGAACTGTGGCGATCCCACCCTAATGACCCCCTTCGGGTGTATTCGGATGCGCAGATTTGTAAAATGTTCAAAAATATCCACTCTGAAAGTGGGAAGGGAAAGTAAGGAAGTTTTATTATATATTATCAGCTACTTGATGTAAAAACCAGATGGGATAGTGTGCTTTGTTTGTTTATTACGGTTTGAGAGTTCCGTTGTAAGGTTAAATAAATTATTGCATATGGCTTTTAAAATTTAAACGTGTTTTGTTTATTTATTGTGGTTTGAAAGTTCTGTACCGAGGTTAAGTAGTAAATGATTGTCATGGCACTAGATATAACAACTTGTATATTATGCTTCTAAAATTGGAAACCAAAGAATAAACGTGTTTTGTTTATTAATCATGGTTTAACTGTTTGATGTTAAATAGTAAATAATAATAAATAAGATAGTATAATATGTTTCTAAAATTGAAAATCAAAGAATAACAGTATTAACCTTAATATTCGTTGATTAATTTTTCAAGTAGGTAAGTTATTTGAATAATGAATTGTCTTCTTGACCATTATGAAATCAGGAGTAGAAAAATTATGTTTGGTTTCACTTGCTGTGTTAAAAACTATTTAAAAAAAATGGCAAGAAAAAATCGAAGAAATCAGGGTTTAGTTCACCATAATGGATTCTTATATAAAATGACGCTTACAGAAAATAACACAAGCTATATAAAGCAATCATTTCAGCAGACATTTTTTATAATTAAGATTAGTACATTTTATGATAAAAATTCACCAATAGAATTTGTTAAAAAAAACCTTTTTTGTTGTTGGAAAAAGCGGTCCAATTAGGTTGACCAAAACGAAATCATTTGGGCGATTAACAAGAAAAAATACCTGCCACGTTTATAATTTGGCAGATACATTTATTTTCTAAACATGATTTAACTTACCTTGATTCACCAAATTTTAATTTTCTAGTGTCATAGAAAATTGAGTTTTGAGGATTCAAAAGTTTTTCCTAAAAGGCGCTAGAATACAAGATTTGAATATTTTGTATGATAATGGAAAGAAAGAAATTCTTCAAATAAGCTTGTATTAGGACCTTTAAACCCGATATTTGACCTCTGTCTAAATTAAAAGTATTACTTTTGGTATTTTGTCGTCATTAAACTAACTGTATGGACAAAATTATCTTATTTATATACCTAAGCTCTACACTAAAAATGATGTAATCGCGATGATGCAATACCGGATGATGCAATACCGGATGATGCAACATCGTATGATAGAATATCGGATGCTTCAGCACCGTATGATGTAACACTGAATGATGTAACACCGGGTGACGTAATTCGAGGACTATTCTTATGTTAGTGGATCAGACCAACCGGTTGTGTAGATGTTGAAAGCAACCATGGAATATTTTGTGCTATTTCAAAACGTGCTGAATTGACCGAAGCCATGTCTGCATGAATCAAATTATTTGGATTGACCTTGCGGATTTCCAAACATTCCAAAGCACCTGACTTGCGATAATCCGTCGTTGCCTTCAACAACTTAAGATTACTATCGCCTACCTTATGCCCCAAGTCAATCAAATGTTGGGTAATGTTAGATTTTTCTGCTCTACTCAATCTGAAATGAGCCATGTGCTCTTTGAATACTGTTGTTATTGATCTCCACGTTTGTCCAATATAGATTTTCTCGCAATTATTACAAGATATTTAATAAATGCACAATTTTTGTCGGAAGTCAATAGTATCCATTGGCCCACCCAAAAGGTTCTTCAAATTATCAACTTTATAAACAACTCTTAAGTCGTTATCTTTGAATATTTTCCCTAGACCTTTTGTAAGAAAAGGATAGAAAGAAAATACAGCGGCCTTTTTGGGTGGCTCATCGGATTCAGGCTTCAATGTGGTACGGTTACTTATCGACATTTTCCACCTATGCGTAGTAACTAATCTATACACAATGTCTGGAAAGAAATCGCTACAAATCGCAGTATCTGTAATTCTGTTCATCTCTGAATTGTATCCCTCACTGCTCAAAGGAAAACTGAGGAACCTCCGAACAAGAAAGATCAAAATCGAGATTTTTTGACCAAAAAGATGATTTGAATCTGATAGTATCATGCGATATTTCTATATATTTCTATATATTTCTATATATTGCTATATATTTCTATAAATATTTTGACAAGAGCATCAAGGAAGGGAAGTATATGTATCAAATATATAAATAGGATAATTTTGCCAATACAGTTAGTTTAGCGACAACTACTGATGAAGACCCCTTCGTGTCGAAATACATCTCTAGCGCATAACTCTCTGTGAATATTTTTGTGGTTTTGGGGGTGATTCTGCCTTTTGTTCCAGTTTCCAGCCACAGTATCAAACCTCAGGCTTTTATCACTTTAAAGGAGTTCTTGCTGGACAAAATACTTTTCGATTGACAAGAACTTGAAATGATGCCAACAGCTATTACAGTACTGGTACAGCAAGATCAAAAATTACTGTAAGCAACATGTTTTTAAGAGCAAAACATATATTTCCAAACGATAAAATGATGTTGGAACTGATGGATAAAATAGCAAAACACACGTCTATATTTCTCGCATATCGAAAATGGGACATATATGAGCTACCATCAGAGATATTAATAAAGATGTGTGATCTGCTAAAACTGCAACAAACTTAGAAAGACCTAGATCAGTGATTATAGCATTTCAAACAGATCGAAAAGATAACGCAAGCAAGAAGGGTGACTTTTTTTATAACATCAGATTGGTAGATCTACGAGTGTTCAAATTCATGAATCTATGAATATGTATTTCGATAAATCTAAATATAATGAAGCCTAACAGATGTATACAGATTTTTGAAAAAGTTTGTGTTATGAAAGCATGTCGGAGCGTCTCCTAAAGTATGATGAGTTTGAAGACCGTGCTTTATTTGTAATCGACTGTCAGCACCAGAATGAGTCAATCAAGTACTCAACGGTGGACATCAAATCGGAGTTTGTGGGTAAAGACAATTTTCCAAAGAGAACCAGAGCTTACTGTTTAGTTATTCATGACAATGTATTGCAATATAAACCTCTAACTGATACTGTAAAGGTCACTGTGTAATAAGTTAACATGTAAATTTTATGATTTAATCCTAATAAATTGATTGATCAGTTGTTTTATATTTATCCTTAAACACTATTTTTATCAACCCAAGGAACTATGGCAGGAAATGAAAATTGAGAACGCCAGTCTAAAGAGGTCAGGTCACATGCGAGTATCACAAGAATTCAGATGCCGCCGCAAGCAGCCAGCCCCTTGCCGCTATCATCTTGCTATCACCATCTTAGTTGCCAATCTTCCAAGTTTCTCTAAATTATTATTATTTAAGTAAATATATATATATATATATATATATATATATATATATATATATATATATATATATATATATATATATATATATATATATATATATATATTGTATACTCTCGATTGTTCGTGTGCGGATTATTATCAGGAATAGATCGAAACTTTAATTTTTTTCCGTTTTCCTTTCGCACAAATATAATAAATGTCCCTAATAAAAACCTAAGACCACCTAAGTACAGATCTGCCTATTCTATTTACGACGTTGCAAAAAGCATGAGGAAAATAAAACTGCCCTTAGAACCTGTAGCTAATGTAGTAGTATAGGTATAAGCAGAATAAACTGACGCAGATTGCTTATTTTATTGTGACGAATTCATTTAATCTCCGAACGTGACTGTCGCTACAATAGGAATTCCGAGAAAGATTTATATCCCGGAATGTTTATATTAAGGTTATAAATTTTAATAGCCTCTGTCTTTTTACACTTGATCTCATTCGTGATTGCATGGCCGATAGGACAGAAAGGAACAAAATAAACTTTTCTTGAGAAAGACACAGCTGCTAAGCATTCTGGATGCACTTTCTTTTCAGTTTATGAAGGCTACCGAAATGACTTAGTTTGTCAGTTGATTTTTGATGGCAAAGCGAGTTTGTGTGTTCACGGTCTATTTAATATTAAATTCGGTATACATACAGCATGTCGCTAAAACAAAAAGACACGTTTTTACCATGAAACAATGAATTGAAATCATCATTATTGATTTACTGTAATTTTTTTTCATTAAACCTCCATTATTTTGGTGTGTGTGTTCATATAGGTATATATATATATATATATATATATATATATATATATATATATATATATATATATATATATATATATATATAGTAGTAGAGCAAAATTATACCTCATACTATACTCTAAACCAAAAACTAAAAACTTTGGTTTGCACCTGTGCTGTCAACCATACGTTTTAAATGCCATTTTCATAAAGATCAAAATGGCGGACTCTCTTATTTTGACGGGTTAGATCATATAAAAATTTTTAATTTCTGACATTTATCACTTCCGGTTGACTATAAGAAAACACCTGTAAAGTAATAACTTTGTAAGTGTTTTCTCGCTGTAATGAGTATACCGTACTGACGAGCTCTAATTAGAGAGAAACCAGTCTACGGTTATAATTGTAGGGAGAGTACATCTAGCCTTACATATATTGTCCCTATATTAGGGAAGTAATGGGCCAAGGCTGACAATTTACAAAATGGTCAGTTGTTTGTACACAGTCTCTATTTTATAACATTTTGTGTTATTTGGAGCTGTCGTGACAACATACTACTTGGTTCCACAATGAGATGGCGACTCCTGTATTACATCTCACTATGTGCTGTGAGGTTGGCTACCATAGCCAACAAATACTTTATAGGTGTTTTCTCGCTGCAATTAGTATACCGTACTGACGAGCTCTAATTAGAGCGAAACCGGTCTACGGTTACAATTGTGGTGAGAATACATTTAGCTTAACGTAGGTTACGTTAATCAGATCCCATATGGTTTAGTGTGCCTCCAAGCATTATTGCGTGTAATTTGCTATTGTTTCATATTTTCTTAGTCTTTTTCCGCCTAACCGCTTGTTATGTTTGTTATATACAATGCACATGTTAACACACGGTATCAATATTTTGGTACACCTCATATATCCAAGTATGAATATCATGGTATGCATATCATTTTCATTTTTTGCAAAAGGAATTTTCGGAAATATAGGACACTGCTGGGGTCATTACACCTAGAGAAATATATTAGGGACGAATTTTCAATACATCATGTCTGGTCTGGGAAAGACTACTTTGCCCAGAATATGCGTTGCGAAGGGGTTAATATATCAATTAACGTAGATAATTTTACTAATGTAGTATCAGCATCTGGGAATATAAAGGAGCCAAAAATGATGAATATGTTATATAAAAGTACATAATTTTTTCATGTATAAGAAGCTTTAACATTTCAAGCGGTGGACTATATATTTTTCTTAACGTAGTACTTTCTCAACAATGTTGTTTTTATTACTATTAATGAGATTGAACATAATTCATTATTTATGGCATTTTGAATCAGAACAATGTGAAAAATGTGTATGTTCAATGAACCGATATAATAAACGTTTAGTTAGGTATGGTTAGACTACCTTAACTTGGTTTTCTCTGACTCGTGAGTACTTTTTATTTGTTTCTGGGACACAGTGTTATTCTAATATTTCAACAGAATATGCTTTATCATTGCAATACAATATTGACAAATACATAAAGGCATACACGTTAACATACATATACGTGGGTGATCCAAAATTTCTGTTTTTTTTTTTAGAAGTAACGATTATTTTGAATAATTGATAAATTATTTCAAAGCTTGAACACTCATCTATTTTTCTGCACATTTGCCACTTCAATTGATGCATTTTTGTGGGAGCCGTCGCAGTTTTTTGCATGCTCATGTCATACTAGCTCGTCGCCCTTTCCCTGAGGAAGCGTTGGATCTCATCTTACACCTTGTCATCGTCGTTAAAGCGCCGTTTGGCCAAATAATCTTCCAACTTAGACTACAAGTCGTAATCACTAGGTGCCAAGTCCGGGCTATAGGGTGAATGGGTTTGAAACCATGATACGGATGCTTTATATGTACTATTTTAGTGAATTTTCTTAAAAAAAATTCACTAATGAGGAGATCCCGACTTTTGAATTTTGAAAAAATTTCTTCAAATGAGCGCTAATTAGGTCCCCCAGAAAACATATCCGGGGTCAGTTTCAATTTTTATATGTTTATATATATATATATATATATATATATATATATATATTTATATATATATATATTTATATATATATATATATATATATATATATATATATATATATATATATATATATATATATATATATATATATATATATATATATATATATATATATATATATATATATATATATATATATATATATATATATATATATATATATATATATATGTATCACACCGATAACTCAAAAAATAATGGTCCGATTTTGATTAAATTTGGTGAAAAAATTCCTTTGGCAAATGGCTTGGATAAGTTCGTTAGCCAGGAAAATCTGCCAAGGTTTTCCCGGAAAATTTTGTGTTTTTTTTTCGAAAAAAATTTATATCTCCGGAATTAACAAAGCAAGGGCAACCAAATTTGGTACGCAGGTTTATATCGTTATGACTAAGCTACATAGCAAAATTTAGCTATGTAGCTCAAAAGACGAAAAAGTTATAAGCATTTAAAGAAAAATAAATTAGGGTTTTCCTCAAAACGTCAAAGTGGCGATTTAAAATGTCAAAATTCGCAACATTTAGGCAAGTAACTTGAATCTAATACGGGCTATAGAAATTTAATGTCTCAATAAGGATCTTTTACAAACCCTAAAGTCTTAGTTTCAACCGTCATTGTCCTTCATTTTACTAAAATATTTGCAGAAAATTCATTTCAAATAGACCCTTTCTCTGATGCTTGGCAGTAGCCTTAGCTATAGAGTTTATCGTTTAAATGGTATATAATTTTTATATTTTATAATTTTTGTCGAATTTTCGTAAAAAATCAACAAAGCTCAATATATCCGTTATTATATAAGATATGAAAAAAAATTGTATATATTAATTATAGGGTGTCTTGAGCTACATCTTAAAATAATATTTCTATAATCACATGGTGGCCCATAAGTCGTTGGTGATACAAATTTCCTTTTTTTTTTAATCAAACACGCCTTATGTTATTGCATTTTTGTATTTTCCATCGAAATATAATGCATGTTTGTCAGTTAAGAAATTCTGCACGCAGCAAGTGCGTTATGGTAGCGAATTTTGATCAAATGTTTCATATTTGAACAGCTCAATTTGCTATTAACCTATAAGGTTGACCAAGAAACGTGTTTTTTTCGGGAACACTTTAAGTTTACTTTTGGAAATTTTTGTACATTTTCACACAATAAAGTTATTTTGATGAAACATACCACATTGTTTTTACTATATAGGTTATACTGGTAACCAAATTTGATGCCTGCTTTCTTAAAAAAACACACATATTTGTTATTAAAATCATTTTTATGAAAATTCACTACCATAACGCACTTGCTGCGTACCGAGTTTTATAGGCTTCGTTAACCATAATAAAAGTTTTGATCCTGTCACTAACAAATTACAAGGTGTTTCTGTTAACCTTGTTTTCGTAAAATAACATATTGTGAAAATTGTTAACATTTTTTAAGCAGATCGGAACCATTCACATGAAGTTTTTTTTCTAAAATATACAATGCCGTATAAGAAATATGAAAAAACATAAATATAGAAATAAAGATGTCAAGACTAAACGAACGCGGAGTTTATAAGTGTTCAAGTAAGCAGCTAGATATAATATTCTTCTAAAATCATATGATCTTTGAAAAACATCCGAAAAGTGCGCAAGATAAAATGTAGAATTCCAATATTCAGTGTGCACGTCCGCGTGGAAAGTTATTCAAGTGATATCAAGTTTGATTCTACGGAACTAATTGAGAAAAAATTTGAGGTTTACCCAGGGATTAGAAAATGCCTAAAAAATTGAAGCATTGCTACAAACCACCTGTTTGATTGAACGCTCCTTTTGCACTTTAAGACATGTATCAATACGGACTGCACTGATATAATCTAGTCTGTACGATTAGCTTGCATAGAAAAAGAATGAAATTGGAAAAGCAGGACCATATTGGTAGAGTAATTTAATTATAACTCGGCGGTAGTAGCGTTTTTTATTGTACCTTGTTATACTATTATGCTACTTTTAGAAAATTTTCTTTGAATAAATAATTAATAGGGAGAATCCGACGAAAAATTTCTTCAAATGCGCGCGAACTAGGACACCTTGAACCCACATCCGGGGACAGTTTCAGTTTCAGTTTCAGTTTTTATGTGTTTATAGGTATATATATATATATATATATATATATATATATATATATATATATATATATATATATATATATATATATATATATATATATATATATATATATATATATATATATTGGATATTTTAAACGTCAAAAATGAGTAATGTTTAAATAAAGCTTCTATAACTAATCCGATTATTGAATGGAAAATATTGCAAGAAATGTATATTAGAAGGTACTACATTTATATTTGAAATGTTCTCATTTAATTACCATATTTACAAAAAATGCATGAAGAATCGACCTTACATATTACAAATAAATAACCGAAGACAATTATCGGTTATCTACTTTTTATTATAGTTTGATTTCCGTAGTATAATGGACAGATGGTTTAGATAGCTGACTCGTCAGCAAGCAACGTTGAGGACGTGGGTTCAGATCTCAGTGATGACTGAATTTTTTTTTAGTTTTTTTTTACTTTTTTATCTCTGATTCAATGTTAACCTTATCTGATCAGATTATGTAATCTCATTAATTTTTATAATATGTTTGTTGAAAAAATCACTAGTGAGTGTATAAGTGTAACTTTTTAGACTTTAAGTCCAATTCTAATAGTAGCTGTTGTTGCCCTTACTTGGTAAAACAGTTCCATAGTTAACACAGACGCGGATGTTATTTCTGTGACTTCAGAAATGTTTGTTTTCTTCTCTGCAACCGGTTTAATTTTTTACAGCATCGCCAGGCAAAAGAATTTTATCTGTAGAAAAAGTATCTATTTACGTATTCAGATCAGATTGTGAATATTTTTAAATTTATTTACTTTATTTTTATTAGCGAATATTCTTGTACAAAATATTATTTTACCAGCGATTTCTTATAAATAAATTTAATTAATTTTCTTCGAAGACATATTAGTTCCGAATTTTGGGGTGAAAAATTATTCAACGTAGTTTTGGTGGAACATTTTTAACGAAATTCGTCGAAAATGAGGTTTTAATGGATTTTTGTGCAAACCAAGTCTTTTATTTTCAACTTTAATTACAGGTTAGGCATATAATTTGAATTTTATGTATTCTTTAAGCAAATTCTTGTGTAGAAAATATTTTGTCAGTTTTCGCAGAAATTTGTTTGTGTTGCCGTAGAAATCCTTTTTTCTAAGATTTTTGTTAAATGTGGTAATTGATAATAAATTTAATAACTTATTTAAATAAATCTTTTCGGATTTTCGTCAAAAAAATTTGTTTGTAAGTTTTCATGCAAAATTTTTTTTGGAAGTTTCGTCGAAAAGCTTTTTGTAAATAATTATATCTTGGCAGGTGGGTAAATATCTTGAAGAGTTTCGTTATTATAATATTGCTGAAGAATCAACAGTTTGTTAACTTTCGGAATATACTTTTGTGGGAATACCGCATTTCATATTCTTCGCCTATTGGCCTCCCCTGGCAATATATGTAAAGACGCCTATGGCTTCAGGGGGTTTTGGTTAAGGTTTAAAACACCAACAACAAATTCGATCAAAATAAAAGTGGTATTTCTAGAAATTGGGGTCTTAATCTCGCAATTGTAAGGGTCAAGTTTTTTTTTTCATATATATTAAATAATAGTGAACGCAACCCTTCGATGACACAAGGTTACAACCCTCTTAGTAAACAATATAAGTAACCTATTATAATAATAACAATCGACTAACGGTCAGATAATATAATTACATAGCTCAACAATCAATCACCAGTCGATATATTACTTAGCAGTTGTGTTATCTACTTAAGAGTAATCATGCAAAGAGCAAAAGGTTTATTACTTGTCAGAATGATGGCGAAGCCTTAATGTACGGGCGTAATGAGTCGGGCGAGCGGGTGCCAAATGTGTCCAGTAACAATATCACTAACCTGTAATTAAAAATATACCTGAACACACCATTGTTCATCTAAAGTACAACCTAACATATATACGAGGGGCATTCAATTATTAGTTTATTAATCCATTACCAATTACACGCTCCACTGAGCGACTCAACATCAATGACTATTTATACTCAAAGCCCCTTTGAGCAAGCTAACTTTAAGAGCAGTTTGGACATAACGCTCCACTGAGCAACTTCAACATAAACAGCAGTTCCTACTCAATGCTCCACTGAGCAACATTATAAACTCTTAACAACGCACATCAGTGCCTCAGAACTGCTTCTCAACAATGTCTCTAAGTACTCAAATCATAGCTTCTCAAACAATAATTACTCAGACATTAATTACTTAAACAATATTTACTCATATAATAGTTTCTCAGACAATATCTAAACAATAGTCAGTCAGACAGTAATCTAAACAATAGTTACTCAGATAATATTTAGACAATAGTTACTAAGATAACAATTAGACAATAGTTCAACCTGTGTGTTTAGTTGGGTGCTGTCCCCGGCACTGGGTCCGCGCCGGCTTCCAGGAGTGCAATGAGGCAGCAATTGCCTCACCTAGAGTGCTCGCCTACAGCCAGAGTCAAATACTGAGAGGTGCAATAGGCACAAAGGGCCCGGCCAAACAATGTGCCCCTCCCCAATATCCACTCCTACACTGGTTCTGACTGTGCAATGAGACAACGATGCCTCGGTCTAGCCACCAGATCGGCTCTCAAACGCAACCACTGAGTTGCCTCCGTGAATACTGAGAACTGCAATGGACACAACGTTGAAGCTACGCTATATCCCTCTCCAATATCCACGCCTACACTGGTCCTGGCTGTGCAATGAGGCAACAACCTCAGCCTAGCTACCATTTCGGCAAATACAACGCCTACACTGGTCCTGACTGTGCAATGAGGAAACGACCTCAGTCTAGCTACCATTTCGGCTATCAATGCAACAACCGTGGTGCTGTTACGTAACCTGGGTCTAAGCCCAACGCCCACCAGCATGATACCCTACTGGGTGAACAAACAGCGAAAGTGTCCCGCACACCTTTCAAACTATCATCACTTTACTTACAAACAGACTTTACTTTATTTGCTTACTGCAAACTGACATACTCAACAATTTATTAACTTATTAATATTGGCCTAACCTCGTATAAATAACAAACTCAATTTCAGCTTAGCTAATTATCAAATTATTTCATAAAGCCCCTTTATTTGAATAAAATAATTACTTCTCAATTTATAACTTATCTTCGTATAATAATAAACTGACTTTAACTCTAGCCACAATTTATTTTCATATGAATTAGTTATCAAAGGATTTTCCTTAAACCATCTTCAATCAAATACTTATTGAAATTATTTCTCAATGTATAACTTAAACAAATAAGAACAGGTACAATAAACGAACCAGCCATGTTCAATGAGCAATAACTCACCTGAATAAATTTACATATAACGTGCACTGTAAATTTCACTAATATCGAGCATATTTTAATGCAGCCCTGGTCATGGCTAACGTACAAATGTTAAACTAGATGGATGACAAAAATGTCCCCCAGAATGTTTCTTCGAACTATTTCTCAAGTGTACAGATAACTGCAGCATGAATAGGACGAGGCCCTTCAATCTAAGAGAGATAGTATTAAGACGCTATCTGAAGTACATTGCAACCCCACAGCATGTGTTTCGTTCCGTAAACAATTTTTAAGCGCGTCTGGCTCAACTAACACTTTAGTTTTAAAGGAACCACATAAAACTTAACGTGAAACTTGTTCACATATTGCTGTCTATTTAATACCTACAGAGAATTTTCATAATAAAATAGCCTTATGAGCAGGGTGAGAAAATACATTCCTTACACAATAATTTTCAAGTAATACAAAATCGATTCATGGATGTCAAATGAAGCAAACTTATGTTGTCACGACCTACAATAGAAACTATACTTCTCGATATGAAACAAAGAAAACTTATAATGTTGCAATTTAAAGGGAAAACTGAGAGAAACGAAAATAAAAAAGAGCTGTTTCACAGACATCATAACATGAAGAATCTTATTTCTCACGAAATTCTCATCTAGTAGTAACACGGTCAATAAGTATATAAATATCACAATAACTTAGTCGTGGTTTCATGAGCACTCGCTAGAGCAACACTTTCATTAACCACAAATCTGTAAGATATTGCATCTTACCTCTGGATTCGTGATCTCATTCAACAATTTTATAAATATTAAATATCAATGAGTAGTTACTTGGCTGAAACATAACGGTGTAAAAGTCTTCGTTTAAGCTAACGTTACCAAGCATGGAATTTACAAACTATAATATTCATTACTATTCTTTATGTTTATTATCATTTTGCATTTATTTAGGTGGCATTGAACTTGTTACACTCTATGTCGTAATAATGCAGGGTTGCCTTGAAACACCTGGTGCGAATCAGCCATACATGATTCCCTGTGGTATTGATGTTTTTGTTCATGTTAATTTTGGCATCTAAGTGGTTTATACATTAATATATTGACATTACCATAAATGATGACAAATATTTTAATTTCTCCTAAAACCTTCAAGCTATTTTATTTTTCAAGGTACAACTGCATGGAATTATCTAAATTTTATTGTTAAACCTTTCACGTAGAAATGTCTATACCACATAAAATTTGGAAATTGTGGTCTACCACAAATCCATTTCCTAAAATGCAGTTTTGCGCCCCTCGGTTGAAAGTCAACAAAACGTTCAAATGATCCCCTACTAAAGCCAGTTGGATTAACTATCGCTGAGCTTAAGATTGTACAGTGATCCCCACTTTGTTTTGCAGCTTAGGAAAAAACCATAAATAGAAATAGTACGGAATTTATTTTTCGGTTTTTTTTGTCAGCGTATACAGTGTGTCCCAAACTGGATGGAAATGTATTGATATCTCCGTTATTATTAGAGATAGGGACACGGTTAAATTCTCAATGTTTTGTAGAATTTCATGCTCGTTCCAAATATGACTTCTATTTGGCCCTGCCTCTTTTCGTTTTCGAGTTATTTTGAAAGAACTAAAATTTGTCAATTTCTTTTTTTTTCAATATCTAAGTAGGCGTTGATCTGACATATCTAAGGCTTGCACATTATCAGGAACAATTTTTACAGAGTAATCTTTTGTGCTATATTCTCAACTTTGGATTGTCATTTGTTTCTGAGCTACAGGTATCCACGTTTGGTTTTATTATGGCAGCTATATTGCATTTTCTGCTTATGTGATAGCCTGTGAAAAGAGCTTTCCAATGATGTACAACATCCTTGAAAAACCTTGTAATTGCACTGACAATTTAAAAAAAAACTGTCTTGAAGATGGTAGGCTATGAAATCCAATACGAGAAAACAAATGACAAAAAAAGTGTTCAAAAAGCAGTAGGCCATGGAGTCTAACAATAGACTTCTGCTTTTAACATAATTTTACGTAATGATTCAGGAAAAATATGGATCTTTGAACACAGCAATGAATCGGCCCATTATTTCAAATGATATTTTGCATTACAACATTATCCTCAAAAATTGATATAATTTAATTAAATAGGTAAACCTAGTAAACAACTAAATTTACTAACAGAACTCAATAAAAGCAGATTAATGCTTTACGAAGACGCCTTTGAACATTGTTTGATTTTTAAACGTAACTCAACTAAAAAACAACACAAAAAGGTTACTATGAATATAACACTATCGCGACAATTAGGAATACTGTCATTCTTAATTATCTGAATAATTTGAGGTGTATTTAACACGTTGCTTAAAATTGTGTACTAAATAGTTTGTTTTCTGTTAATTTTAAATATTATTCAACAATATGTTCAGTAATGAAGAATATTTTGACATGTTGGGATGTTAAATTCGTTCTAACCGAAATACTGAGGTAGCTGCAAATTCATATCAAAACAACTACCCAGAAAGATGACAACCAAACACCAAAATATTTCTCAGGATAGTAACTAATCTATTGAACGACGGTAGCTTCCACGCAAAGAAACTACCAATGCCTAGAAATGAAGAAAGAAATAAAAATAAATCAAAGTGTCGTAACCCAATTGTTGCATAAGTACAATTTGGAGAACCCAATTTATCACAACACAGTTTTTAGACGTCATCAGAAGGATGAATAGAAACGATCGTCAAGTCTAAAAACTGTATTATAATGAACTGAGTTTTCCAAATTTTACTTATCAATGCTCATCACAGCTTCCAAACTTCACTCATTCAAATATAACGGTCTGTATTTCGTTTCAGAAGTAAAGGGCATAATAATAAATGTTTAATGCGTTATTTAAAAAAAATTGTCGAAGTTTCGTGAAAAAATAGTAAATTTTCGTGCAAAAGCTTTTTTAGGGGTTTTGTGGAAAATATTATTTGACGAAATATGCTACATTGTTTTTACTATATAAGTTATACTGGTAAACAAATTTGATGCCTGCTTTCATTTAATAAAAACATATTTGCAATTAAAAATATTTTTATGAAAATTCACTACCATAACGCACTTGCTGCGTCCCGACTTTTATGATTTAAACCGTGTACGAAATTTGGCTCTGTTATTTCCAGAGATATAAAAAATTTCCGAAATAAAACACCAATTTTTCCGGGACAAACTGGGCCGACTTTCCTGGCTAACGGGTTTATCCAAGTCGCTTGCAAAAGAAAGGTACCTACCCACCAAATTTGAACAACATCGGCCTATTATTTTGTGAGTTATCGGTGTGCATATATATATATATATATATATATATATATATATATATATATATATATATATATATATATATATATATATATATATACATATATATATATATATATATATATATATATATATATATATATATATATATATATATATATATACATATATATATATATATATATATATATATATATATATATATATATATATATATATATATATATATATATATATATGGTGGGTCATTGAAAACGAGCTGGCAGTCGCAACTGCTAGGAAAAGATTTTGTCGAAAAAAACCTGAAACACTTCCAGTTTGCTTGTGACGGGAACATCGCATTCTTGCGTTACCGCAAGGCATATTTTGCTGAGGTTTTTTTTAGAGCACCTTCATCTAAATAACTTTTTATTACCTACGCAAACCTTTAACAACATGTTTGTCTTGTAATGAACGTTGGTGAGGCATTAAGCGAGTTTGACGTTTTGAGGAAAACTCCAAAATTTGTTGCTTTAACTGCCCATAACTTCTTTGCCTTTAAAGCTAGGGACCTAAATTTTGGTACAGAGCTCAACCTTATAAACACGTGTACCAAATTTAGTTGCCCTTACTTTATTACTTCTGGAGATATTAATTTTTTTATAAAGAAAATACAAAATTTTCCGGGAAAACCTGGTCCGATTTTCCTGGCTAACGAACTTATCCAATCCACTTGTAAAAGGAAGGTACTCTGCAAATTTTATCAAGATCGGTCCATTATTTTTTGAGTTCTTGGGCGTATATATATATATATATATATATATATATATATATATATATATATATATATATATAAACACAGATCTCCCCATAAGCGAATTTTTTTTAAAAAAAATTCGCTAAAAATGAAATAGAGAATTTAAACAATAAAACTACCTAAAAATGACTCCCTATTATTGTAATTATAAATATCTTATCTGTCTCTCCAAGTTAATAAAAGCACTTATGAATTTCTTGATTACAAAGTGGATGTTTTGTTCCAGTAGTCTTCCTGTGTTCTGTCAAACTATTAATTTACTGTTTATGAAGTTTGGACTAAACTACACAAAACTTTTTGAATGTCTCACCAGAATTCTTTCTTGCTACTTCTACTGACAAATAACTAAATTTTGGTGTCCCTATTTACACTCTCTTCCAAATTAGTTGTCTTCAAATTCTTTATTGATAGTGATGTTTTCTGCCTTTTCGGATGATGTTCTCATATTTCTTTCTGTCTCCAAATTATATTTTTCTCTTTTTTGATGATGTGATATAAGTATTCTCTTATACGCCTTTTTGGGTGATGTTCCACTTTAAAAAAATTCTTTTTTCCTCTTGACAATTTATCATTCTCCTCTCACTTGATTTCTTTTTACTCTTACTAAGTCTTATCGCTATGGATACATAGTTGGTTAAAACGTTACAACAATGTTGCTTTCATTTCGTATTATAAATATGGGAATTGACAATTGAAAACTATATTGAACTTTCTTTTTATTAAACTGATTTTGCCAAATCTTCAGACTCGCAAATTTACCTATCGATTCATATTGTATAATTTTCAAATGATTCCATTTGTGTGTAATTAAAAATTTTGCATTGTTGTTAGTTGTCGTGTAGCAACAGACTCTACCCCAACAAATTTATTTTACAAGGTATAATTCCCCTTACATCCACCAAAATTATTTTTTTATATTATTTGTTTGTTTTTACTATCCTGAGAATGAATTAACGACGAACATATTTCAATATCTTTGATATCATAATATATATATATATATATATATATATATATATATATATATATATATATATATATATATATATATATATATATATATATATATATATATATATATAGATATATATATATATACATATATATATATATATATATATATATATATATATATATATATATATATATATATATATATATATATATATATATATATATATATGTATGTATGTATACCATCCGTTTCGAAAAAAGGCCTGTTCCCATATCTTTGGGCATTTTTGTGGCATCGAATTGAATTTCACAGGACTAAAATAAAATGTTCCGTTCTATCCAATAACGCTAATGTGAACACCAGTCAGCTTCCGGTTTAACCGGAAGTCATCTCAGCTTGGTTATAAAAAAAATATATCCTGTATATTGCTACATATACAGCGTTTCCTCCCAAATACACTCATACCAAGCATCATGGGTGCATCTTGGACAACAACGGAGATATTTGAAAAAGCATTTCTAGATATAGGCGCCTAAGGAAATTGAACAACAAATATATTTGTACGGTTTACATTTGACAATTTTAATATCTAACTTTTTGGCCATTATTGTTAATGAAGTGATAGTTTTATAGTAGTTATAACTATAGTATTTTTCATGATGAGCAAGATGTTTACTTTGGAGGGGAAAATTGGCATGTATGGTGTGCATTTACAATCGGGAAGAAATAGCTATTAAGCTTGCGTTTGTATAGAGATCAATTTGGTGCAAGGCGACTTCGCAGCGGTAGAATATTGAGCAAATTTGAACAGACTTTGAGGCGAACTGGATCCTTCGTGAAGGCGAAGCGCCAGTATAAAGTAAATAAACCCGACTTTGAACATAATGAATTATTGTGTCTAGAAGAAAATGCTAGAACCTCAGTAAGATTAATTTAATTTAATACGCGTATAGCAGCAACCACTCTTCATCGTATTCTAAAAAACATCGTTAAAGAGCCTATAAGGATTCCCCAGTACAACAATTGCAGCACCAAGATGGTCCAAGAAGAACTGTAATTGTGTAAATATTTCATACCAAGGAAACAACAGATTTTGTACTAGAATCTCATGGACCATGAATGTACTTTTTCGAATAATGGAATGTTCAACCGAATTCCTTACTTTCCTTGTGCCTCTGAGAATCCTAGAAACGTAATTGAAAGAAATGTACAAATAATGTGACTGTTTGGTGCGATATTCTTGGCAATAAGATAATTGGCTCTATTTTGATTGACAGGCAACCTAATGTAGAGAGATATAATGACCTGCTTTTGAACTTTATGGAAAATTATATTGAGGAATTCCCTCTGGCTCAGTTACGCAGAATTATTTTTCAGCAAGACAATGCTCCTAGATTTCACTTATTTATTTGGTAAAATGTTTTTTCAAATATCTCCGTTGTTATCGAAGATGAACCTACGAAACTTGGTATAAGTGTATTTGGGGGAAAACGCTGTATTCAAATATTTAACAATATACAGGATGTTCTATTTAAAACAACCAAGAGATTACTTCCGGTTAAACCGTTCCCATTAGCTTTATTAGATAGAATAGAAAATTTTGTTTTTGCTCTGTAAATTTCAATTCGATTCCAGAAAAATGCCCAGAGATATGGGAGCAGGCCTTTTTTCGGAACGTACGGTATTATATATATATATATATATATATATATATATATATATATATATATATATATATATATATATAAACTTATAAAGTCCGAAACTGACGTAGTATATGGGTTCCAGGGGGGTGGGGGTGGCTAGTCTACGTTCTAATGAAGAAATGTTTTCAGAATGAAAAATTCACTAATAGACGGATATATCTGCGCGATGGCATTTTTTAAGTACCCAGGTAAACGTAGGCACTTGCAAGGTTTTCACTTCAGAGTAGTGATGGGAAAAACTGTTATATTGCTTTAACAGGCCGCAACAGTTACTGTTATTTAGAAATAACAGTTAAATATAACAGTTCCAAAATAACTGTATGAACTATGAATTATTAAGAATTCCACGTAGACGTAGTAACAGTAGCTGAACCCGTCCGGTGGTGTAGTTGGATAAAGGAGATTCGCTGCTACACGGGTTCCATCCCCGAGCGGTGTAACTATCAGTTGATCCGGCCTGAGGTGTGAAGGTGATTAATTTGAATAAAATGAATAAAAAGACAAAAATAATTATGAAACAATGTGGATAGAGCAAAAACTTTAGATATCTCTAATTCTATGAAACATAATTTAAATTCTTTACTATACTATATATATATATATATATATATATATATATATATATATATATATATATATATATATATATATATATATATATATATATATATATATATATATATATATATATACTATATAATGTTTAAAATAAATAAGTATTTTGGTTTTATGTTTAAAACAATTAATAATTTTTTATAAAAAAAATATGAAGAGGTTTTTTGGGTATTTATCACTAATAATCATTTGGTAAAAAAAATTAACAATGAAAAATTTCTTTCGAATTTTCTTTACTAATTAAGTATTAGTTAAGCATTGAGCTTGAAAACCTCTATAGCCATCTTTTCCTTGAACAGACTGTTAAATAACAACCCATCACTACTTCAGAGTAATGCTGGAGTTACAACGTGTTGGAATAGTACTAGTTTGTTTTTATGTTTTGTTTTATATTATTTATTGTTCATTCTCTCAACAAATTATAATACTACAGCTTATTTAACAATTATTAAGTGTGATTGAACTTACAATATCTTCTAATGGTATTAAAAAATGCTTTTATTGTCTTATGCAAAATTTTATATTTGGAACTTGCAACGGTATGGAACGCCAGTATCCATTTGTTGAATGGTAAACCCCTTCCTTTTCTTAAAATTCGTAAAAATAAGTTAATAAACAGATTAACCAAAAATTGCTTACTGAACAACGTAGTTAACATTTAAATGATACCTACTTAGAAATGTATAAGGTGCCCAACAACGGATTACTGCAAATATATACATATTATTATATTATTTAACAAACACATAATTATTTTACTTTTCATCACGAAGCAATTTTGCCAAGCTCTCTACGCAAATGTGACAATACAACAATTCTATAGAAAAACATGTTTCAGTATTATTGTAGTGAAACCAGACGTGAAAGAATTCAAGAAAATGTTCACTTCTTCTAACTCCGAAGATGTTTGAACTCGAATATCCTGTGTACGTGATTCCGGTCGAGACTTATAACAATTAATTACTGGAGCATCCTGCGTCTTCACCGGATATGAGAAAACATTTTATTAATCTTAGGTTCTTGACGTTATCACGATATTAGCGAATAATCATTAAGAAAATTCGCTATTAAAGAGCAAAAGCGTTTGAAAAACTTCCTTCAGATGATCGCGAATTTGGGTCCTTAGAAACCAAAACCAAGGTCCGTTACAATTTTTATAGGTTTATATATATATATATATATATATATATATATATATATATATATATATATATATATATATATATATATATATATATATATATATATATGTGTGTGTGTGTGTGTGTGTATCACAACGATAACTCAAAAAATAATGGGCCGCTTTAGATTAAAGTTGGTGGATACCTTCCTTTTGCAAGTGGCTTGGATAAGTTCGTTAGCCAGAAAAATCGGCTCAGGTTTTCCCGGAAAATTTTATATTTCCTTTAGAAAAAAAATTATATCTCCGGAAATAACAAAGTGAAGGCAGCCAAATTTGGTTTGTAAGTTTATGTCATTATAGGTAAATGACCTACCAAAATTTATCTTTGTTAGCTGAAAGACAAAAAAGTTATGTGCATTTAAAAAAAAAATTGGGGTTTGCCTCAAAACGCCAAAGCCGCGGTTTAAAACGTCAAAATTGCCAACATTTAGGCAAAAAACCTGAAACTAATATGAGCTGTGGAAAGAAAAGGTGTCAAGAAGAATGTTTTACAAAGTCTGAAGTCCTGGGCTTCAACCGTCACTGCTTCATTTTACTAAAATGTTTCCAGAAAATTCATTTCAAATAGACCCTTTCTCTGATGTTTTGGTAGTAGTATTAGATATAGAGTTTATCGTTTAATGGTATATAGTTTTTATCGAATTTTTGTAAAAAAATCAATAAAGCTCAATATATCCGTTATTATACAAGATTCGACAAAAAATTGTATACATTAATTTAAGGGTGTCTTGAGCTACATCTTAAAAAATATTTGTAGAATCACAAGGTGGCCAACAAGTCATTGGTGATACAAATTCTCTTTTTTTAATCGAACACGTCTTATGTTATTGCATTTTTGCATTTCCGTCGAAATATAATGATGTTTGTAAGAAAAGAAATTGCGGACGCAGCAATGGTAGAGAATCTTCTTTGAATGATTCAAATTTGAATAGCTCAATTTGCTATTAACCTATAAGGTTGACCAAGAGACCAGTTTTTTCGGGAACACTTTAAGTTTACTTTCGGAAATTTTTGTACATTTTCAAAGCTATTGCGGTTAAATATGGCACCTCGTTTCTACTATATTGGTTATACTGGTAACCAAATTTGTTGCCTGCTTTCTTAAAGAAACACACATATTTGCTACTAAAAACATTTTAATGAAAATTTATTACCATAACGCACTTTCTGCGTCCAGACTTTTGTTGGTTATTGTTTGCAAAAACTGAATAGGTTGACTAAAACAAAACCATCCAAGCAAATAATAAGGAAAATTACCTGCCATGTTTATAATTTGACAGGTACAGTCACTTTGTGAATAATTATTTGGGCCCATTTACCTTTTATGGATTGTGTGTATATCTATCTTGGGTTGTCCCTTGCCCAATATCTGCAGTTGTGACGGTTAACTTCTCCATGTAGTGTAAAAGTAGATTCGTCCAAATGCAGAAAATTCGGTACTTGCAAAGAGTTATCATTACATTTAGCCATTAATGTTGCACAAAACTTCATCCTTCGGTCTGGATCGTCATCGGATACCTTCTTCAAAAGCTATATTTTATAAGGATAGAGCTTTTCAAGTTTGAATACTTTATGTGCCGTCTGAAATGACATTACATTGTTTCGGCCAATTTTCCGAACACCACTGTGGGGATTATCTACTGCCAATAACACGTTTAATTTCACTTCTTTATTTACAGATTGGCTACCTGTTTTTGGCAAATCTTCCACGCTAGACGTTTTTCTTATCTATCCGACTAACTGTTGATTGATTGATAGACATATCCGGATATTTAGTACTAAATAGAATACACACCTCTGCCTGATTTTGGATCCTGACACCATAACCAATCATCATTAGAATCTTTGAGCTGTTGATAAGCGCATTTTACCAACAACTTTGTAATTAATTTCAAAAAACAAAAGTTTAAAATTATACGTATTCACTTTGCACTACAATCAAGATGTAAATTTACTATTATTATCTATAGATTGTATCGCAAAAAATTATCCAAATTATGATTGATTGGTTTTATAACACATGTCGTACAGCAGATAATAGTTATCATCAGTCGATTGTTACAAATACGACATAGTATGCAACAAAATCCCTAGAGTTCTTTTCGTACGAGAAGCCCAACATTTTGAACATTGTTTACAGAATTTGAGATATTGTTTCATATCATAAGTATCATATTAGTATCATAAGCCCGGACTATGTAATTCTTTACAGGCTTCAATTGTGTTAGCTATTACTGATAATAAAAATGTTATTACTCATTTCATTTTATTCCTATTTGCTGAATAGAGAATTGGATTATCTGTAAAAAGATATATCACACTACCAACCATCCAATTTCAAAATATCGAACTCTTTGAAAAGGTATGACGATAGAGGTGAGATTTTTATATTAAAAAGTTAGTTTTTGCCAATAAAAATTGACCTGTTTTTAAATTTTCCTTAATAATGGTCGCTTCCAATTTTATTCATTGTATGCTTTATTTTTAAGCATAGTGTATAATTTTTTCTCTGATATTGTATAAATGAGCCTCCTGGATGTAATAATAATTAGCATTTTTTAGTGAAACTGTCTGTTTAATAGTATATGTACTAGTAAACGTCATTATTCTTTAATAACAAATAAAATATAACTTAATACCTTCAGAAGTCAGTTAGCATTTTAAAATTACCTCTTGTCAAAACGAAATGACGTATTTACAATGCAATTATTACAAAATGCATGCTACTATAACTTTGAACCGCCTTGTATTCCGTTCAAGCGTAAATCTTGAGTACACATAATATTCAAACCTGACTGAATTACATTTCAACCACAATGGCTTTCTTACAGAAGAAATGACTATAATAAAAATGTAGTTATATTCATGTAATAAGAACCCAAGCATTCCAAAGACATGCAAGCTACAATATTTCTTGTTAACAGTTCAGGAAAAACAGTACGTTGTGTAAGTTGCTTCATGACATTCTAAACTACTTTTCAGGAAACAAGCTGCCAAATATCAAGCGCTGGACTAACTTGCTAATTATTCTCTCACATGCGATATGCTATTATAAACATAGTTTCTACTATGACAAGTGAAAATGCAGTTGTAACCCACTCTTAGAAGACGACAGCGCTTCAGTGCACTACAAAATGTAATTTGTCAGAAACTGATTGTTTCTCTTTTTAACAGTAAAATGTGCCAAGGTGTTAACATAGGGTCGACTATAACTATCCTACCATAAGTAGTTATGAATTTCTAATCCGTAGTTTTGTAAAATATCAGGTAATTCACATACATTTTATACAGGATGTTGAATAAAACATTTAAAATTTTTCTATATCATCAAGAAAGTCCCGTTTGAAAAACAAATTGTATTTCTTAAATTTCAACTAATAACATGTTGAAATAGTACCCAAGCTAGAAGGTGGTGTTTGAATTTTCCGCTTATCCTTTTTATTTACAGGATAATTACAATAAAATGGCTTTTTTCTGGTTTTGGGTATAACTTTTCCATATATATATATATATATATATATATATATATATATATATATATATATATATATATATATATATATATATATATATATATATCCATATATATATATATATATATATATATATATATATATATATATATATATATATATATATATATATATATATATATATATATCACACCGATAACTCAAAAAATAATGGGTCGATTTTGATGAAATTTAGTAGGTACCTTGCGTCCTTATGTGGCTTGGATAAGTTCGTTAGCCAGGAAAATTGAACTAGTTGTTTTTTTTTAGGAAATTTTTGTATCTTCGAGAATAACAAAGCTGACAACCAAATTTGGCATACACGTTTGAACTATCAAACTTACCCTACACGCCAAAACTCAGATCTCTACGTTAAAAGAAAAAAAAAGTTATAGGCATTTAAAGAAAAAAAAATTGGGTGCCACTGGTGATCAAAACAAAGCATAGGAACAAAATATTTTGTGTGGTCAACAAAACCAATCGAATATTACACGGAACGGTTAAGTTTTCTTGACGCAAAAAGGTCAAGAAGTAGCAGAAAAAGTATTTTTAAAATTTTATAATTTTTCTTTCTTCTTAAAACATCAAAGACGCGTTTTGAAACGTCACAATTTGAAATTTTCAGACATAATCTGGAACAAATACGGATTGTGTAGAAGAAGTGTCGTAATAAGTGTTTTTTACAAAGCATTAAGTTGCAGCTTCAGCCATCATTGTCCTTCATTTTACTAAAATATTATCGGAAAATCCATTTTAAATAGGCCCTCTTTCTGATGCTTTGGCAGTATTTTCAGCTATGGAGTTTATGGTTTGATAGTCTGTATTTTAGCAAATGTTCGTAGACTTATGAATTTTGAAGAGATTTCTTCAAATGAGCGCGAACTAGAACCCCTAAAACCCAAATGTGGGGTAAGTTTCAGTTTTTGTCTGTTTACACATATACAGGCTGACGCATTTCTACGGTAAAGCTCAATATATCAGTTATTATACAGGATACGAGAAAAGTTTGTATATGTTAAGTATAGGGTGTCTCGAGCTGCATCTTATAAAATTATTTTTACAAGCACAGTGTGGCCCATAAGTCGTTGGTGATACAAATTTTCCTTTTTAAATCGAACACCCTGTATATTATGATATGGTGTTGGACGATCGGATATTGAGTGCGGGAGATTGTGGAAGCCACAGGCATATCACATGGCTCAGTGGTTTCGATTTTGCACGATAACTTGGGCATGGGAAAACTACCCGGAAGATGGGTGCCGCGTTTGCTCACAATCGACCACAAACGTAATCGTATGACAACTTCGAAGGAGTGTTTGGCGTTGTTCAACCGCAATAGGGACGAGTTTTTCCGCCGTTTCGTAACAGTGGACGAAACATGGATTCACCATAACACACCCGAGACCAAGCTGCAGTCAAAACAGTGGGTATCTCCGTGCGAATCGGCGCCGAAGAAGGCCAAGTTGGTTTGTCAGCCAATTAAGTCATGGCGACCGTTTTTTGGGATGCACGCGGTACGGTATAATCCACATTGATTACCTTTTAAAGAAAAGAACAAACAATGGCGAATTATACCACCTTATTGGACCGATTCAATGATGATTTGAAGAAAAAACTTATTTTCCACCAAGACAATGCAAGGGTGCACACATGTGTAGTCTCCATGGCTATATTGCATAATTGGGATACGAATTACTCCCTCATTCGCCCTATTCTCCGGTTTTAGCCCCGAGCGACTTTTTCCTTGTTTCCAAACTTAAAGAAATGGCTCGGCGAAAGAGATTTGACTCCAATGATGAAATGATCTCACAAACAAATACCTATTTTGAGAACCTCGATCAATCGTATTTTTTGGAAGGGATAAAAATTGGAGAAACGTTGGACGAAGTGTATAGAGCTCAAAGGAGACTATGTTAAGAAATAAAATGATTTTTTTGTCAAAAAAAACTGTGTTTTATTCAAAAAGTCACGAACTTATTGACCCGCCCTCGTATGTTTATGAAATTTTGCTCGCATAACGCACTTGATATGTCCAGATTTCTTGTATTCATGTACCAGCCCGAATTAAATACTTTAAAAAAAAGAAGTGTATCTTAATTTGGATTAATCGTTTCACTTATAATAATAAGCTTTCTTAACTAATTATCTTGTTCGAATAGATCCAAAATGCATAATACAGTTGTTCTGCTTTCTACAATGAACGGAAATTGTAATGAAAACTTGACCACAACTGCTTCGCACTGATCTATAACCGCAAATATTATCACAATGAATTAATGGATCGTGAATATTCAATCTAGATCATAGCTCTCGGAGTGTTCATTCAGATTTCTCTCATAAAGAGATTAACTTTTTGTATATGGCTTCTAATTGAAATGGCACCAATGGTAACAATTTCCGGTCCACCAGGCTACAGATTTAACACGTTTGTAACTAGTTAATAATAATATTTAAACTAGCCAATTTTCCGGGGCTTTATAAGCCATTGCCGTAATTATAATTGACACTGACAACGGCTCAGATATATAGGATGGCGCATTAATATGACAAAGCCCAATATACCTTCGTATTATGCAAGACATCAAGAATGTCACGTACAAAACATATATAATTTGAAAACCAGCCAAACCTACATTTTTCAAATAGAATACCCCTTATATTGTTCCACATGTGGATTTAGCCGAATTATCTATACTCCAGATATTAATTTATTTTTTATACAGAGTGTCTAAAAAATGGGGATTTTTTTAGATACTCGAAATCGCAATCAAATGTGAAAGAGGCACATATATCTTGACAAATAGTGAAAATTGTAATGATCTTTTGACCCTATAAATTTGTAAATATACTGACGTTAAAAAAACGAAGACGAAGTAATAGTGGATCAATTTTATTAAAATCTATACATAATGTGAGTCTAATCAAACTTCAAAAAATGATTACATTTTTAAATTAAAATATTAAAAAAATTAGAAAGTTATCTAAGTAGTGGCTCCCCAGCAGTTTTATTATAATTAAATGATTTATAATATCTTGAGGAATGTCATTCCAGACTTCTAGAATTCGGTAAAGAAGGTCAACTAGATTATTTGATGGTTAAGGTAAATTACCCAGTCGATTGCCAATCATATGCCACCCATGTTCGATTGGTGACAAGTCTGGGAAGCAACACGACCATGCAAGCAAGGTGACTTTATTTTATTTTAAGAACATTGTAGTAACCCTTGCTGTATAAAGGTGTGCGTTGTCTTGTTGGAAAAGGGCTTGCATTAACACTCGTAGGTACAGCAGTGCAACAGGCTGCAGTACGTTTCGCACGTAATCATTTGCATTCAAATTTCTGTCAGTAAACCATCAGAATTTTATCTGTTGTTGCACCACTCAAGAAGAGCAGCACGATGTCACTGGGAGACATAAAATATACGAAAGAAGTCAAAAGCATGTATTCTACGATATATCGTTGCCATAGGGACTCTTGTAAAACTCCCAACCAAGAATTTCCAATCGACCGTGTTGTGGAAAATCTCTCTTGTAAAGCCGAATTTAAAATGATCATCTTTCTCTTCTGTAGTTGCTTTAGGTCGTCTGGTTCCATGACGATGGTTGTTGTGTGTGTGTGTGTTTTTTTTTTCATTTCTTTAAAGTGGGTCTATTTCCGCGATTATGGTCAACCGCCGACGTCAGGGTCAGTTTCACCTCACTGTCCTGGAACTTTTGCCGAACCCCTGCTTTTCGGTAAGGAGGGTAGGGATCTTTAACGTGCCCAACTTTGCATGGATACGGGACTCACGAACTGAGCCCCTCCGAAGGACGCAACGTGCAGACATTCAACTTGCTCAAATACAATGCTACAACATCGGTTGATGTTAATGTTACAGTATGTACTGCAACAGTGAAAGGAGAAGCCTGGGATCGAACCCGGTACCCTTAGGTTCAGAAACAGACGTTCTTACCACTGAATCACCGAGGCTCTGACGATGATTGTGGATTCCTTCGCCAGACCACCTAGAGCAACACTGCAACATTATTTACACACTGCGTTCTATGCGATCGGAAATTAGTCCAAGTGAAAAACCGACTTCCCACATACCAACAATGCGCCCCCTTCCGAAATCACCTAAGTCATTCTCAATGTTCCGCAAACGGCGCCTGGGCATAATGGCTTAATGACTTAATAAAATGTGCACAGATCGCTACGAAATATTGTTTCAAACTGAAGAAAACGCTAATTTAAAGACATAATTTTTTGATAAAACAAAATTTAAAAGTGTACACTTCTTAAAATTTGTTGTCATCATTTCTTACCAGAGAAGTAGTTTAGAAATTATTATTGTAATTGGTCGACTCTTACTGGGTGCTCGGATTTTTTGGAAAACCAGTATATTGTCTAGTTTAGTGTTATCTGACTTTTTTGAAAAACTTTAAAAAAACTGGTTTGGTTAGGTTGCCAAATGAACTATTCAAGCGACTAACGAAGCAACAATTAAAAACTTATATATATATATATATATATATATATATATATATATATATATATATATATATATATATATATATATATATATATATATATATATATATATATATGATATATAGGTAGATATATACATATAAAAATTTAAACTAACCCCGGATATGTGTTCTAGGGAGCTTAGTTCGCGCTCATTTGAAGACATTTTTTCCAAATTCAAAATTCGAGATCTCCTCATTAATGAATTTTCTAAGAAAATCCATTAAAAATTAATTAAGAATTAAGAAAAATTATTTAAACTAATATAATATGCAATATGTGTATGAGAATTATATAGAAATAATGACCTGACCTGATACCTCTACTAAATGTTATTGACGTGGATATGTTATTCGTTTTACCTTATCATGATTTATTTTCAACAATGTTCACCTGTTTCCGTTTGAATCACCCTATTCTCTGACAGTAAGCCGAAGAGCATTGCCAATGACCTCGTGCCCCGTCACTGAATGCAGATTAATGCCGGGCTTGAAAATGAATTTATGCTTAATTCTAAACTAAGTTCATTAATTTTGTTAAAAACTGTACGCTTTTGTAAATCAATTAGATTTATAAATAAATTATCTTTACTTATTCAGTAAAAGTCTGGATGCAGCAAGTGCGTTATGGTAGTAAATTTTCATAGAAATGATCTGGCACCCAATATTTTGTATAACTTTTTTTACTGTAACATAGAAATCAAAATTTTGGTAGGTATATAGTTTCTTTCTAATGTCATAAACTTGTGTACCAAGTTTGATTACGATAGCTTTTAATTTTTGGAGACAAAAATTGTTTCCGAAAGAAAACCCAAGATTTTTCCGGAAAACCCGGTACGATTTTCCTGGCTAACAAACTTGTCCAAGCGACTTACAAAAGGAAGATACGTGCCAAATTTGGCCCATTATTTCTGAGTTATCGGTGTGATACATATACATATACATATTAATATATATATATATATATATATATATATATATATATATATATATATATATATATATATATATATATATATATATATATATATATATTGAAACTGACCCCGGATATGGGTTCTAGGAGTCCTAATTCCCGCTTATTTGAAAACATTTTTTCAACATTCAAAAATCGGATAGAGAATTTTTTCTAAGAAAATTTAGTAAAAAGTATATGTAGTGTTATATTTTATGGAATAAAATTGAATGTTAATGCTTGTTTGATTATTATAATAATTAAAAGTTGTCAACACTTAAAGCATTTTGTCTTTGTGGCAAAAGCAAAATAAAAAAGTCTGGACGCAGCCACTGCGTTATGGAACTGAATTTTCATAAAAATGTTTTTAATAACAAATGCGAGCAAGTATCAATCCGATTACTGGTACAGCCTATGCAGTAGAAACAATGTACCATATTTTATCAAAATTACTTACTTTGTTTGCACATGTACAAATATTTTCCGAAAATGTTGGTTTCCTAGCCAACAAACCTTAGGTTAATAGCAAATTGAGTTATTGAAATTTGAAAGATTTAATGAGTGAAAGTTGGAGCTTGAGATGAGCACTGATAAGTACAATTTGGAGAACCCAATTCATTATAACATAGTTTTCTTCCGACGATCGTTTCGCTAACAAAGTTAGCGTCATCAAGGGGATGAGTAAACTGTATTCTGATGAAGTGGGTTCTCCACATTGTACTTATTTGAAGGATTTAATGAAAATTCGCTACCAAGACGCACTTACTGCGTCTCCATTTCTTTTCTTACAAACATGCATCATATTTCGTAAAAAAAATGCAAAAAAGCATTAACGAATTTGTTTTACGAAAGTTAGCTAAAAATTATAGACCGTCAAACCATAAACCTAACTAAACTTACAGCCAAAACATCAACTTAGCTAAACCTACAGCCAAAGCATCAGAGAAAGAGTCTATTTGAAATGAATGTTATGTCAATATTTAAGTAAAATGAAGGGCAATGGCAGTTGAAGCTGAAACTTAACGGTTCGTAGAACACTTTTCGTGCAACATTTTCTTTTCATAATCCGTACTTGTTTCACGTTCTTTGCCTAAACATGGACAATTTTGACGTTTCAAATCGCGACTTTGACGTTTTGAGGAAAATTCCAAATTTTTTTCTCTAACCGCCCATAACTTTTTTGTCTTTAAACTTACAGATCTAAATTGCTACCTAGTTCACTCCTTATAACACAAACACGCGTACTAAGTTTGGTTGTCCTTACTTTGTTGTTTCCAGAGATACAATTTTTTTCCGAAAGAAAACAAAAATTTATCCAAGCCACTTGCAAAAGGAAGGTACTCACCAAATTTGAAATCGGCCCATTATTTTTTGAGTTATCGTTGTGATACATACACACACACACACATCGATATATATCATTATATATATATATATATATATATATATATATATATATATATATATATATATATATATATATATATATATATATATATATATATATATATATATATATATAACGTATAAAAATTTGAACTGACCCCGGATATGTGTTCTAGGGGGCCTAATTAGCGATCATTTGAAGAATTTTCTTTTAATTCAAAAGTCGGGATTTCCTCATTAGTTAATTTTTTTCAAGAAAATTGACTAAAACCAACACTATTTTACAAACGTTTATTTAAACCGTATGGTGAACACGTTTTTTTTTATTTTTATTTTAGTTGTTGACTTCTCATCGACGTATTTGTATGAGATGTAAGTACGTTTTAAGTAAACCAGATCAACTTTTCGCTGGCCTGTCCGGAAACCGAACTCGCGATTTCCTTCCTTGCAAATTTAGGCCTAAGTAACCTACTGCGTCACCTTTGTAGGTAGTTTGTTCTCTTAAAATATACATTAAAAGATATTATACTGTTAAACACATATCGCAAAATCTAGACATTAAAAATCATCAGGACCTGAGGAAATTCCAGTAATAGTTCTTAACATTTGTGCTCCGAACTGACTCATTTGTATTTCTCTTCGTGCTACCCTATTAAAGGGAGACAAAGCTAATGATGGCACGATCGTGCAATTATCATTTTATCGGTTTTACGCAACATTGTAAAAAGTTATTGATATAAAGTTTCTTACATACTTTAAAAAATCGAACATATTAAGCGATTTGTTCCAGATCACTTTGTCCCTTTTACATTTCACTCTAAAACAAGCTGTTCGTTTTATATGAGATTCGCCTGTCAATGGCATTTACACTTTTCTTGTCCAAAGAAGATTGACTGGAAAATTATGTCTCTTCTATTAATACTATCATTTAAATTGCTCTTTATAAATTCCTGCATTTGCTCATGGGTTAGAGACCTTTCTTTAATCGGCCTACTAATTTCAGCTTCAGCCAAAAAGTTCAGGCGTTATGTGTCAAATTATCTACTGATCAAAAAGCTTGCCAGCAAACCTCGTTCTTGTCTAGACCTCTAATGTTTGTAATGCTCTTCAAGCGGGCAGTCTTCCCGAAGGTATATTTCTAGCAATAAAAAACACTACAACAACCATCTTGTAGCACCATAATCATATATGTGCGGTCTTGAAGTCACATAGGTTTAATTGACTGTTTAATCAAAAGGAAGTATTTTTTCATTTGTGGTTTATAGTTTGTCTTGGCTATATTAGCTAAGAAACTAAGAGGATTTAAATTGTATACATATAATAACACATATTTTAAATTCATTGCTTATACGCAGTCTCAGAAGCTGAGGGTGTAGATCTTCGGCTCGCTGTGTAGTAAGTCCAGTTTTCTTTATCAGTATATATATATATATATATATATATATATATATATATATATATATATATATATATATATATATATATAATAGTGCTGCAAATTGAATCATAACTTCCACATAGCTGTGATAATCTAATCTCCTCAGAAAGATATTCTCATGAAATGAATTTAGGGTCCATGAAGAAAATGTTCCTACTCCTACACACATAATCTTCTGAAACGATATATTACTCGAGTTTTAACGAAAAAATGTCAATTTTGACCAAATCGCCCCTCATTTATCCCCTACGCCCTAACGCCATTTTAGCAAAACAAAATTTCTAACTTTCTGTCGCCAATATTCCACCCCCACACATTCAACCCCTAATTTAATTTCAGCACAGAACAGCATATGTTTGATGAAATTCAAAATTCTCTAATATACAAACCCTACAACATTATATTACTCGGATTTTAATGAAAAAAATGTCAATTTTCACCAAATCATCCCCCCTGGAGCGATTTTGTCCAAAAACAATCCCAACCGTTCGTTTGTCGGGTCCTAACTGTATACCAAGTTTGAAGATGATACCTCAATTCATTCTAAAGTTGTCACAAAATTTTCGTTCCCAAATCAGATTTTCTTTATGTTCTGACACTTTTTACGACGTTTAATCGAAAAAAAATTGAAATTTTTATCATACAAGCCATACTTCCACACCTATTGACGATGTGGACGCAATGACTAATTTTTAGTATATCCTAAAAAAAAGTCTGTACGCAGCAAGTGCGTTATGGTAGCGAATTTTTGTAAAAAGGTTTTTAATGTCAAATATGTACCTATTGTTTCTAAAAGGACATTTGGTTGGCAGTACAACCAATACAGTAGTAACAATGTAGCACATTTCATTAAAATAGCTTTGTTGTATCAAAAAGTACAATCATTTTCCGAAAATAAACTTTAAAAATTCCATAAAAAACTGGTCCGATTTTCCTGGCCAACGATGCTCTTCAAGCTATTTACACACCTGCCGCGATCTAATTATTGGCAAACAGCTTTATGACCCAGTAGAAGAAAAAAAAAACAATTTTATGAAATTTTGCAAAAATTTATTTTACAAAATTCACCTTTTTTTTGGCGAAATTGTCTTCAGTAATGTTACACTATATTATATGTTTCACAAAAATTACACAAGTTTTATTTACCAAAGCTTACTAAACATTTATTATTAATTACCAATATTTCACAAAAATGTAAAAAAAGAGATTTCTACCGAAACAATAAAAACAATTCTGCGAAAACTATTTAAATTCAGCCACTATTTGAGAGTAACTAAGCATTGAATGAGAGGCTTCTCTCCAGACAACAAATTTATTTAAAATTTACTTCTCGACGCGTTTCGACACTCTAAGGGGTCATCTTCAGGGGATAAATCTATAATCATAATAAAAAAGGTCTGTCAGAAAAACATTAGTTTCTCTGGTAGGCAATTGTGCGTGTTAGAGCACAATAATGACAAGATACTCTCTATAGAAAAACGCCAAAAGCTAAAATCACAAGTCAGGCAGTAAAATGCTAACTAACAGTCAAGCTAAAATCTAAGAGAGTTACAAAGTGGCACAAGCATATACAGTAACACAAGCCAAAGAACTATGTTGAAGCTAAAAACATGCAATCAAAAGTTAAAACATCAGAGCAAAATGAAAATCGTTGAAAGCTACAAAATTGCAAAAGTTTTTTATTTGAACATTAAGTATTAAAATCTATTGCAGGAACAAAGCAAGCCAAGGAGCGAAACTGAGACTGCCTGTATACGGCAGCTTGATTTTTTCGACGAGTAATACAAACAGAAACTCTCTGAATGCGTCATTTCCATAGGGCTCAGCTCTGTATTGGTACAAACGAGAAATTGTTAAAAAAAAAGTCGTCAAATAACGTCCGAAATGTTTCGAAGTGTCTGGAAGTGGAGCCAATATTTCATAATGGCATGGAAGCGAAGGGATAACAATTTGAATATTTAATTAAATAACATTCTTTCATTCATTGATATTTTGTCTTTGTCTTTATTTGATAATATTATAGCCATATCCAAACCAAAATAAAAAAGTCTGGACGCAGCAAATGCGTTATGGTAGTGAATTTCCTTTAAATGTTTTTAATAGCAAATATATGTGTTTTTTTAAGAAAGCAGGCATCAAATTTGGTTACCAGTATAATCTATATAGTAAAAACAATTTGCTACGTTTCATCATGATGTTTGAAAATGTACAAAAATTTCCTAAAGTAAACTTAAAGTGTTCCCAAAAAAACTCGTTTCTTGGTCAACCTTATAGGTTAATAGCAAATTGAGCTATTCAAATATGAAGCGTTTAATTAAGATTCGCTACCATAAAGCACTTGCTGCGTCCTGAATTTCTTTTCTTACAAACATGCATTATATTTCGATTTAAAATGCAAAAATGCAATAACATAAGGCGTGTTCGACTAAAAAAAGAAAAAAAAAAAGAAAATTTTTATCACCAAGGACATACGGGCCATCCTGTGATTGTAGGAATAATTTTTTAAGATGTAGCTCAAGACACCCTATAATTAATGTATAGAATTTTTGCATGTCTTGTGTTTATTGATTTTTTCCGAAAATTCGACAAAAATTATATACCATTAAACGATAAACTCTATACCAAAGACTATTACCAAAGCATCAGAGACAGGGTCTATTTGAAATGAATTTTCTGGAAATATTTTAATAAAATCAAGGACAATGACAGTTGAAACTAAGACTTCAAGGTTTGTAAACCATTCTTCTTGAAACATTTTCTTTCCATAGTCCAAATTAGATTCAGGTTCTTTACCTACATGTTGCCAATTTTGACGTTTTAAATCGCGACTTTGACGTTTTGAGGAAAATCCCAATTTATTTTTCTTTAAAGGCCTATAACTTTTTTGTCTCTTAAGCTAGAGAGCTAAATTTTGGTACGTAATTTATCTATAGCGATGTAAATCCGCGTACCAAATTTGGTTGACCTTAATGTGTTACTTCCGGAGATATAAATTTTATTCGAAAGAAAACACAAAATTTTCGGGGAAAACCTGAGTTGATTTTCTTGGCTAACGAACTTATCCAAACCACTTGCAAAGGAAGGTATTCACCAAATTAAATCAAAATCAGCCCATTATTTTTTGCGTTATCGGTGCGATACACACACACACAGATATATATATATATATATATATATATATATATATATATATATATATATATATATATATATATATATATATATATATATATAAAGCGAAACTGACCCCGGATATGTGTTCTAGGGGGCCTAATTAGTGCTCATTTGAAGAAATTTTTTCCAAATTTAAAAGTCGGGATCTCCTCATTAGTACATTTTTTTAAAAGAAAATTCACTAAAACCCCGTATGCTGTCGTGAGAAGAATTGAGAAAGCTTTAAAATGAAGTTCACTCAACATAAGGTGCCATTTAAGACTCCAAAATGTACGCCGACATGTGTCCCCTTTGAAAACAAAGTCGACGTGTATTAGCTTTTTTTTTCATTTTTTTTTTTAAATTCCGATATTTTCCAGGTGGGTAGTTGTAACACTCTATATATGGTACAAATTTCGCAAATAATAAGGAGTTCTGAGAGTTTATGTGCTTGCAAAGATTTTGTAGGTGTGTAATTAATATGGTAATAAGTGCACAGTTGACAGAGTGGCTATTTATTAATTAATTATATTGAAATCAATTTAGCATTTCTAGTTAATTTCTTTTAAAATATGTTGAAATCTATGTTCGCATATTTAACAAGAAATTGATTATAATCACTTAAGGTGACCTGACCTGACCTGACCTGTATAGGTCTTTCATAAATAATGGAAAATCTTAAAAGTGGGGGTAAAAATATAAAACTATGACGATTTAGCCTAACGTGTCTTATACAATTGTATAATATACCGGTGTTTCATAAATAATGGACAATCTTGAAACTGGGTGAAAAAATATAAAAATACGACTATTTGGCCTAACGTGTCTTATACAATATTTGTTGGTTCAATACGTACAAAGTATTTAAAGTTAAAATTTTATTTCGAAATTTCTCAATAAGTTTGAAAGTTTTAATGGTATTACCTGGAAAATTGGCAGCTTAATGTTATTTGATATGGTAAATAAGAATTTCCAAATAATGTGTTGCCATCAAGCAAACTGCGTTTTCTGCTCCTGCTTTTAGTGAATTTTCTTAGATCCCGACTTTTGAATTTTGAAAAAATTTCTCCAAATGAGCGCTAATTAGCTCCCCTTGAACATATATCCGGGGTCAGTTTTAGTTTTTATATGTTTATATATAAATATATATATATATATATATATATATATATATATATATATATATATATATATATATATATATATATATATATCACACCAATAACTCAAAAAATATAGGGCCGATTTTGATAAAATTTGGTGAGTACCATCCTTTTGCAAATGGCTGGTTTTGTTCATTTTGAAACAATAAAGTTATTTTAATGAAAGATGGCACATTGTTTCTACTATATAGGTTATACTGGTAACCAAATTTGATGCCTGCTTTCTTAAAAAAACGCATATATTTGCTATTAAAAACATTTCATGAAAATTCACTGCCATAACGCACTTGCTGCGTCCAGACTTTTAATATTTTCAGGAGGTGGTTGTTCAGCATCATAACGTTATTTCTCCCACAGAGTCGACGATACACGTTGTTTGTAGCAGCTTTTCCTCCCTGGTGATATATTCTAACGACGACCTTTACCCTCATCACTCACAAAGGTAATATCAACAGCAAAACCAATAACAGAGGTTTACAAAATGAAAAGGAATGAAATTAACGCCAAAGAAAATAACACCCATCCATCCCTTTAATCGGAACCGGACTGTTTAATAAACTGATTTGGCATAAGCACAGCATACTCCTATGCTGTGGCATAATGTTGCCGCCTTGGCTTTTGGCTGCTCTCTATTTCTCATTCTACCTCATACCAGGTACGATCTGCTGTTCTTATCTTTCGCTTCTCATGGGCATGTTTGTTTTTCATGCGCTCAGTTGAATTCGATTTCTTGGCACTTATTAGGCAACGTTATAGAGGCAGCTTGTCCATAAGTGCTGTGATACTGCAGAACAACAAAAAATAATCGAATAATATTATTTCCATTGGATAAAACCATTAAAATCCTAATCTATTTTCAGGGAATATATGCGTTGTTATTTGAAAACTCGCGATTCTCTGGCGTTGACGATTTGAGCAGGCGATCATCACGACAGCGCCAGACGCCAGTCCCAGTCAGTTAATTGCATATGGAAATAATGCCTCCTAGACCGGTAAAAAATGACTGTCTAACATCGTTGTTTTGGCAGTCGTAATCGAGGCGTTCAATTACCACCGCTGGCCATCGGACGGTTTCGGAGCCGCCGAACCTGCGCTAGAAAAGAGCTGCACATTTTGTAGCCGTTAGCAGTTTGCCTTTCATTTAGCAAGATTCCATCTGTACAGTGTATATTATATGAATATTATCGTATTATTAGTAGAAGTTTACTGTTTGTGATTCGTGTTAAAATTGATGTAATGTTTGAGTTAGGTAAGACTAAGCTTGGAAACTTAGTTACCAGAAACAATTTTCAAGAGAATTTACCGTAGATTTTTCAGTGATATTTAGTACAGAGATATAGCTAACAAATATTAATTTTTCCCAATAGAAACGTCATTTTCAGCTTTATCAATGGCGTGCGTACGGGCACTGACTTCGATAATTTTAAATAAAAAATGATACATCAATGTTTTTTTCCCGACTAAAATATAATCTTTCAATAATAATTTTGAATTCCCCGTTGAATTTAAAACGTAACAGCTCTCGGCTCTCGTGAGTTGTTTTCCTGCGATGCGCCGTTTTTTTAGTAAAAAAGAAACATTATATTGTCCGAGAAAATCAATGTAATTATTGTGCCATCAAATTATTCGTTTCCTTAAACCAGAATTCTACTTATCCTTACATATTTTCATGGATCGCACCCAAAAATCTTAAGCACGAGCCGCCTCCGCAACGTTGTTATGTATACCTTTTACAATCATAATCCTGACATTTTAAATACATTTATTCAATTATAGATACTATTGAATACAATTGATCAGCAAAAAGAATACTTAAGAATGTTAACACAGTGTTTGTTATTTAGTAACCATCTGCTCGCATATGAATGATACAAATACAGTTTTATAAAATACTGAAATTTGACCCGGCATTTTAAGCCATTAACATTTCTGCGAATTTAGTTCCTATAATTTTAAAACTGGAGCATATAACTACGAATTTCACACTTAAAACACTGTTCAACTAGAGATAACAATAGGAAAAACCTTTTCACAAAACATGGTCGCCATTTTAAATTGAGAAGATTGAGCAGAAAATGAAGATGTTATATTAGTGAATTTTTATTTAAAAAAATTCACTAATAGAGCGGTATCGATGGTGAGACTTTGCAAAAAAATTTTCAAATGAGCGCGATTTAGGACCCATAGAACCCATATCCGGGGTCAGTTTCAATTTTTATATGTTTATATATATATATATATATATATATATATATATATATATATATATATATATATATATATATATATATATATATATATATATATATATATATATATATATATATATATATATGTATCCGTCTGATAACTCAAAAAATAATTAACCGATTTCAATGAAACTCGGCAAGTGCCTTTATTTTATTAATGGCTTGGACGAGTTCGTTAGGCAGGAAAATCGGACGGGTTTTTCCGGGAAAATTAAGTTTTCTTTCAAAAACAATTTTTTTCTCCGAAAATAACAAAGCTGTTTTAATGAAATTTACTATATATGTTACCTTGGGAGAGGACTTACTAAGTACCAAAATTCAACTTTCTCAGTTTATAGAAAATTGAGTTATTCAAATTTTAAATTTTCTTTTGAAACAATTTTTTTACTCCAAAAATTACAAAGTTATTTTAATGAAATTTGGTGGATATCTTGTCCTAGGAAATAACTTACTACCTACCAAAATTAAACTTTCTAAGATTATAGAAAACTGAGTTAATCAAATTTTTATAGCTCACTGCAGTGTTAAAATCAATGGTATTTTCCTCACTATTTTAAACACGTGGGTCGGGGATTGACCGAATTCATTCCCAGTTGCTATTGATCTACTCATATTCTCTGAATATGTTAGAAACGTGTTATCTACTTCATTCCAAGTCACTATTAACCGACTATTTATGAAATCAAATAAGTAAATTAAATCGATTGTCATAAAATATGTAGTGTATTAAGACTAAGGGAAAAAGATATAAAACATATATAACTGTGCACATTTTGATTATATTTTAAGTATTTTAGGGTGCACACTAGCTCACTAGGAGAAATCGCTACTGCTTGAGAGAGGTATATATATATATATATATATATATATATATATATATATATATATATATATATATATATATATATATGTATGTATGTATGTATGTATCCGTCTCATAATTAAAAAAATAATTAACCGATTTCAATGAAACTTGGCAAGTGCCTTTCTTTTATTAATGGCTTGGATGAGTTCGTTATCCAGAAAAATAGGACGAGGTTTCCCGGAAAAATTTTGAGTTTTCTTTCGAAAAAAAATTTTTTTCTCCGAAAGTAACAAAGCTGTTTTAATGAAATTTACTATATATGTTGCCTCAGGAGAGATCTTACTACGAACCAAAATTCAATTTTCTGAGTTTAGAGAAAATTGAGATTTTTTAAATTTTCTTTCGAAAAAAATTTTTTTCTACGAAAATTACAAAGTTATTTTAATGAAATTTTGTAGATATCTTGCCTTGGGAAAGACCTTACTACGTATTAAAATTAAACTTGCTAAGTTTATAGAAAATTGAGTTATTTAAATTTGAAGCATTTAATAAAAATTCACTACCATAACGCACTTGCTGCGTCCCGATTTTTTTTGCGAAGCTGCTTTAAAAAATATGCTAAATAACTTTTGCATTGATAACAAAGAAACTATTTCATCAGAAATACAAAACCAAATGTCATCTGAAATTAACCAGAACACGCTGGTCTCTTAGCAAGTACATTTTAAAGGTTCATGGATTGTATGTTCCACCAAAAAGTCATCAGTTCATCGCTTTCTGAACTTACCATTTTAGAAAATTCTTCTAGATACATACTTATTATGAAATTGTTCTTTTTGAAATGCCTTCCAAATGTATTTCTTTTTCATTTTTTGGACATTAACCGATTTGCCAGTAAAATATAATTCAGATTGTTATAACCACAGATGCATTATATGTAAGCATCGACTGTTCTACACCTGTCATATAGATATGATTAATAACTAGCAGGCTTTGTTTAACTTTCATCTAAAACTATTATAAAGGTGTGAGATGATTACTGTATTCGTTACACTTTTATAATTATTACCACAGCATGGGAACAGAATAAATCCTACTATAATTCACACCATTCGTGTGTGCCAATTAAATTTGTTATTAGCACAATAGTTAACAGACTTGAAACCATTCCCAATAATAGTGATTCTAAGATGTCGATCAATTAAACGAGAGATTTATAATAAGATATCCGTGAGAGAAACAAAATTGGGAAAATGACTTTTAATGAAATTTACATAGTTTAAGAGAATATAGGTACTCATATAATAAAAAGTTTAGTGTATATAATAGATTTTTTATTACAAAAGGTTATACTTGGAAGCTTAAAAAAATTTAAATGTGATATTTACTTATTATTCAATTCCAACTTTTAATTAGGTACAGTAAGCAACATCAAAATTGATTGGTGATTGGATGCGCACAAAACAACTAGCTCCAATCGCCTTCTTAGCACTGTTTCATTTAATATTCAGTAAGGTTAAGTTTAGATTTAACATATATAAGTATAGTCCGTGCAGTCACTTATTATAAAATAATAACTCATAATTATTTAGTTTAAATCGCCTTTCAAGCGGAAGGTTTAATCTGGAAAAACTAGAGACGTTTCTTTTTCTTAAATAAGAATTTTATTTCAAAAAATAACAAGGTGTATTTGATAAAATTTGGTATATATGTTGCCCTCATAGAGACTTTATTATTCGTCAAAATTAAAGTTTCTAGAATAATAGCAAATTGGCACAAATATATATATATATATATATATATATATATATATATATATATATATATATATATATATATATATATATATATATATATATATATATATGTGTGTACAGGCTGACGCATTGAAAACGAAACAGACCGATTTGCGTCCAGATAATTTTTTTTCAAGAAACGCTGAAACACGTCAATTTTAATATTGAGGGGGACATGTTTTGACATAAACCACAACTTTGTCTCATCAACCCCTTAAGGGTGGTGATAACAACCCTTATATTTTAAATAGGGAACATGGGTCGAGTGTTACATCATTTGAAAGCTATTTCATTGCTAAATTCAGCAACAAATTTTTTTGGAAGTTTTATTAACTTATTTAAAAAATATTCATAGTTGGAGTTGCAAGAATGTATTTCATTCATTGTGATAAGAAATGGACTAATTAGAAAATTTCTTGGATTAGTATCTGCCCAATAACGACAATTAGGACGATTGACTGTATAGTTTAATAAAAACGTACACTTGTCTAAAAAACAGATATTGAACAGAAAGTTCCCGTTATCAGCTATTCGCGCAGTCATAACTTCACAAAACTCCAGCCGCCGATCAAAATCAGCTTCATTCAGTTGTTGTACAAGATGAATTTTATACGGGTGAAATTTATGATGCTTCAATATTCGCTGAATAGTTCTTCTTTTGATGTTTGAAACAGTGGCCAATTTTCTCGTGCCCAAAGTTGGGTCTGCAGCAATTTGTCCTAAAACTTCAATCTCAGTAGTCTCATTTCTAACCGGAAATTCACGTTCAGGATTTTTTGTTGGCTACTGAACCACTTTGTCGAAACTTTGCAACTAACTCCAAAATGTATTTTCTGTTAACATGTCTGTTCGGATGTCGTTCATTAAACAAATTTGCGGTACGGTTGGCACAATCATCGTTTTTGAAAAAAAGAGTAATTATTTCAACTCTTTCTTCCACAGAATACACCATTGTGAAATTAATTTTCGGTAGTACTATCAAGTATCAAACCGAACGATGAACTGAAATAATAAACCGCATTTCTCTTATTCCGATAAGAAATATTCTGATAGTCAATTTTTTGTTTACAAACCAACAAAACATTGATTTTCAGCACATTTCTTATCGGAGTGAGTGAAATGCGTTTTTGCATCTTCAACTGTGAATAATTTTTAAACGAGTTGTAAAACTTCCAAAAAAATTAGTGTACTGAATTCAGAAAAGAAAGAGCTTTCAAATGATGTAACTCTCGACCCATGTTCCCTATTTAAAATATAAGGGTTGTTATCACCACCCTTAAGGGGTTGATGTGACAAAGTTCAGTTTTATGTCAAAACATGTTCCGCTCAATATTAGAATTGATGTGTTTCAGCGTCTCTTTAAAAAAAATTCTCTAGGCGCAAATCTGTCTGTTTCATTTGAATGCGCCACCCTATATATATATATATATATATATATATATATATATATATATATATATATATATATATATATATATATATATATATATATTATTGTGTAAAATAATCTTACAGCACATCTTGAAAACAAGTTTCGTACTTGTTGTTTTAAATACAATTTCTAACACTGGCATTTCAAATTCTGGGTTTCTTAATTAGGTATTCCATGCTAACAAATTTGTTGACGGCAGACGGGAGAAAGTGACGTTTTTGCGTTTGATTGATTTTTTTCAATTATATGGTTAAGGAGATTGACAATTTAAACCATTTATTTACCATAGATAATAGTTTTATTAAAATAATGAATTGTTGGGTGGAAGCTTGCGTGAGTTCGAATTCTTCCAGACACTAAAGTGGTGACCCCGACGTCATTGTGAAGTGATCGTGATTGACTTATTAATTAATGAAACATGGAAGAATTACAAGCACAAATAGAAGCCTTAAGGCTTGAAGTACAGCAAATTCGTCCTTCTCAGTCTATACAACACCCCAGTACTCCTAAAATCAATGCTAATGCAGTTAAACCTCCACCTTTTTGGGATTCTAATGTAGCCTTATGATTTACCTTGTTGAAGTCACAGTTCGAACTTTCGAAAATTACCCAGGACATTAATAAATTCCATTATTTTATATCTTATGCATCTATATACAAAATTAGTGTCAAGTGGAAAGTGTCAAAATTATTTTAATTATTAATCCTATATGCATGGAAGATCTGGCTATTTATACAGTATGGACCGCAGTAAAATTCATAATTCGAAGAGAAATGGTTTTCTATGAAAAGCACTCCAATTAAAACTTTTAATTTCACACCTTGTGGTATTGGTTTGTAATTTTAACCCCCACTGCTTGTATTTTTTTTCTTATAGCAACCCCATTATTTTTCGACAGAAATTCAGAGAGAATATTTTTCCCTGTTTGATGGTACCAAAAAGTTGAGTCCAAATGTCATATACCGCTGCACAGGGAGAAAATTTAATGACTGACAATAAAAGTTAAACTGTTTATTCTGAAATTCACAATTATTAAAAAATTCTAGGCGCAGCAAGTGCGTTATGGTAGTGAATTTTCATAGAAATGATCTGGCACCAAATACTTTTTTTCTTGTAACATAGAAATCTAAATTTTGATATATAGTTTACATTTTATATCTTAAAGCTATTTACCTAATTTGGTTATCATAGTTTTTTTATTTTTTGGGTAAAAATTTTTTTTGAATGAAAACTCAAAATTTTCCCGGAAAACCTCGTCCGATTTTCTTGACTAGCGAACCTATCTAAGCCACTTGAAAAAGGAAGGGACTTTCCAAATTTTATCAAAATCGGCCCATTAGTTTTTGAGTTATAGGTGTGATATATATATATATATATATATATATATATATATATATATATATATATATATATATATATATATATATATATATATATATATATATATATATATATATATATATATAAACATATAATAATTGAAACTGACACCGGATATGGGTTCTAGGGGTCCTAGTTGCTCATTTGCAAAAATGTTTTCTACAAAAATTCACTAAAAGAAATTTCTTTTCTTCTTAAACATTTAAATTGAGCATGCCTTGAACATTTAAATTTTAAAGTGTTACCTATTTTCTCGCTGACAGCGAATTAATTTTATGGACTCTACTTAAAACCTCCGTTGTGGTGTTCCTAATTTCCCTGGTTATTCTTTCCTTTAAATCGTTCAAATCCAAATGTTGTCTTTTGCACATCCCGTTTTTCAGATGTCCCTACAAGAACAAGTCCAGAGGTGTAAGATCTGGTGATGTCGCATGCCATTTTATGAAACTTCTTCTTCCTATCCATTTTTGAGGAAAGGTTTCGTTTAAATACTTCCATACAAGAAGAGCATAGTGTAGTGATGCACCGTCTTGTTGCAACAATATCCTTTCATTTGGACGACTGCGATCAAGTGCATTGGGAAATAACTCTACTAAGGCTGGAATGACTTCGCCCCTTAGCATTTCCAAATATCTTTCTCCGTTAAGGCTTTTATTAAAATAGGTCCAATCACATGATTCCCAACGATACCAGCCCAAACGTTGACTTCTCAGGAGGTTGGGTGTGGGTTTCTCGCATCCAATGGGAGCTGTCTCTGTCCGGTACCTGCAATTTTGCAGATTTACCTCGCCATTTAAAACAAATGTTGCTTCATCAGAAAAAAATCATTTTTGTGGATGAAATAATATTCGTAATTAGCATATCAAACATCTGCTCGCAAAATTGTAATCTTCCATCCGAATCACCGTCAATCAGTTCTTTTAAATGTTGTGGTTTATACAAAAGCATTATCGCTGCTTTTAATGTTCCTAAAACAGTTAAATGACCTATACAATTTTCACCTGCCACCTGACGCGTCGAAGATGTTAGATTTTCTTGAAAAGCCAATAAAACATCAAGTTTCACGTTATCATCAACATAAGCGGGCTCCTTGCACAATAGGTTAACGTGTCCAAAACTGTGCATAAATTTTAGATACGGTTCACTGAGAAAGTGGCGGTAGCTCGAGGTGCTTTGTATAAAAAATATTAACAACTTCTGCTTGGGATCGACATTTATCTCCGTAATCAATCGTCACTAATATTTCAATTCGAAGGGTTTTAGTTAAATAACGCATTTTTGTGACTTAAGGCGCAATAGATTTGACACACAACTGATATTTGTTTTAACAAAATGTGATCTCACTAACGTGCTGCTCTGAGAGCTAATTGAATGAAGGTGAAATAATTAAAAATTATTTTCGAACCTGCAAGAACTGATAAACATTAGTCAAGATAATCAGGTTTCAAATAAACAAACTATCTGGTCCTGCATTCAAATTTTTCGATAAGAGATAGCAGAACCAAAATTTGTACTTACTATAACAACCACCTGCTAAATAAAATTAAAACAACATTGCACGTTTCGTGTACAAGTCAAATCATTATGTAGGAAACCTCATTCTGTAGATAAAAACGTAACAAATCTATTTTTTCTTGATTCTCGCGGCAGGTTGCATGCAAAAATTAGCCATTATCATGGATTATTTAATAACTGTGATTTTCAGAATAAACTGGTTAAGTTTTATAGTCAGTCATTAAATTTCCACCATGTGGAGCGGTCTATGAATTTTGGACCTCAATTTTTGGTACCATCATAAAAAAATATGCTCTTTGAATTTCCGTTGAAAAATGATGGGGTTGTTATTTGAAGAAAAAAAACAAAGGGTCGGGGTTAAATGGTGAGGGGTGAAATTTACAAACTAACACTACAAGGTGTAAAACAAAACAATCTGGTTGACGTGTCCAAGCGTTTCTCATAAAAAACTGTTCTCTTCTAATTACTAATGTTATTCCATAACTGCGGTCCACACTGTAGAAGTAATTGTTACTCGCAATCCAAAATTGTGACTAACAGATATGTTAGAAGTATTAATGATGTACAGAGTGTCCGCATTTCGTTGCTTTTGTTGGATATCTCCGTTATGAGTAGAGATGGAAGGCTGCGGTTTGCATAATACCGTTCTACTTTCTTTTTTTTTTTTGTGAAACTAACGATGCCGAAATCAAAACTGGGATGTCACTCTTTGTTTTGGGAGCTATGCGGTGATATTAAAAATGTGTGATTCTTAGGCACCCCTTGTACCTCCTTTATGTGAGGTGTTAATAAAACTGCTCCTTCCGGAAAAAATATATCTCCGGAAATAACAAAGTACGGGCAACCAAATATGGTACGCTTATTTGTATTATAAAGAGTCAACGATGTACCAAAATTTGGGTCTGTAAGTTTAAAGGCAAAAAAGTGATGTGCATTTAAAGGAAATAAATGGGGGTTTTCCTCAAAACGTCAAAGTGGCGATTTGAAACGTCAAAATTAGCAACATTTAGACAAAGAACCTTAAACAAATACGGGATATGTATAGAAAATGTTCCAAAAACAGTGTTCTTCGAACCCTTAAGTTTTAGCTTCAACCGTCATTGTCCTTCATTTTACTAAAATATTTCTAAGTACACTTGGAGAACACCCAAATCACCACAACACATATTTCAGAGACCTTACGATCGTTTTGTTGACAAAGTCAACATCTTTATCGTAAGGTCTCTGAAATATGTGTTGTGGTGATTTGGGTGTTCTCCAAGTGTACTTATTAGTGCTCATCACAGGTTCCAGTTTTTCACATAGTAAAATATTTCTAAAAATTTCATTTCAAATAGACCCTTTCTCTGATGCTTTGGCAGTGGTTTTAGTAAAGTTTATGGTTTAACGGTTTATAATTTTTAGCTAATTTTCGTAGAAAAAAATCGTTAATTAAGAGACCGCGACCTTTGAATTTTGAAAGGGTTTCTTCAAATAGGCGCAAACAAGGACTCCTAAAATCCATATCCAGATTGATTTTTAATTTTTACCTGTTTACATATATACAGGGTGACGCATTTCCACGGGAAAGCTCAATACAATTGTTCTTATACAAGACACGAGAAAAAGTTGTATACGTTAATTATAGGGTATCTTGAGCTGCATCTTATAAAATTATTTTGACAATCACAGGCTGGTCTATAAGTCGTTGGTGATACCTTTTTTTAACACCCTTATATTATTGCATTTTTGCATTTCTTATCGAAATAGAATGCATGTTTGTAAGAAAACAATTCGGAACGCAGTAAGTGAGTTTTGGTAGCGAGTTTTCATTAAATGCTTCAAATTTCACCAACTCAATTGCTATTAACCTAAGGTTTGTTTGCTAGGAAACCAGTTTTTTCTGAAAATTTTAAGTTTAGTTTCGGAAAATTTTTGTACAGTTTTAAAGAATAGGTTATTTTGATAAAATATGGTACATTGTATCTACTATATAGGTAACCAGATTGATCCCTGCTTGCATTAGACCGACATATTTGCTATTAAAAACATTTTTTTGAAAATTCACTTCCATAACGCACTTGCTGCGTCCAGACTTTTTCTGTTAAGCACGGATTTTGTGATACAAACCAAACATATGATCTTTTTAATTAAACACTCTGTATATTTTATGTCATTGAATCCACCTATACTTGCAATATGGTAGGTGGTAGTGAAATTTTCCGTTACGTGATTTTTTCACGCCCGATAAGGTACCACCCCTTACATCAAGGGGCCGGTGAAGTCCCAGCGGGCATTTCCGGTTCTGGTGTATGAGCAGGTTTCTCTTATAAGCAAAAATGATGATGGCTCCTCCTTGTACAAAAGATTCCGGAGGTAAAATACCCCTCCATTCGGATCTCCGGGAGAGGGGTGTACAGGGGGCGCCAGCATCGAGATTTACAATATCCTTCTCGAATATATGTGGCCTAAATTATAACCTGAACTCTGTCCACCATTTCCTCCAGGCTACTAGGCCCCAACTCCTCTTCCCCACTGAAACTCAAATCAGTGCCAAAACAGCCACTAATCACCTTAATTTCCCGGGGTATGAGCTCCTTACTTCTTTTAGATTGCATGGAGGCGTGTGCGCGTACGTCCGTAGCAATCTACCATGCACCAGACTCCCCAATTTAGAAGCTGGAAGAAAAGACATACTATGGATAAAACTATCTCTCAGGGCTGCAACTAAATTCATCTGTTGCATTTACCGGTCAGCTTCTGACAACAACTTTGTCCAGCTCTTTGACTACCTTTCTGAAAAAACCGACCATCTGATATATGAATATCCTTCCTCCGAGGTCACTATCCTTGGTGTCTTCAATGCCCATAATACGGAATGGCTAGGATCTTCAAAAACTGATCCACAAGGAAGAGCAGCGGAGGCCTTTGCAGTCAGCAATTCTTTAGCCAATATGGTTCAGCAACCTACTTACTTTCCTCGCATCCCAACACACAGCTCAAAACCCTTGAATCTCCTTCTTACTACAAATCCTGCTATAAGATATCAGTTACCGCCCCCCTTGGTCGCTCAGACCACGGCATGGTCACTGCTTCCTGCGCAATGCAACCCGAGGTCACACAGTCATCACACCCACGTATCGTTTGGCACTACAACTCCGCGAACTGGGACGAAATGCGAGAATAATTTTCCTCATTTCCATGGCCGTCTGTCTGATTCTCTCATCCTGGCCCCTCTGATATCTCACAAAACGTCACCGAAATTATCCAAGCTGGCATGGAATTATCTATTCCACGTACACAGAAAACCTCTGCAGCCACTCAAAAGCCCTGGTTCTCTAAATCCTGTGACAAGGCCAGACTTGAAAAGGTCAAAGTTCACAATAAGCTTTTACACAATCCCAGTCAAGGAAACCGTCAAGCATTTAACGACGCAAGAAACCGCTATTTCCGCATTCTTTCTGAGGCAAAAAACTCGTTTAATAACCACATCAAAAACAAAACACTCTTATGCTCCAGCGGCAGCAAACCCTTCTGGACTCTTGCTAAATCTATTGGGAATAATATCTGCAAGAGCACGTTCCAACCTCTTGTCTCAGGGGATGAAATTGTTTCTACCGCCCTGGGCAAGGCTGAACTTTTTGCCTCGTTGTTCGCCGGCAATTCTACTCTCAACCCACCTCCAAATGTTCAACCACCAACAGTCCCCAATGTCGCGCATAAAATGACGGATATCATTTTCAAAACTAAAAAGGTACGAAAGATGCTCTCTTCTCTTAATACCAGGAAAGCCTCTGACCTTGACGAGATCCCAGCAATTGTTCTCAAAAAATGCGCACCAGAACTTGCTCCTGTCCTGACTCGTCTGTTTCAGACATCTTACATTAGAGGCATATTCCCTAGTAACTGGAAAACTGCTCGACTACAACCCGTCCCCAAGAAAGGATCTAAAGCACTTCCTAGCAACTACAGGCCTATTTCTCTCCTTTCAGTCATCTCTAAAGTGATGTAAAAGTATATAAACACCGAATTATTAAAATTTCTTGAAAAACACAGTCTAATCCACGACAGGCAGTATGGATTCCGTCAGCGCAGATCAACCGCCGACCTCCTTTCCTTTGTCACCCATTCTTGGAACAAGTCTATGGAACTACACGGCGAATCCCAGATTGTCGTTTTAGACATATCCAAAGCATTCGACCACGTCTGGCACGCAGCGCTGCTTAATAAACTACCGGCCTATGGCCTACCACCAAATTCTGTACGTGGACAGCAAATTTCCTCTCCAACGGGAGCATTTCTGTTGTCGTGGATGGCCATTCCTCTAAACTGTATCCAATGAATGCAGGAGTTCCTTGAGGTTCAGCTTTAGCCCCTACTTTGTTTCTTCTCCACATCAATCACCTCCTCTCTAGCACATCCAACCCAGTTCACAGTTACGCGGACGACAGTACCCTCCACTCAAATATACAATATTCTAAGCCTGTCTCTTTGGCCAAATTAGACGAGGATCGCAGACTCATGGAAGGTTCTATGTCCGTGGATCTCCAAAAAATATTAGACTGGGGAAGTAGAAATCTTGTACAATTCAACCCCACCAAATCACAGTCTTGCTTTTTTTCTCATAACAGATACACCAGCCCTAGACCCATCACAATAAACAACCAAGTTATTCAAAGTAATAAGTCCTTTTCACTTGTTGGCATTTCTGTGGATCGAAATCTCAATTGGCACCAACATGTCACATCAATTGCAGAAGCGGCTGCTAAGAAATTAGGTTTCCTCTTTCGGGCTCGCAAATACTTTTCACCAGCTAATCTCTATACTTTATATACTTCACAAATAAGACCAAACCTCTAATACTGCTTCCACATCTGGGCTGCTGCCGCTCCTACACTTGCTATTCTGGACTCCATTCAGGGGAGAGCTATACGTCTCATCGGTGACCGTAATCTCACCCAAAGGCTGCCATCCCTTGCCCACCGACGTGCCGTTGGTGACCTCTCTCTCTTTTATAGATATCTGCACGGGCACTGCTCAGAGGAGCTTTCTTCCATAGTTCCTCCACCTGCTGCCACCAACAGATCTACCAGGGGAACAGAGCGAATGCACCCTTTTACTGTCCAGGTCACCAGACATAGAACATCTTGTTATGCCCGCTTTTTTGTCCCGAGGACTTCCAAGTTGTGGAATTCCTTGCCGGCACATGTTTTCCTTCTCCCCCGAACCTCCAAACCTTCAAGTCCAGAATTAACAAGTTGCCTCTTTCCTCCTTGTCAACACCCACGGTACGATAGTATTTAGGCTGTAAGCCCTCGTGGTGTGTTGTTGAAATAAATAATAAATACAAAAGAGCTTTTTTAATACATATATAGTTGTTATACATAGGTATTCGTTTAAATGGCTGAGTCAATTGTATTTTTTGTATTTCCATAGTAGGCTATGAACAGTGGACAGATTTTTAAAAATAATAGATCAAACAGCTTTTGTTTAATGTAACACCTCATTAATGTTTACTATCTTTATTTATCTCGTCTTCTATGATCTTACAGATAAATTAAATGTATTACTAAATAGAAACCCATAACGCTTTCCTTTGTTAAGTACTTATATTTAAAACATCAAGTTTACATTTCTACTTTCACATTTTTAATACCAAAGATGCACCAATATTTAAAGTATGTATGTATCTCCGTGTGTAACACCTATTTGAACAACTGAACATTACATGATGTATACAGTTCGCGCCTAAAATATGGAATAAATTATTTTAAAGCAAAACCAAACTTTGTAGGAAAACTCCTTGAACAGGTCGATCACATTTGATAAAAAAGTTCGGGACGCATCAAGTGCGTTATGGTAGTGAATGTTCATAAGAATAATATATTATAGTGATTTAGCCTTATATTAAAAGTTATACATTGCTTTATTTAATTAGGAACAGTAAATATAAGGTAAAAAAGGGCAATAAATAACATGATTTCTAGCATAAATATTTATATAGTAATTTGGATACAAAACTCAAACAAAGAAATTGATAAACAGGAAATATACTCAACAAAAATACGCTAGAAAGCCGAACATAACAAATTTCCTGTGATTCATGCACTTAGGGTGATTGTATGCATGCAGAAGGGGAAGAAAACCCTCAGGACGAAGAGGGTTTCTGTCCCCTCACCCAAAATACGGGGGCTGGTCCTTCCCCTTGTACATGCATACAACCACATTCAAAGAATAAAGCACAAGAAAAGTTTCTTGGAGGCACCCCCAAGAAAGTTACGGGACCTGGGACGAATATGGGTGTTGTGAGTGGTAGACAGGGTTTAAAGGAGGTATTGCTGCAAAATGTGAAAACGCATCTTTTCAAATTCCGACTAAGTGTTTTTTTAGCATTTTCCGCTCATATTTCCAAGCTAGATATCTTAACATTTCAGAATGGAAATATACCGTGTAGTGTGCAGAAATCATATGATCCATATCTTATCGTGTTTTCTTTTTGTTGAACTTTCGATCTTCTTTACTTTTTATTTATTTATTCTATCTCTCTTATGTTCTTAAACTCAGCCAATCAACGCCCTTTTTCTTTATTATTTGCGGTCCTGACGGAACACATTCATTGACGGAATCTCAGAGTTAAAAAATCACATGTAAGCAAGGTCATATATGCGTGTCGAACACATGAAAAATAAATAACTAAATAAAAAGTAAAATAAGATTGAAAATTAAACAAAAAGAAAACACGTTATATGGATGATATGAATACGCCACACTACACAGTTGAATTCCATTGTTAAACATTAAGTGATCTAACTTCATGTTAATAAGGGTTGTTTGTCAAAATGTATAAGTATATACCACAAGGCTTATGCACCTATTTGAAGATAGAGTGACGACAGGAAGAGAAGTATGTTGTTTTTTGCTTCGCCACGGTAAATTTGCAAGTAGTGATAAGGATGCCGTGAATATTTTGATATTTTAATTTGACGAGTGTATTATGAAGGGTACATGCCATTCACTATCAAAGTACTCATCAAACCTTAAAGGTAAGATGAAATTGGTCATGTCTTTATTGACTCTTTCTGTGATGCCTTAACAGTAGTTTTAGTTATAAAGTTTATGATTTAATTATCCATAATTTTTAGCAAATTTTCGTAGAAGAAATTCGCTAATGAGGAGATTGCGATAACAGTATAAAAGTCGTCTCTATATAACGAAATTATTGACATACATCAACTCATTATCTTATTACAACTTTTTTGAATGAATAGTTAAATTTATTTTCTTTGAATTATTTAATTAGAAAGAAGAATATTCAAGAAAGGGGAATTCATTAAATCAGTTTGCTCGTTTAAAACAAGGTAGCTATTGTCGTGTGTGTGCTTTTTTGACTTCTAAAGCTTAAAAAAAGTCTGTAGGTCTATGTTCGGTATCAATAATATATTTTGCAAATGTAGATTTGTCAGCGTGGTTATTTATAAATGCAGAAATATGTTCTTTGTATCGGGTGATAAAATTTCTAAAAGTTTGACCTATGTAGATTGAGTTACAATGTGTACAAGCTAATTTATAAACTCCAGCTTTTGTCGGGAAACAAGATTTTTCTTTCGTGTTAAATAACAAATCACGCGTCGTGTTGTAAGATTTAAAAGCTACCTTTGTATTTGTACAGGTATTTAAAATTTTTGAAATGTTTTCTGAAATGGTTCCAAAATAAGTTATCGAAACGTATCTCTTGTCTTCTTTGTCTCTAATATTTGGATAAATTAAATTAATGGGTAAATTGTATTCTTTTCTCATCATTTTATCTATTATTTTAACAGAGTAGCCATTATTTAATGCTATTTGCTTAATTATTGAAATTTCTTTTTCAAAATTGTTTTGTGACATAGGTATTGAAAATGCGCGATGTATCATAGAATGGTAGGCTGACAGCTTTTGTGAAAAAGGGTGACATGAATCGTATGGTATGGTTGTGTCAGTGTAAGTTGGTTTCCTGTATATTGAAAAGTCAAATGAATTATTTTCTAAGTTTCTAATTGTTAAGTCTAAAAAATTTATACAACTGTTAGCTTCTTCTTCTAAAGTAAACTTAATATTTGTGTGAAAGTTATTAATAAAATTTAAAAATTCATTTAATTCTGTATGACTACCTTGAAGACATGCTAAAATATCATCTACGTATCTGTACCTAAAGACAATATTATGTAAAAGTTCTGATGTTAAAATTTGGTTTTCTAAGTTTTCCATAAATATGTTGGCTAATAAAGGTGACAACGGACTACCCATAGGTAGGCCTTGATTTTGCATATAAATTTAATTATTAAATTTAAAATAGTTTTCTTTTATACATTCGTTAAAAAAATATTATTTCTTGTCTTTTTATGACATTTACGTTCTTTTCTATTAAAACGTTTTCTAATAGAGATAAACATTCTCTAGGGGGTATCTTAGAATGCATGGTACAAACATCAAACGAAACTAATTTACTATTTGTGGGAATAATTAAGTTATTAAATTTTTGTATAAGTTCATAAAAATGCTTAACTGAATATTTTTGAAAGTAATTGTATTCTCTAATAAGTGAAACAAGTTTGCTCGCTATCTTATGATTAGGTGTATTAACATAGCTAACTATTGGTCTCATCGGTATATTTGGCTTATGAATTTTCAGGTAGCCATACATTTTTGGTGGTTGCGGGCTTTTATATAAAAGAGATTTCTTTTCTTGTTGACTAAACACAGACAAATTTTTAAGTTCGTTTTTTAGTTTTGTCTGAAATGCGTTTGTTGGGTCTCTCCTAATTTCTGTTAAATTTTCTGCAGTAATAAAATAATTAATTTTAGTGTTATATGCGTCCCTACTTATAGCTACAGTTTTATTTCCTTTATCAGCTTTAGTAAAAACTAGATCATTGTCTAATATTTTATGTTGAACAGATTTTAAAATTTGAGTTTCGTTAATTTGACGTTTGTCATATTTTGAAGTTAAATTTCTTAAAAATTCACATATTTTTAATCTTTTATATTGTCTTATAGATCTGGAAGCAATTTCGGATCCAGAAGCTAATATCTCTTTAATTTTGTTTGTAAATTTAAATTTTGGGCAGTATTTATATCCTTTATTTAGAAAAGAAATTTATTCAGTTGTAAAAATTGTATCGCTTAGGTTTTCAAATCTTTTGTAGAACTTACTTACTTGAAAATTCATAAGCCAAATATACCGATGAGACCAGTAGTTAGCTATGTTAATACACCTAATCATAAGATAGCGAGCAAACTGGTTTCACTTATTAGAGAATACAAATACTTTCCAAAATATTCAGTTAAGAATTCTTATGAACTTACACAAAAATTATCTCGTTTGATGTTTGTAGCATGTATTCTAAGATACCCCCTAGGGAATGTTTACCTCTATTAGAAAACGTTTTAATAGAAAAGAACGTAAATGTCATAAAAAGACAAGAAATAATATTTTTTTTTAACGAATCTATAAAAGAAAACTATTTTAAATTTAATAATTAAATTTATATGCAAAATGAAGGCCTACCTGTGGGTAGTCCGTTGTCACCTTTATTAGCCAACATATTTATGGAAAACTTAGAAAACCCAATTTTAAGATCAAAACTTTCGCATAATATTGTTTTTTGGTACAGATACGTAGATGATATTTTAGCATGTTTTCAAGGTGGTCATACAGAATTAAATGAATTTTTGAATTTTATTAATAACTTCCACACAAATATTAAGTTTGCTTTACAAGAAGGAGCTAACAGTTGTATAAATTTTTTAGACTTAACAATGAGAAAGTTAGAAAATAATTCATTTGACTTTTCAATATATAGGAAACCAACTTACACTGACACAACCATACCATACGATTCATCTCACCCTTTTTCACAAAAGCTGTCAGCCTCAGCCTACCATTCTATGATACATCGTGCATTTTCAATACCTATGTCACAAAATAATTTTGAAAAAGAAATTTCAATAATTAAGCCAACAGCATTTAATAATGGCTCCTCTGTTAAAATAGTAGATAAAATGATCGAGAGAAAAGAATACAAATTCGCGATTAATTTAATTTATCCAAATATTAGAGACAAAGAAGACAACAGATACGTTTCGATAACTTATTTTGGAACCATTTCAGAAAACATTTCAAAAATTTTAAATACCTTTACAAATACAAATGTAGCTTTTAAGTCTTACAACACGACGCGTGATTTACTATTTAACGCTAAAGAAAAATCTTGTTTCCTGACAAAAGCTGGAGTTTATAAATTAGCTTGTACACATTGTAACGCAATCTACATAGGTCAAACTTCTAGAAATTTTAACACCTGATACAAAGAACATATTTATGCATTTAGAAATAACCACGCTGACAAATCTACATTTGCAAAACATATTATTGATACAGAACATAGACCTAAAGTAAATAACCGAATACAACTACAACATTTTTATATTGACAAACGTCAAAAAGACTTTTTTGAAGCTCTAGAAGTCAAAAAGCACACACACGACAATAGCTACCTTGTTTTAAACGAGCAAACTGATTTAATGAATTCCCCTTTCTTGGATATTCTTCGTTCTAATTAAATAATTCAAAGGAAATAAATTTAACTATTCTTTCAAAAAAGTTGTAATAAGATAATGAGTTGATGTATGTCAATAATTTCGTTATATAGAGACTGCTTTTATACTGTCATTGTTTAGTTATTTTATTGTTATAACTGTTGTCATAGTTATTATAGGTTAGTTATATTTTATGTTAAATATTGACATACATGACGTAGACATTTTGAAAGCCTCATCTGTGTTTCATTTTATTTTCAATTTGATAAATTTTTTGATCAAAACATCATATCATAACATAGCAACAAATCTTTATTTGTAGTTGTCATGATTTCGTACTAATTCACTTTTAATATGTCTGAGAATGCTGTCAAGCAGCGAAACTAGTCACAGAAACGTTGAAGAACATCCTAGAACTTCCAGAATTCATAAGGGCCACTTGCTCCAGGTAGCTTACGCGCTGGCTACGTCCTTCACCTACAAAAACGAAAAGCAACAGTGCAGCCAGAGAAGTAGTCTCCAAGTCTGTATGTAGTATGGACCAGTTTCGCCAAGTAAGGGCAACAACAATCTATGAATTTATATTATTGTTAATATAATGGATACTTTATATTAAAATACTTTCTATAGCATTATTATATGAGGTTTAATGATGCATATTTACATTTAAAAAGAAATGTAGGTAGAACTTTGATGATTAATATAAATCATTAGTAATACAGACCAGTAGAAATTCAGTTTCTCCTTAAATGAAACAAATGATTGATACACTGTTACAAACATACTCGTATATTATAATAGCGACAATCATAAGATATAAAATTGTATTTCGCCGCATGTTAGTTACATTTCTCTTCTTACAGCTATATTAAATTATGAAAATGTACTGATCTGGAACATATTTGATTTAAATCGCATGAAACAAGAACAGCAGGTGAATTATAGATGCAGATAATGCAGCTCATGACAGACTGTGGGGAGAATCGATACAAATCGATGAAAATATTTTAATTCAAGAAGTAGATCATTGCGTATTAAATCAATAATCTATACTGTTATTTGATATGTTTATCGCTAGTTCAATACAGACAGGAAGAATAATTGAAAACTACTTAGCCTAAATAGAAAACGCGCTAATTTTTTAAAATAAAATTTTATTTACTAGTGAACTTTCATTAAAGAAAAAATTCACTAATTCACAATTGCTGGCATTTTGGATGATCTCACTAGATCTAAGAAGAACAATGTGGATAATGCAAGACGGATCACCACCTCATTACCGAGTAGTGGTTAGAAATCATTTTATTGAGACCCTTTCTCAACGATGTATTGACAGAGGAGTGACTTTCCACGGTCACCAAGATGTTCGGATTACAACCCAATGGATATCTCTTTTTAGGGTCATATGAAGTCCTTAGTTTATGCCAATTAGAATTAATAATTTGGAAAAGTCTGCCATATACATATTCCCTGTTGCTAGAAAAGGACATTACTGTGTGTATAAAGTTAAATAGAATAAACAAAGATGAATATATTACATTTTACTAAAATTAATGACCTAAGGCTTTTAAATTCAATACGAAAACAATTGGGAGAGAGGCAAATTAACATTATGTATAAAGTAATGAATACCGAGGTAAATAACCTAATTAAACAGGAAACACAAAACTATACAGCATCGTGTTAACGCCCCAAATAAAAGTAAAGCACTATAGTAGCTTGTTAAGCTCCAGAGAAACAAACCTAGTGGAGAGCACTGCATTTCGAATTTACTATACGAAAAGAAAAATATAACTAGTAGGGTACAAATTGCTGCAGTACTTGCCGGATATTGTCATGACTTGCTGAGAGGAAGCTAATGTTGTATTTCGGGGGCCAGATGTCTGATAACTGCACAGCGGAAAAACATAGGCCCAAAAGACTTTTTATAACACCTGTAACTTATTGTGCAGTTATTTAAATCATCAATGAACTTCCTAACAAGAAACGTGCGGCTTTGATGATGTTCCCATAAAAATTATTAAGCAATGTGCTGCTGAGCTTGTAGCGCCACTTACAAATATTATAAATGCATGTATACGTATGTCCGGGAAAATTCCTTGACATATTGAAACTTGCTGTAGTTGTTGCTGTGTTGAAGGCGGAGGACAGTAGCAATTTGAATGACTATCGTCCCATCTCGATATTAAGCATTTTTCGAAAATTATAGAAAAAGCAGTATATAAGAGGATGGTTAAGTCTTTAAACGTTAATAATATAATATCACCATCACAGCCCAGCTTTATAACTGATTATTCCACCGAAGCTGTCCTTATCCAATACACTCAATTTTCCGAAAATAAACTTTAAATGTTTCCGAGAAAACTGGTCTCCTAACCAATGAACCTTAGGTTAATAGCAAATTGAGTGATTGAAATTTGAAACATTTAATTAAAATTCACAACCAAAACCCCCTTGCTGCGTTCATACAAAAATGTTCCCAAAAAAAGTTAAATGTTGGTTTCCTAACCAACAAAACTTACGTTAATAGCAAATTGAGTTATTGAAATTGGAAGGATTTAATGAAAATTTGCTACCAAAACGCACTTATTACGTCCAGATTTTTTCTTACAAACATGCATCATATTTCGATAAAAAAAATGCTAAAATGCAGTCACGAATTTGTTCTACGAAAATTAGCTAAGAATTATAGACCGTTAAACCATAAACTTCACTAAACCTACAGCGAAAGCATCAACTTAACTAAACCAACAGCCAAAGCATCAGGGAAAGGGTTTACTTGAAATCAATTTTCTGTAAATTATTTAGTTAAATGAAGGGCAATGACGGTTGAATCTGAAACTTAAGGGTTCGCAGAACACTTTTCTTGCAACAGTTTTTTTTACAATCCGTATTTGTTTTACGTTCTTTGCCTAAACATTGCCAATTTTGACGTTTTAAATTGCGAGTTTGACGTTTTGAGGAAAACTCCAAAATTTGTTTCTTTAGCTGCCCGTAACTTTTTTGTCCTTAAACTTAGAGACCTAAATTTTGGTACATGGTCACTCTTTATAATACAAATACGCGTACCAAATTTGGTTGCCCTTACTTTGTCAATTCAGGAGATATAATTTTTTTTCGTAAGAAAACACAAAATTTTCCGGGAAAACCTCTGCGGATTTTCCTGGCTAACGAACCTATCCTAGCCACTTGCGAAAGGAAGGTACTCACCAAGCTTTATCAAAATTGGTCCTTTATTTTTTTTAGTTATAGGTGTGACACATAAATATATAAACATATATATATATATATATATATATATATATATATATATATATATATATATATATATATATATATATATATATATATATATATATATATATATATATATAAAGTCTGAAACCGACCTCAGATTTGGGTTCCAGGGGTCCTAAATAGCTCATTTAAAGAAATGTTTTCAAAATTCAAAAGTCGAGATCTCCTCATTAGTGAATTTTTAAGAAAATTCACTAAAAGGTGATAAAATTTTTGGGCGTTAGAATTGACAGTAGCCTGTTATACGAGGGCGGGTCAATAAGTCCCTGACTTTTTTAATGAAACACAGGTTTGTTGACAAAAAAATATTTTATTTCTCAAGATAGTCTCCTTTGAGCTCTATATACTTCGCTAAACGTTTCTCCAATTTTTTTATCCTTTCCAAAAAATAAGATTTGTCGAGGTCCTCAAAATAGGTATTTGTTTGTGAGATGATTTCATCATTGGAGTCAAATCTGTTTCCACCGAGCCATTTCTTTAAGTTTGGAAACAAGAAATAGTCACTCGGGGCTAAATCCGAAGTGTAGAGCGGATGAGGGAGCAATTCTTAGCCCAATTTATGCAATTTCGCCATAGAGACTACACATGTGTGCACCCTTGCATTGTCTTGGTGGAAAATAAATTTTTTCTTGGCCAAATGCGGTCGTTTTTTCTTCAAATCGTCATTGAAACGGTCCAATAAGTTGGTATAATATTTGCCATTGATTGTTCTTTCCTTTTAAAGGTAATCAAGGTGGATGATACCGCGTGCATCCCAAAAAGGGCCACCATGACTTTATTGGCTGACAAACCCACCTTGGACTTCTTCGGCACCGATTTGGACTGAGAAACCCACTGTTTTGACTGCTGCTTGGTCTCTGGTGTGTTGTTGTGAATCCACGTTTCGTCCACGGTTACGAAACGGCGCAAAAGCGAAGTTGTCACACGATTGCGTTTGTGATCGATTGTGAGCAAACGCGGCACCAATCTTGTGGATAGCTTTCTCATACCCAAGTGATCATGCAAAATCGAAACCACTGAGCTATGTGATATGCCTATGGCTTCCACAATCTCCCGCACTTTCAATCTCCGATCGGCCAACACCATATCGTGAATTATTTCAATTGTTTCGGGTGTAGCGACCTCAACTGGGCGTCCAGAACGTTCGGCGTCATTTGTGCTTGTACGGCCGCAACGAAATTCAGTAAACCCCTTTTTTACCATGGAAATTGAGTCGCCATAGTATTTATCAAGCTTAGCCTTGGTTTCAGTGATGGTTTTTACCGCAAAAAGTTATGTTTAATGAGCACATGAAATTCAGTTTTTTCAATTTTCGTTATAACTCAAGAGGTTGTCTGCTTTTAATGAATATCTAACACAAACTAAATGACGCAGCTTGTTCAAAATTTGCCAGGAGTCAACTGACAGCTGCTTGTTGACATGAGTAGTGTTGCCCTTCGTGTGTAGCAGCGGGAAATTCAAAAAGTCACGGACTTATTGACCCGCCCTCGTACATAGACCAGATCGATCACGCGTGCCAGAAATTAAATTTCGCGTTATATGCAATTTTGATGCTTAAATATGCCTTAAGATCCGATCATCTGCTGAACGTCTATTACGCGACTATTCACATCTGAGTTGCGGTATCGTTATCTGCGGCCAATCATCGGACTACCACAGAATATTTGTGCTACAGATACGAATACTGAGATATACTGAGTAAAATAGACCATATGGGCACTATTGTCATGACATCTTTAAGCAAAATAACATTATGACGGAATACTTGTTTCATCCGTTAAGTTATATTCATAAAAGCAAGACAAAATTTGTTATCAACTCAGATTTTCATGGATACAACACTCGAGAAAAAGATACTTTTCACCTAAATAAATGTCATCATTCCTTTTTTTTTAAAGTCGCCATGTGATGCAGGTTGCTCTTTGTACAACCAGCTGCCTCTGAGGGACACAAAATGTGCAAAAAGCTTTAGAAAACAATTTAAGGTTGCTTTGATTAGCCATAGTTTTTATAGTTTAAGTGAATTTTATGAAGCTTCACTGTAAACTTATGTGTTTTGTTGTGATGTTAAGCTCGTTATAGTTTGGATTTTTGGGCACGGGCCTTTGTGATAGACTGTGATACGTTTTTTATCTTGTAAGCTTTATGACTTGTCTGATTTATAATTAATTTAACTAATAGACCAAATAAATGTTATTATTATTTTGTTATTATTATTATTTACATTCATTCGTTTCTAATCAACATAACACCACAAAATTTGAATTACACATTAAATTGATGGATGAAAAATGTCAGATGCCCTTAAGTGAATTGTTTATAAAACTCAGCTACTTTAATTTAACATGTGTGTGTGCGCAGGAAAAGGTATGGCATTGGAAGGTTATTCATCATCTACAAACTAAATTTAACATACATGAGTTTAAACAGGTTCATGTAATCTGTGTTATGAACTGAAAAACTTATGAAAATTAGCTGCAAAGATGAAGTCGTTGGTCCAGGCTTTCGATAGTAAAACCTATATAAAAGCAGCATATGCACTAAATTTAGAAAAAACTAAAGCACCGAGCTTTACAGATACTTACAAATTTGTTTTTAAGAAGCTTTTTTGTTTTGTCTGGAAAAGCCGATTCAATTGGTTGTGCTAAAACGAAATTATTTAAGCGTTTAATAAGGAAAAATACCCGCCACGTTAATTAAGTTGGTAGGTAGATACACTTTGTAAAATAAAAATTAAATTTTCCCTTCGAAAGCTTTGTTTTTATTAAATAATGAAATCGATAACTTAGTTTTCTTTTAAAGAGACTAACAGTACTTTAATATACCACATTTTAATTTTCTGGCTCCATAAAAAAATAAGATTTAGTCATTTAAACCTTTTGTCTCAAAAGCAGAGCTCAAGTTTAATAAATGTTGTATGATAATAGAGAGTATCAATGCTAAAGCTTTCGAAAATTTTCCAAAAATACCTTTAAATGAGCGCGAATTAAGACCTCAAGAACTGATCTCAGGCCCGTCTAAATTTAAAGTATCAATTTTAGTAATATGCCGTACTAGTAGTGTACATTTTTTTATGAAAATTCACTACCATAACGCACTGGCTGTGTACCGAATTTTTTTGGTACTGCGGTTATCTAATTACTACCAGCCCATAAAACTCTGTCCTCGAATTATCCAAAAACGCATAGTGTTCGTAAGGAAATAAATTTTGTCTTCAGGCATTGATATTCTCAATAGTTGTCTGATAAGTAGAAATATTTGTCTCTCTTAAATGGTTAACGGCTTAATTAGTGATGTAATTAAGAAAGTTAATTGGACTATATTGATCGAGCATTTGTTATGGTTGCCAGCGTTACAGTTTAGTAAAGAGATTACAGGTACTAGATACCTAAGTGATTTCCATTTAAGGAAACTTACCCAAAGTGTCTTGTGTCTCGGCTCAAACTTAAAAAAAGCCTGGATGCAGCAAGTGCCTTATGATAGTGAATTTTCATTAAAATGTTTTTAATGGCAAATATGCCTTTTTTCTAATGAAACAGGTAACAAATTAAATTTGGTTACCTATATAGTTGAAATAATGTACCATATTTCATCAAAATAAATTTGTTGTTTGAAGAGGTACAAAAATTTTCCGAAAATAAATTTAAAATGTCCCATAAAAAACTTGTTTTCTAGCCAATGAACCTTAGGTTAATAGCAGATTGAGTTATAAAAATTCTGGACGCAGCAAGTGCGTTATGGTAGTGAATTTTCATTAAAATGTTTTTAATAACAAATATGTGTGTTTTTTAAGAAAGCTGACATCAAATTTGTTTACCAGTATAAGCTATATAGTAAAAACAATGTGCCATGTTTCATCAAAATAACTTTATTGTGTGAAAATGTACAAAAATTTCCAAAAGTAAACTTAAAGTGTTCCCGAAAAAACACGTTTCTTGGTCACCCTTATAGCTTAATAGCAAATTGAGCTGTTCAAATATGAAACATTTGATTAAAATTTGCTACCATAACGCACTTGCTGCGTCCAGAATTTATTTTCTTACAAACATGCATTATATTTCGATGGAAAATGCAAAAATGCAATAACATAATGCGTGTTTGATTAAAAAAAACTCTGGACGCAGCAAGTGCGTTATGGTAGTGAATTTTCATAAAAATGTTTTTAATTGCAAATATGTGTGTTTCCTTTTTAAGAAAGCAGGCATCAATTTTGGTTACCAGTATAACCTATATAGTAAAAACAATGTGCCATGTTTCATAAAAATAACTTTATTGTGTGAAAATGTACAAAAATTTCCAAAAGTAAACTTAAAGTGTTCCCGGAAAAACTCGTTTCTTGGTCAACCGTATAGGTTAATAGCAAATTGAGCTATTCAAATTTGAAGCATTTAATGAAAATTCGCTACCATAACGCACTTGCTGCGTCCCGAATTTCTTTTCTTACAAACATGCATCGCTGAAAAATTCAAAAATGCAATAACATAAGGCGTGTTTGATTAAAAAAAAAGAAAATTTGTATCACCAACGACTTATGGGCCATCCTGTGATTGTAGAAATATTTTTTTAAGATGTAGCTCAAGACACCCTGTAATTAATATATACAAATTTTCTTCATATCTTGTATAATAACGGATATATTGAGCTTTATTGATTTTTTACGAAAATTCGACAAAAATTATATACCATTAAACGATAAACTAAAGCTAAGGCTACTGCCAAGCATCAGAGAAAGGGTCTATTTGAAATGAATTTTCTGGAAACATTTTAGTAAAATGAAGGACAATGACGGTTGAAACTAAGACTTCAGAGTTTGTAAAAGATCCTTCTTGAGACATTTGATTTCCATATCCCGTATTAGATTCAAGTTCTTTGCCTAAATGTTGCCGATTTTGACGTCTTAAATCGCAACTTTGACGTTTTGAGGAAAACCCCAATTTATTTTTCTTTAAATGCCTATAACTTTTTTGTCTTTTGACCTACATAGCTAAATTTTGGTAGGTGGCTTACCTATAAGGATATTAAGTAGCGTACCAAATTTGGTTGCCCTTACTTTGTTAATTCCGGAGATATAAATGTTTTTCGAAAGAAAATACAAATTTTTCCGGGAAAACCTGGGCAGATTTTCCTGGCTAACGAACTTATCCAAGCCATTTGCAAAAGGAATTTTTCCACCAAATTTAGTCAAAATCGGCCTATTATTTTTTGAGTTATCGGTGTGATACATACATATATATATATATATATATATATATATATATATATATATATATATATATATATATATATATATATATATATATATATATATATATATATATATATATATATATATATATATATATATATAAACATATAAAAATTGAAACGGACCCCGGATATGTGTTCTAGGGGGCCTAGTTCGCGGTCATTTGAAGAAATTTTTTCAAAATTCAAAAGTCGGGATCTCCTCATTAGTGAATTTTTTTTAAGAAAATTCACTAAAAAGGAAATTTGTATCACCAACGACTTATGGGCCACCCTGTGATTGTAGAAATATTATTTTAAGATGTAGCTCAAGACACCCTATAATTAATATATACAATTTTGTTTCATATCTTATATAATAACGGATATATTGAGCTTTATTGATTTTTTACGAAAATTCGACAAAAATTATATACCATTAAACGATAAACTCTATAGCTAAGGCTGCTGCCAAGCATCAGAGAAAGGGTCTATTTGAAATAAATTTTGTGCAAATATTTTAGTAAAATGAAGGACAATGACGGTTGAAACTAAGACTTTAGGGTTTGTAAAACATCCTTCTTGAGACATTTTATTTCTATAGCCCGTATTAGATTCAAGTTATTTGCCTAAATGTTACCAATTTTGACATTTTAAATCGCCACTTTGACATTTTGAGGAAAACCCCAATTTATTTTTCTTTAAATGCCTATAACTTTTTTGTCTTATGACCTATATAGCTAAATTTTGGTAGGTAACTTACCTATAAGGATATAAACCCGCATACCAAATTTGGTTGCCCTTACTTTGTTAATTCCAAAGATATAATTTTTTTTCGAAAGAAAACACAAAATTTTCCGGGAAAACCTGGGCAGATTTTCCTGGCTAACGAACTCGTCTAATCCATTTGCAAATGGAATTTTTTCACCAAATTTAATCAAAATCGGCCCATTATTTTTTGAGTTATCGGTGTGATACATGTATATACACATATTTATGTATGTATATATATATATATATATATATATATATATATATATATATATATATATATATATATATATATATATATATATATATATATATATTTATATAAACATATAAAAATTGAAACTGACCCCGGATATGTTTTCTGGGGGGCCTAATTAGCGCTCATTTGAAGAAATTTTTTCAAAATTCAAAAGTCGGGATCTCCTCATTAGTGAATTTTTTTTAAGAAAATCTAAAAATGTGAAGCATACAGTGAAAATTCGCTACTATAACGCACTTGCTGAGTCCAGATTTTTTTATTTCAAATATGTATTATATTTTGATGAAAAATGCATAAATGCAATAATATACGGGGTCACCTGTATATATACAGTGTGTCCCAAACTGGATGGTGCTATCTCCGTTACTATTAGAGATAGGGAGACCGTTAAATTAGCAATGTTTTGTAGTATTTCATGCTTGTTCCAAATATGGCTTGTATTTTGCCCTTCCTCTTTTCGTTTTGGAGTTATTTTGAAAAAACCAAAATTTGTCGATTCCTTTTTCTTCAATATCTAAGTAGTCGTTGATCAGACATGTCTAAGACCTCCACATTATCAGAACACTTTTTACAGAGTAATATTTTGTGCTATTCTCAACTTTGGATTGTCAATTGTTTTTGAGTACAGGTATCAACGTTTGCTTTTATTATGGCAGTCATATTGGATTTGTGATCATGCGATAGCCTGTGAAAAGAGCTTTCCAATAATGCACGACATGCTTGAGAAATCTTGTAATTGCACTGACAACCTTGAGTAAAACCGTTTTGAGGATAGTAGGGTATGAAATCCAATACCAGAAAACAAATGACAAAAAAAGTGTTCAAAAAGCAGTAGGCCATGGAGTCTAACAATATACTTTTTTTTTTGAATTTCTAGGGGGCCTAGTATCTTTTCGAAATACAAAATTGCGGTCTCCTCAATTGCGAATTTATTATGCAAAAATTCGCTAAAATTATACAATATTAAACCATAAACTCTATAACTAAAACAACTTCCAAAGCATCAGATCAAGAGTGTATTTGAAATAAATTTTCTGCAAACATTTCAGTAAAATAAAACACAAGGACGGTCGAATCTGAAACTTGAAGCTTTGTAAAATACACTTCTTGCGACATTTTCTCTACATAACCAGTATTCGTTTAAAGAAGAAAAACTATAAGATTTTCAAAGTACTTTTCGGGTATTTTTTGACCTTCTTGCGCCAAAGAGTTTAACCTTCGTCTGTAGTATACAATATATTTTATTTTTTCTAAACGTCATAACGTCTGAGTTGGACATGGTTAAAGGAAAATAAAGGCTTTTACTAACAGACAACCTGATTTATTCTCAAAACCCTACGCGTTTCAACACATTAACGTGCCATCTTCAGGGGTTTGGACAAATTTTATTGTCTCATTCACAGAAAGATACTGCATGAAATGTTGTCAAAGTTTGGCTTTTCATCTATTGTCTCAGGATACCAAACAGAAACTGCGTAAAACGGGAAGGCAGGAACATCACAAGACTTGAAGAAACCAGAGGATGAATGCAAAAGACGCTTGTTTTTTAGTTTAATTTTATCAAACGAACAAAATGGAGTGACTCCATTAACTTGCCATCTTCAGAGATGGCACGTTAATGTGTTGAAACGCGTAGGGTTTTGAGAATAAATCAGTTTGTCTGGTAGTAAAAGCCTTTAATTTCCTTTAACCATACAATATATTTTGTTATCCACAGAAAATATTTTGGTTTTGTGCGTTTTTATGGTCATCAGTGGCACTCAAAATTGTTTTCTTTAAATGCCTATAACCTTTTTATTTTCTCATAACTTAAATTTTGGTGTATACCTCAATTTTTATAATATAAATCTGCCTACCAAATTTGGTTGCCATAGTTCTGTTAATTCCGGAGATATGAAAACAACACTGACTAACGAACTTATCCAAGCCACTTGCAAAAGAAAGGTAGGACTTACCAAATTTGATAAATATCGGCCAATTATTTATTGAGTTATCGCACGACGGTGCTCCACCAAATTCCGCATTAATTGGAGTTACATGAATCGTGAATTTCCAGGCCAATGGATAGGCCGCGGCGGCCTTATTAGTTGGCCAGCTAGATCACCAGACCTGTCGGAAATTGATTTATTCTTCTCGGGACATATTAAGCAGATTGTGTATCAGAACCCGTCAGCTGCTGAAGATATGAAGCACAGAATTATAGAAGCTTTCGGGATAATTCCCATTCACACAATACGGGCAGTACATCAATTGTTATTGAAAAGAATACAGAAATGTGTTGAGCAAAACGGAGGGCACTTTAAAGATTTGCTCTGAGTGAACATGCAACAAACTACGTTCGCTTGTTATCTTCAGGATTTAAATTTAAAATAGACCGTTTGGATTCAGATAATCTATTGTATGTAAATCAATCGATATGCATCTGTATTTAATTTATTAGTTTCATTATTTTGCGTTTTTGGTATTATAATATTATCACTTTACATACTTTTATGTTGGTTTTATTGTTCTGTTATTGTTAGGTAGTTTCTCAGGTTGGTGTTTCAAATGATATGTATGATAAGAATAATTATAGTTATTACTAAAACTAACTGGAACTAATTGTCAAAATTTACCTGTGTGACCCGAAAAAGTAAGAATAGTTGTGAAAATATTGATTTTAGTCATAGAACATTACTCATGAAAATTATAGAAAACGAAGATGCGAATTTCGTTATCAGACGAAATAGAGGTGGATCTTTTTGAAATAAAAAAAATTCGGGACGCAGCGGGTGTATAATTGTAGTGAATTTTCATAAGAATTGTACACTATTAGTAAGGTATTATATTAAAACATCCTTTAAATTTAAATGGATTTTGGACATTGGTTTTAGAGGTCCCAGTGATTCCCAATCCATTACTTGAAGAAATTTCTATTTTCTATGGAGCCCGAAATTTATAATTTGGTACATGGCGGTGGTGGTGGAGGTATTTATGACCTTGGAACAGTAATTCCATCAACCACAGACTTTTGCTATTTTATATACACAAATATATACAAATGCCTTAATAATCTAGAAGACAGAAATATGTTACCTATATACAAATATACAATATCTAAACTTATTTATACATATAATAATTTTTGCTTTCTAATTTGGTACATACATGCAAATACTGCAATTTTCTTTAAAAAAAATTGTGTCATAGACTCCCACCTCTCAAGTACAGTTAACTGGTGGATACAGTAATTGAAGAATAGAAGGATACTCCCCAGGATAAAATTGAAAAGTCAATCGCTAGCATTCCAAGGCGTATGAATGCTGTAATTACGAGTAGATAGGACCTACAAGGTACTAACGTTATTGGAGCCATTAATTCTATGCTTTCGATTTTTAAAATCCTTTTATTTTGATTTTCGTTTTCATGTCCCAGCACTCAGCAAAAGAAGTGTTTAATAAATTAAAATAAGGTCATGTTTCGCTGTTTTTTATTGAAATGAGTTTATAAACTTAATTTGCAAGTTTTCATTATAATCTAGTTTAAATTTCTGTTTATTAATGTAGGCAATTATGTAAGTGTAAGGTGGTAAGTTAATCTTTTCCACCAATTTATTTGGAAATTATTATTGCGTTTAAGGAAAGCCAAGCAAAAAACAAGCAGAAAACAAGTACAATAATAAAAAATTTCGGGACGCAGCAAGTGCGTTATGGTAGTGAATTTTCTTTAAAATATTTTTAATAGCAAATGTCTTTCTTTGATGAAAGCAGGCATCAAACTTGTACCATATTTCATAGAAATAACTTTATTGTTTGAAAATATATAAACATTTTTCAAAAGTCTGGATGCAGCAAGTGTGTTATGGAAGTGAATTTCCATAAAAATGTTTTTAATGGCAAATGCGAGCAGGCATCAATCTGATTACCGGTATAACCTATGTAGTAGAAACATTGTACTATATTTTATCAAAATCACTTATGGTTTGAAAATATACAAAAATTTTCCGAAAATAAACTTAAATGTTGGTTTCCTAACCAAGAAAGCTTACGCTAATAGCAAATTGAGTTATCGAAATTTGAAGGATTTAATGAAAATTCGGTAAATTTGCAGATTAGCTCCAGAACGCTTTTCAAAAAATTCTTTTCAGAAACATTACTAGGACCCCCCCCCCTGGATGCACAAACCACAAGAAAAATTTATTGTTCACATCTCCCAAGGAAGTTACGGAACTGGGAGTGAATAGGGGTGCTGGGCGTGGTAGGTAGTAAAAAGGAAATATGAGCAGAAAATGCGAAGAAAACTGCTTGAAAGCTGTCTATTTGAAGCCATATCCTCATTAAATCATGCCTGCCCGACACAGCACTCCTATTTGCCCCAGGTCACGTATTGACTGAAACTTAAGAGTATGCAGAACACTCTTCTTGCAACATTTTCTTTTCACAATCGGTATTTGTTTCACGTTCTTAGCCTAAACATTGCCAATTTTGACGTTTAAAATTGCGAGTTTGACGTTTTGAGGAAAACACCAAAATTTGTTTCTTTAACTGCCCATAACTTCTTTGTCTCTAAAGCTATAGAGTTAAATGTTGGTAAAGAGTTCACTCTTTATAATAAAAATACGCGTTACAAATGTGGTTTCCCTTACTTTGTTGTTTACGGAGATATTAATTTTTTTAGAAAGAAAACAAAAAATTTTCGAGAAAACCTGGTCCGATTTTCCTGGCTAACGAACTTATCCAAGCCACTTGCAAAAGAAAGGTACTCACCAAATTTGATCAAGATCGGTCTATTATTTTTTGGGTTATTGGTCGGATATATATATATATATATATATATATATATATATATATATATATATATATATATATATATATATATATATATATATATATATATAAACACAGATCTCCTCATTTGCGAATTTAAAGAAAAAATCGCTAAAAAGATAATAATAATCATCTTTTCATGTTTTAAATTCCTCAAGTTGTTTTGTTTAAAGCAAATTGCATGTGCTTTCTAAATATTGCATTCAAACGATGGTAACGATAGTATGAAGACAAAAAATATAAGTACAAATAAAAATAATATTCGAACACCAGCAAAGCAAAACATTGCACAAAAGATTTAAGTAGGAGCAATTTTTGGTTTTACATATTTATTGCGATAAATATTTAATTAGCCTTAATTTAATTTATAATTTATCGTTATTTAGGGACTGATTTTCATTTCTGATTATGTTTTATTTAATAGTTATAGGTATAAGTGTAACTATTTTTCGCATAGTTATAACCTGGAATTGGAATTTTCATTGCAGATATAGAAAGTGCCAGTGCTTAAAGTAATAAATTAAATCGGCACTTATTATTATGTAGTCGAACAGTATCATTAATTTCTAAATTCTTGTCAATTATCACATTTGGCAAGCTTATTGACAGAATACATATATTCTAAAAATTCAAAATTACTTACCATTTTCATTCAATACAACAACTCTCATTCTCAATTAGGCACTGCAAAAAAGCACACACTACACACGAGCTTACATCTTGTTTATAGCCTTATACAATTAGTGAGTACATCAACAAGAAGATACACGATACTTTACAGGTGAGTACTACAACATACTGTGTTTACACCACAGCGTTACCGGCAACAATAACCCATCCATTCACCGGATTCAAATGACGAGCGCAGTGTATATCTCCACAAAGTAGAGCGATCACCAGAGTGTAGCGTTTTGATATGTCTGAATTAGGGGGAGTTCTTCATGCGTGTCTTGGCCGTGTGTTGTTTTTTGATGGGGGTACCTGGTCATTGCCAGAGCCAGAAGTAAGTGTAAATAACTCATGTGCTATCTGCATTTGCATCTAGTAACAACGGTGCGTGAAGACCAAAAATTATGGCATTTAATTTTCTGATGTCAGCATGTGCACTGTGCATATATAAAAAACCGTTTTCAGTTCTTATGTTCCGTTCACTTGTAAGGTGAACAGAAAGAGGTAAATATGATTAATAAAACTGAAAAAATCTTTAATTATCAAAGAAAATACTTTTTTTTCCTAATTTTGAAAAAAAAACTCATCTTGAAGTTATATGATCTGGTTGCTTTTTAACCACCACATTCTGCAGTTACAAGGAGTGTATACATGATAATTCACGGTGGATGGTATGTTAGAAGTTTCTGACAAACCAGTCAACTGCAAATTTGGTTAATTTAATAGATCAGCATGCCCTATAATATTGCAGAAAATGCGACGATGCCACTTCTACTAGAAAGTAGTACGTACCAACTTTGATATTTTAAATGAAACGGCCTGTGTATTATATTATTTCTAGAATCTCTATACAATACTAATAACTTTCCTCAACATATACCGTATCTTGGGGTTACTTTGCCGCGATTTTGTCATATATTTTTGAATAACTTCCAAACCAAAGACAATATTTTACAACGCTGACAATATGTGGTATATCTCACATCAGGCTACTCGTAAACTTATTTACAGTTGTCTGGGCATTCAAGATTATTTTCTTTTTTTTTTTTAACGGCCGGACAAAGTTACCCGTAAGAAGTGTTACTTTGCCCACTGGCAATAAACACGTAGTTACGGGTATTTAACTGCAGTTTAAAGCAAAGTTGTGCCGGTACAAGGGTTACTTTGCCCGCCTAAAAGTCACAAAAAATTTCCGCATGGAAGAAGTGCTTGAGATAACCAAAAAAAAAACACAAGTTTATAAACTATTAAATTTATTTCAGTGCATCTTGCTTTAGCAAAAGATATGATCAACAAATAGGTACAATCAATATCACAACATATAGTGTTACGTACATATGAGTTTTTTAAATCCACAGGCACGTTAAAAAATCCATTAAATACTCACTAGAAAAATATTAACATAATTTTAACCAAAATAAATATTCTTAACAAGAAAACAAAAAGGAACATTCTTAGAGATCTTTTTTTTATAATCAATACATACAGGGTCGCTGATAAGTCTGGAAACGGTCGATTATCCGGGAAAATATACAAGGTGTCGAAAAAAGTTTTATACAAAAGTTTTTGGGTTCTTCAATGTCTACTAGGCGGTGATAATTTTATTTATACAGGGTTGGTCATACAGGCGTGGCACACCAATATTAATTTTTTTTAATAGAACACCCTATATATTATTCGATATTTCAATCCTTCTCTTAATTTTGAGCAACATTTATAGGAAGCATAATGTACCTAAACTCAATCGTTTCCGGGTAAAAAAATAAATAAAAATAAACGCTACTGTTTTTAAAATCTATTGGATGAAGAACAAAAATAAATGAAAAGTAGAATATCTCTTGAAAACAATCTGTGAGTGTGAAAAGAACCGGTTGCTATGTTTTTAACATTGTTTGGAATCCCAAGATAAGATAAGATGCCCATAAGAAACGCAGTATTATTCTTTTGTTTTAAAATGTTTCCAGGACAACGAATGTCAAACATTCATTCAGTGTCAACAGTTTTGAAACATTAGTAATTTAGTGTCAACAGTTTTTGTGCAAAATGGCAAGTTTAAGTGAAACCTAACGTATCGAAATTTTAATGATGATAGGGTACGGTGATAGAACACGAAGTTTTGCTCAAGTGGTGATTATGTTCAATGAGTTGCATCCTGAGCGGGAATCGATCTCCAAATCCACAGTTTCGAAAACTGCATCGTTTTCACGAAACTGGCGGTATCAAGGATAAACCTAGAACTGGAAGGCCAGTAACCGTTACAAATGAAGAAAATTCTTTGAATGTAATATTGGATGTGGTGGAAAATCCGAAAACTTCGGCACAGCAATTGGCTTTAAATCACAATATGAGTCGATATTCAATTCAAAAGATTACGAAGCGGGAAAAGTTCCGTCCATATAAAATTCATTTATTGCAAGAACTGAGTGAAGACGATTTTGATCGCAGAATCGAGTTCTGTGAACTTATTATGGAGAAGTAACGCCAAAATTTTAACTTTGCCAACCACATTTTGTTTTCCGACGAATCTACATTTTGTTTGAATGGACAAGTCAACCGACACAACTGTAGGTACTGGTCAGACGAAAACCCACATTGGATGAAACAAATTCACACCCAAAGACCGCAAAAAGTAAATGTTTGGTGTGCTATTATTGGTGGACATATCATAGGACCTTATTTTATACACGGTAATTTGAACTCTGCTCGATATTTGACACTTTTGCAAGAATCAATTGTTCCAGACGTAAGTCGATTATTTCCGAACAATAACGACCCAAATCTACCAGCGGAAGAAATATGGTTTCAGCAGGATGGGGCACCCCCTCATTTTGGAATTGAGGTACGGGAATATCTGAATCAAACCTTTCCTGGCAGATGGATAGGGCGCAGGGGAACTATTGAATGGCCAGCTAGGTCTCCCGACATGACGCCGCTTGACTTTTTTTTGTGGGGTCATGTAAAAAATTTAATTTACCAAAATAGACCGCAGAATATTGAAGAGTTGCAAGCAAGGATTGTGCATGAAATTAATAACATTCCTCAAAACGCTCTTGTAAATGCAGTGCAATGTTTTGTTAAGCGAATTCATTATTGTCAGGAGGTCAATGGAGAACACTTTGAACATCTTATAAAATAGGATTTCAAACAATGTTAAAAACATCGCAACCGGTTCTTTTCACACTCACAGATTGTTTTCAAGAGATATTCTACTTTTCATTTATTTTTGTTCTTCATCCAATAGATTTTAAAAACAATAGCGTTTATTTTTATTTATTTTTTTACCCGGAAACGATTGAGTTTATGTACATCATGCTTCTGATAAATGTTGCTCAAAATTAAGAGAAGGATTGAAATATCGAATAATATATAGGGTGTTCCATTAAAAAAAATTAATATTGGTATGCCACGCCTGTATGACCAACCCTGTATAAATGAAATTATCACCGCCTAGTAGACATTAAAGAACCCAAAAACTTTTGTATAAAACTTTTTTCGACACCTTGTATATTTTCCCGGATAATCGACCGTTTCCAGACTTATCAGCGACCCTGTATAAAGGACAATACTTTCTGGGCTAATATACATACAGAAAAACAAATTAAAAAAAATTGCTAACATAGAAAAGAATAAACCACTTTCTACCCGTTTGAATGTGTACTGAACTTTGTATATTCTAAAATCAGAGCAAAATGTATCAACTTATCCAACTAAAGTTTATAGGCACTGAGATTACAGTTGAATTTCTGAATTCCTCTTCGATATTCAATTGCTGCTCCCAAAACCTCAGCAATGTCCTATTCTTTGGTTAGACAAATATCGTCTACCTGAGGGAATGTAAATAAATTTTCATTTGGCTTAAATTTTCTCATGAATTTTATGTTGTATTCATCGTCAAAGATAGCTAACACAACTACAATGTAGTGTTTAAGAGTTTTCGTGGTGACAAATTGGACTACAACAAAATCGTTATTCTTGGCGTCTGTAGATAGCTTGAAATTCCGTTTTGGTCGCCTACTTCTGTTTGGTCTTCGTCTTCTGAAAGTTCTGGATCTACTGTTTCTATTATATTATCTGACACATGTCATTTTCTGGGTTTTCTTCTGGGAATAATTCTTCAAAGGACACAGACTTTCCAGCAGTAACTTTGAGCATTTTTTCCCTTCCTATAGATGCTATTGTAGAGGATCTGGGACTTTTACTTTCCTTCAAATAATACAGCCCCGCGTTGTCAATTTGATCGTTAACATTTTCTTCCAACTTTTGTTGTGGGAGCCTTTTAAGTACTTCTTGAGGATCTAGCGGAATGATTCCCGTTGCCCTAAGAGCATTCGTAATGGTCACTTCTTGATTTATTTGGATTTTGTCCATCAGAATCTTCAACAACGAAAGAAATGATGTTTTATTGACACAGCTCTCTCTTGGATTTCTTGTTTTGTAGTCTGTTATTATATCTCTCCAACAAGTTTTGAGGGATTTGAAATATCCCATATCCAGTGGTTGAGTAAGGTGAGTTGAATGTGGAGGTAGGAAAACAAATCTAATATTATTACGTTGGCAGGACCTAAGAACTTCAATATTGCGATGTGACGATAAATTATCCCCTATAAGAACTTTGGGACCTGACCTTGTACAACTCCATGGAATCGCTACATTCTCAAACCGGCCCAAAAAACAAACAGAATCAAACCAACCCAACTTTGTTCTGTTGAATTTAGTACCTTTTGGACCACCAATTAACCATCGGTCATACAACTGTTCAGCTTTGTACACGACATATAGAGGAAGTATTTCACCAGCACCTATCGCACAAAACATAATGGAAACTGATGACTTAGAAAAATTCATCATCCGCTCTGGATACTTCATCCCACGACGAAAAATGCACTTCCTAGCCCCAGGATCGTCTGTGAGGTTAGTTTCGTCATAATTAAGGATATTATCAGGTCCAACATCAGCGATACTGTCAAAAAGATTTTGGAGGTAGGTTCTAAGTTCCTCCTCCCTTTTTTGAGCACGGACATACTTAATATTTTGGCACGCACGCTGTGATAGTCTAGCGCTGTGTCTGTTGATAAAGGAATAGCACCAATCGTTTCCTGGTGTAGTACCGTCTTGAAACTGTTTTATGCGTTTGCATTGCTTTTCAAAAAACTTTTGACGATCATTTTCAAATCAAATTTGGTTAGAGGTGCGTCGAACTCAGCACTTGCAGTTAATAAATCGACAAAATGACGTTCCTCAATTTCGGTGAGCGCTGTTTGTCCACCGACGGATCCCATATCTTTCTGTCGATGCTTATTCCAAACCGTTTTTTTTTCGAAACACGAAAATTGTCCGCGGCCTCTTGATAGGATAGGCCTCGTTTCACAGCTTGAGCAGATTTACCCAAGTCATCTACTGTGTAGTCTTTGTACCTTCTACACCCAACTTTTCTGACATAATTTCCTGGCATAATGAATATATCTGCAATGAAAGAGTGCAGATACAGTAATATCGCCTCATATAACAAAAATGTAATTATTTCAAAAATTGTTTCAAAATAAACCGTTGGTTAAGTCACCCCAAGGTGGAGGCTGTTTAACTAACAAAAATCATATACCACACAAAGATACAGAAATATCAGCGTAATTTTTGGCATATTGAGGGCCAGGCGTATAATATCCGACATGGTAGACTTAAAGCGACAAAACAGTGTTTCAATTCTCTTCTAGGTCCGTTAGCATTTCACCATCATTAAAGTATGCAATTTTAAGTAAATACTTACATGGCTACTGTTACGTTCAGACACGTCACATCAAGCTCGCATCAGCGCTAGTCAAGAACTGAAGTATCTCGGTTTACAACTTCACTTCACGCGATTAAATCGGCGTTGCCATTGTTGCAAATTTGTTTATTTTAAAATATTTCAGTTGCGTGGGCAAAGTGACCTCCTGGGGCAAACTAACCCCAATACACGGCCCAATACCTGACCTAACCCATGCCCTTTTTGATATACAGTGGGAAACAGCCAAACGGAATAAATTCAGTATCTGAATTATTGTGCATATATAAAAAATCCCGAAATACGTCAATTTTAGATTTAAAAAATTCGGGACTCAGCAAGTGCATTATAGTAGTGAATTTTCATAAGAATTGTACACTATTAGTAAGGTATATTATTAAAACCAATTCTTTACGTTTAAATAGAACTTGGAGATCGATTTTAGAGGTCCCAGTTAGCGATTACTTGAAGAAATTTCTATTTCTATGGAGCTAGAGAATTATAATTGGGTAGATATATATGTAAGTACTCCAAGTCTCTTTAAAAAGCTGTGTTGAAAATTTCATAAAAGTTACAAAAGTTTTTTCTAGAAAAAAGTAATTATTTACAAAGGGAATGTACCTGCCAAATTATATATATGGCAGATATTTTCCTTATTAATTGCTTAGATGGTGTTGTTTTACTTAACCCAATCGAACTAGTTTTTGTAAACAAAACAACAAAATAGTTTTTTTAAACAAATTTTAGTTACCCGCGAAGCCCATCATGTTATTTATCTTTAACTTAGTACCTACGCTGCGTTTACATAGTTTTACTATGGTTAGAGATTGAAGATTTTAGTTTAATGGGGAATAAAATTTAATACGAAAATTCCCTACCATAACGTACTCGCTACACCCAGACCCTTTTCACCACTTATTTACTGTTGCTGTATCCATAATTTTTGATGATGATAAAATATTGTAACTATCCATGTGACAGAAACAAGGCAGCCTCAACTTCATTTTTGGAAAAATATTTTAAACAAATGAAATGAGGTAACAATTTAAACATAAATTGAAAATCTTCGTTCACTGCTTCGTCGCAGGGGTTCTCCTTCCATTCTACAACCATTCTCAATGCATAAACAAGAACAATATAAACAAGAAAAATTTCTTGGGAATAAACCCCAAGAAAGTTACGGGACTTTCGGTGAGTAGGGGTTCTGGGTGGGTTAAACGGGATTTTAAAGGAGGTGTAGCTGCAAATTGGAAAAAATGCGACTTATAGAGATCCAGCTAAGCTGGTTTTTTCGCACTTTCCGCTCACATTACCTTTTTATCTACACCCCCACCCCCCCACCCCCCCCCTTATGGTTTGTGTATTTAGAAGGGGTTCTAAGCATGTTTCTGATTTTTTTCGAAAAATCGCCTGCGTGCTAATCTGCAAATTTACCTACAATTTAATTTTTATTTACAAGAGGAACGTTCCTGCCAAATTATAAACATGTCAGGTATTTTTACTTATTAATCGCTTGGATGATCCGTTTTAGTCAACTCAATCAAACCAGTTTCTGAAAACAAAATACAAAAAAAGATTTTTAAAACAAACTTTTAGTTATCTGTGAAGATCATTGTGTTATTTTTAAATTTAGTATCCACGTTGCTTTTATATAGGTTTAACCATGCATCAAAACTGAAGATTCTAGTTTAATAGGAAATTGAGTTATCACAATCGAAATATATTTAGGAAAATTCTCTAGCATAACGCACTTGCTGCATTTTAACTCTTTTCAACACTTATTTACTATTGCTGTATCCAGACTTTTTGAAAATGAAATAAATAAATATAAACAAAAATTTTGAAATTAAAATTTTAATAACTTATACTGAACATCTGTTTATATTATTTAAACTACTTTATTATTAAGTTATGTAGTTTCATTTACTTCAAATTTTCCATACACTGCATAAAGAGTAAAAACCAAAAGTAAAGAGAACAGTAAGTACCTAGATATTATAAGTACTTACTGTATTAGTTTGTGGTATGTATCTTTCTTCTTGAAATAATTTTGTTTCGCTTTGGTAATACAGGACTTCTATGCATTGATTAAGAAGCTGCATCCGATGCACACAGCTTGATTTGGCGATTATATACTTTCTTATTTGTTTCCTTAGATGTTAGAACCATCATATATTACAGTATTCGGCGGTCGAGGGCATGTGTTAAAGTTGGGTTAAAATTAAAAGTTGGGTTATTATTTACCTATTATTTGTATCAACCTTGGAATATAAGCTCGATTAAACATTTAACGGACGGTTAGTTAATCGAGACTTCAGGCAATCAATCACATACTATGATTCGGGTTTTTGCCATGACGAAAAAAACTATTTTGAAGCTATGATTGGCTATATTAAGCCTTGATTAAGTAACCGGCCGCTAAATATTTAATCGAGTTTTGTGAAACTGGTCAACTTGTCTAACATTATCATCAGCACCCATTCAGAGGTAATTCCGGTCATATCGTAAATTATTTATTTTTTATCTAATTACAACTCAATATTTACTGAACCTATTGAGTGCCAATTGGGTAGATAGGACCAATTATATGATATCTACGTGCGTGTAAAGTTTTAGTTTCATACTTTTAGTAATTTAAAGGACATTGCATTTTCAAAAAGTTTTTCACATTTTTTCTAAAAATATTTTGAGTGTTAAAATTGTCTAACGAACTCATCCAAGCTTTTAAAAAAATGAAGGGAATTGCCAAATTTGGTTTCGATTAATGAACTATTTTTTGGGTTATCGTAGTTAGATCACTTTCAAACCATTTACAACTTCCTCCACTCCATACATCGTCAATTTCATTAGCTGGCTCCCTCTATCAACAGTTCCGAAAGCTCTCTTTAAGTCTAAAAACACAGCAACTGTTACACGCTTTTCATCCATACTATTCTTCCATTCATTTAATACACACTGCAAAGCAGTCTCACAACTATAGTTTTTCCGAAAGCCAGACTGATGTTTCATCAAAATATTAATATTGTCAACATGATCTAAAAACTATTTAAAAACGATTATCTCTGTTATCTTAGCTTCCGATATACATGTATTAACAGCTCCAAATTTCGGTCCTTTTATTGTGGTAGTCACTTTTCTTATTGGTATTATTTTACAGGGTGAGCGAAACTCGAGGTCCCGGCTTTATTGTAAGAAAAGGAAAGGCGATAGAAAAAAATCTGAAAAGACGTTCTTAAATGGGATTGAGTAAGGTCCATTTTAAGTCAAACTTGCATATTTTTGGATATTTGGAAACTGAAGCAATGACGTCATCGAATTTTTTTCCCAGAAACATACCCATATTTTGGCATATATAAAAAGAACTAATTTTTCTGGACAAATTATGTAAAGAAAAAAAGTGCTAGCTTTTTCCGTTCAAAAGTTAACATGATGAAACACATTATATGTTACTACTTTTACCACAGCAATAAACAAAGTATGTAGGCCATCATTGCAACAAATTTTCAATGTCAACACCTTCTACTTCTAAACACTTATCCAATATCGGCCCTACTTCTCGCACTGAAGCCTTATGAAACATTTCTCTGGATAGTTCATCGGAAGCATTCTGATTTTTTCTTTTAAATGTTCCAAGTTAACAGATAGTGTTCTGTAAACTTTATTTTTCAAAGCTCTCCACAAGAAGAAGTTTAGTGTTGTCAAGTCTGGTGATTTAGGCGGCCACTGCATAGGTCCATTTATAAGTATCCATTGTTCTCCGTAAGTTTCATATTGTTGGACAATTCTTGCGTTATGCGGTGCAGCTCCGTCATGTTGGAAACACATGTTTGTTCGCAGCTATAATGGCACATTTTCAAGCAGCACAGGAAGTTGTTCTTGGAGAAATTGCTCACTATGTAAAATTTCGTTCGTAAAAATATGGACCACTCGAATGCCCGTTAATAATACCACACCAAACGATAATTCCGAAGCGTCCTTGATTTTCAATCGGATTGACAAAATGTGGATTTTCAGTAGTCCAAATATACTCATTTTTTTACTGGGCTTACCGTTACTAACAAAACGGCTTTTGTCCGTCCACAACACATGCTGAAAAAAACTATTGTCATTGATCAAGTTTACCATCACTTGGGCAACATAATTAATTCTTCGTTGTTGATGTTGATCTGACAAGTCTTCTAAGTTATGAAATTTATAATCGTGATAACCATTACCTTTCAAAATTTTTCGTACCAAACCATAGTTTAAATTCAACTCACGACAGGCTTGCCGAATCGAGTTCCTTGAATAGTCTTCAAAATACTGCAAAATAGTTGCACCAGTATACACTTCGAGATTCAATCCCTCTTTATTTTTGGCAGAGATGCAATGCTTGCATTTTGGTGGGCAAGGTCTCCTAGATAGCGCGTCGGCATTGCCGTGCTGTCGTCCAGGACGGTGTTCGATGGTAAAATTGTACTCTTGAAGGCGTTCAAGCCACCTCGCCATCTGCCCCTCTGGATTTTTAAATTGGAGAAGCCAGCGTAGGGAAGCGTGGTCGGTTCTCAGGAGAAATTCTTGACCATATAGATATTTGTGAAAATGCTCCGACGTCTTGATAATGACTAGAAGTTCTTTCCTCGTCACGCAATAGTTCTTTTCTGCTTTGGAAAGACCCTTGCTGAAATACCCTACAACCCTCTCTTGGCGTCCCTGTTCGTGCGAAAGAGCACCTCCAACACCAACATTGCTCGCATCCGCGTCCACAATAAACCTGTGACCACGCTGGGGATATGTCAGAATCGGGGATGAACAGAGGGACAGTTTTAGTGTCTCGAATGCTTTTTCACAATCATTGGTCCAAATGAAGGGTTTTCTTCCGTCAGTGTATGCAAAGGTTTCGCGATTTCAGCAAACCCCTTTACAAAACGGCGGTAATATGTGCAGAGGTCCAGAAAGCTTCGCAGCTGATGTACATTAGTTGGAATGTTCCAGTTCATAATACAGTCTGTCTTCTCTGGGTCGGTTTGACTTCATCCGGGGTGATAATGTGGCCTAAGTACTTTTTAAAAGAGACATAATTTCTTTGGGTTTAATTTCAAATTGGCTCCCTTTAGTTTCTGAAACACTTGTTCGGCATTCTTCATTTGATCTTCGAACGACTTTCCCAAGATAATGACGTCATCTAGGTACACGAGGCATGTTTTCCAGTGTAGACCTCTCAAAACTGTCTCCATTAGACGCTCAAAAGTGGCTGGAGCATTACACAACCCAAATGGCATCACGTTGAACTGCCACAGTCCACTACCAATGGTAAACGCAGTCTTTTCTTTGTCTTTGGGCTCAATCTCGACTTGCCAGTAGCCACTTTCCAAGTCCAATGTCGAAAACTATCTTGCACCTGCCAGTGTATCAAATGTATCATCAATTCTGGGAGTGGGTAGCTGTATTTCTTAGTGACATCATTTAACCGGCGGTAATCTACACAAAACCTTGTGGAGCCATCTTTCTTTTTAACTAACACTACTGGAGAAGCTCAAGGGCTTTGCGATGGTTCTACAACTCGTGCCTGCTCCATCTCCCTTAGCATGGTGTTAACTTCGTGTTGTTTTGCCACTGGTACCCTTCCCGGTGGTTGCTTGATTGGTACAGATGTCCCAGTCTCAATGCGATGGCGTACTAGGTCTGTTCTTTCAAAATCGTTCTTGTCGGTTACGAAAACGTTGCGATATTTGGACAGCAATTTAGCCACTGCTTCCTTCTGTTGTGGAGAAACATTTCCACTAGCTTCTGCTAAGGGATCGCATAGATGTTCTGGAAGTAGTTCATCCGGGATGGACGAGGCTGGGTCTTCTTGGTCGTGGCAACGCCGTGTGATGGTTACTGGCGAGAATGTTCCTATTTCTGAACTTTTGGAAATCTTCTGATCAAAGCTCTTAAGGTTGGCTATTCTGACAGCTGCCAGCTCTTTTGCTTGAATAAGACTTTTACCGACTAGTAGAGCTTTCTTAAAAAGATCGTTGTCTTCTGGTACTATAATACCCACCACTTGTCCCGAAATGTCTCCAACTATTCTCACTGGGACAATACTTTCACTCTGGGCTCTCACAACGACATATTCTTTGGCCGTGATTTTTCGAATCGCAACGTTATTCACAGTCGACATGACTACTTCCTCATCACCGATTTTTACAACATTGTTCTCGAGATCTAACTTGACACCGTGACCTTGCAGAACATCTAGTCCAAGTAAAATGGGGTCTGATATGGCGGCAACAATAACTCTCTGTTTTGTCGTCCACACTCCATTTTGTAGCTTGACGTCAGTCTCACCAAATACACGAATCTGTTCGCCACCAGCTGCAGTCACTTTGTAGACTCTCTCTGGCTCTCTTACTCGCCATCTTGGTACCACAGCACGACGGATAATCGTCCTGGATGCGCCGTTGTCTACAATCATTTGAGTCTTCCTGTCGCTGATATATCCGTCTACGACGAGCGTGTTGCCAGAATTGTTGACCAGTGAAACAGTTGTCGACTTCGGGGCATTGTGGTGGGCAGCCAGCTCTTGCCCCATAAAGCTAGCTGCATTTAGTTTTCCTGTACGTTAGTTGATGTTGATCTTGGATCCCGGCATTCATTTCTTATATGCCCCACCTTGCCACAGTTCCAACAGCGTATGGCACTTGCACGACGAGCTTGCGTTGGCTCCTTATGAGGCGTGGGCTTCGTCTGTTCTACTATCTTCTGTAGTAACTGCATGACCGTGGATGACTCAGTTTTATTTTCTTCTCCCGGGATTTGGAGACTGCGAACTCTCACATTGCCTTTAGAAGCTTGCTTGGCAGCTTCAAATTCTAGCGAATGTGCCAAAGCATCGATCAAGTTTTTATGTCTCGCCATCCTCAGCGCCTGTTGAGTGTCCATATCCCTGATGCCGTCAATGAATGTTTGCAGCGACAGCTGGTTCAAAAATTCCACCGGAGCTGTGGGGTAAGCTGATTGCGTTAGTCTGGCAACGTCGGCTTCGAACTGCTGTAGACTTTCGCCTGATTTCTGACAGCGACTTTTTAGCTGAGTTTGATGTAGCTGTTCCAGATGCTGGTTTCCAAATCTCATTTCTAGGTAATACCGAATGCTGTCGAAACTGTTCTGTTCCTCCCTGGGAATTCCTTGAAGCACGTCGAGGGCATCTCCTCTGAGAGCTACTATTAACGAGGTCGCTTTCTCTCTCCCTCTCTCTATCTCTCTCTCGCTTCAACCATTTGCTGTAGCAGCGGCTTCGACCTGGCGTAGATAAATACCCCATGGGACTGAGCCATTAAATGTGGGGACCTTAATTCTTACGACCGGGCTATCTTCAAGTCTGATGTTTCCCTTGGCTAGGGTATCACACCTCTTTTCTAGTGTTTGCATTTTCTGCTGAACTTCTTCTTGTATACTTGTCAACTTGTCATGTACATCGTTGCTGATACCCCCTTTTTTTTGTTCCCTCAGGGCTCGTCCGCGGCCTTGCCGCCCCGATAGCACCGCAACCCTTGGTTGATTGTGCATACCCTTAGTCTTACTCCACCCATTCCAAAATCACTGTGCCTTGAACTAGTCTGCACAGCGATTGGTAGGGTGAAGTTTTATATTGCTCTGTCTCCGGTCTAGTGTGACCGTAGATCAGTTGTCTTTTCCGGTCCAGAGCTATCGCTGATACCCCTTACTCGGTATTCTACTTGTTGGAAGATGTCGTCTTTTACCTGCTTCATACGTTCGTCCACACACGAAGTAATATTCTCAATTCTGCTGGCTTGTTCTTGCAGAATTTTCTTTCTTTCGTCATCTCTTTTCTCATTATTGAATTCTTCGTCTCTTTTTCTGGCCTCTTCATCCCTTTTTCTCATTTGCTCTTTGACTTCTTCGTCCCTTTTTCTCAGTTCCTCTCTTAACTCTTCGTCTATTTTTCTCATTTCTTCTTTAACTTCTTCGTCTCTTTTTCTAGCTTCTGCATCTCTCTTTCTGGCTTCTTCTTTCGCTTCTTCATCTCTTCTTCTCATTTCCTCTCTTGTCTCTTTTTCTCATTTTTTCTTTGGCTTCATCGTCTCTTTATCTGGCCTCTTTATCTCTTTTTCTCATTTCTACTTTGGCTTCTTCATCTCCTTTTCTCTACTCAATTCCAATAGCTGGGCGTCCATTTTGGCTGTTGCGCTACGTGTCTTAGGCATAGACGTACTTAAAGCTGGTAAACAGTTTATTTTGTTTCAAGAACACACCCAGTTATGACTTACCGCTGACACTGATCTTCTAGAGATTCTAGAAATTTACACGTTGTTCAACGAATATTCTGAATAATATTTCTGCTAGCAGCTTGAAAATCCCACTTCTGACACCAGTTGTTACGCCCTGCGGGTTTCTGGATTTGTTGATTAACAAAACACAGCTTTCCAAACTACTAATTTATTATTACCAACTATTTTCCAACACCAGTGTCAACTAAAATATTTCTCTTCTCTATTATTAATTGTCCATAGAACTATATTCCACTATCGCCTTCTATGATCGCTTCCTATACACCAACACTTACTGTTAACTCGCTTTATACTCTATCATCACTTTTACACCACACCGGCTTAATACTGAACTAACTTACTCTGCGCACCGCTCGTCTATTTATACTGTCTATAGAGACGAGTGTCTCGGAAGAGATCCGCACATGGCTGCCAAGGGCATATACATATCATTTCATGCATTGCTCTATCGGTCTGCCTGACCTGACCTACCCTGAGTGTTTTGTGATGTCATGTCAGGTCAATGTCAGGTCAGGCTGGCCGATAGAGCAATAAGCACTGTCCGGCAATGCCGCTCTCGCAATGCATAAAATGATATGCATATTACCTTGGCAGCCATGTGCGGATCTCTCCGGAGACAGTCGCCTATAGAGATTCTAAGCGTTCTACACTATTCTACACAAATGTCACTTCTGGTCTATTCTAGAAATGTCATTCCAGAGTGTTCACTGTGACAATATTTACTAAAGGGCTATATACTAGGGATGCGCGATGTTTGTAAAACATCGATGTTCACATCTTTTGATACATCGAAATCGAAACATCGATGTGTTAAAAATATCGGATCAAAACATCGATTTTCTAAAACATCGATGTTTTCTATAAAACTGCAATAATGAGTCAAAATAATAAAAATATATTTTAGAAATAAATATAAAATATTTATTCTTAAAGTACACAAAATATTATGCTCCAAGTATAAAAAATGAAATAAAATTAAAATAATGATTTAAAAGACAGAAACAAAGAAATAACATGTCAAATCACACAAAAATAACACAGTCTTGAAAATAGAACTAAACCTTATTCATTAAAAATAAATTTGGGGACAATTTTCAAAAATTTCTTCGCGATGAGAGACATAAGAGCAAGCACCACTAACATTTTCTACCATCTTATGATGTTCGCTCCAAAGGTTGATTTTTCATCTTCTAAGGAGACGCACTAGGCAGTGTTTATTTTTTTCTTCTTAAGTACCTAACTATTACTATTAAATGATAAATACCAATACAGTAATTTCATGGGGAATCACTAAAATTCGACGTACGATTAGTAGACACCTAGCCTAGATATTCAATATCTACTTCCAATATGCACGACACAGTTACCTATTTATATTAAAAAAAAAAATTTACTTTGATTTTACCCAACTTTTGTGCGTATTCGTTAAAATTTACTTTCGTTAGACATTTTCTAGTTCTGCTACTGCTCGCTAGATGTACACAAAAGAATTGACTTGGTAATTGGTAATAGAAAATGATAATAATAAATTACTATGGCATTGAGAAACATCGAATGAAACATCGTAAAAAAACATCGATGCTGTCTGATAATATCGAAAAAAATAACATCGATGTTAATATCGAAGATCGTAAGCAAAATATCGATGTTTAAGAAACATGGATGAACATCGCGCATCCCTACTATATACCTTATCAAACAAAACATCAGTTGTGGCTCCATTTTGACTAGATGGATTAGAAAGTGAAAAAATAACATCTCTTAGGTCTTCCTTGTATCTATCAACTTAAATGCATCAAATTTTTCAGATTAACCTAAACTCCAAAGCAAAATCACTCATATCTACATCCGGAATACTATTTAATATGATTCTAATACTGTACAAAGAAATGATTCAATTTATTAGCTATTACTTTTGGATTATTAAATCTACCTTCTTCAAATTCTATTTCTTGATAACAAGATTCTGACTTTCTTAGAATTATTTTGTTTTCATGGTCCACATTTGTGTCAGATCATGTTTACTTTCATCAACTAAGTCATAAAAATGGTTTACTTTCTGCTGCCGGATCATTGCTATAACCTGATTTCGCATTTTCTTTTAAGTTTCCCGGTCATTGCTACATGTATTGAAAGCAAACTTCTTGCATAAGTTGTCACATATTTTGATCTGTTAAATTATTTCTGTAGTTATGAATCCTTTATATTTATTTGAAATTTTTATTTTCCTCTGGTAGCATTTCATGCACTATAGCAAAAATGTTTTTATAAAAACTATCATATTTTTCATTGATATCATTTAGGCGATAATCATAGTCTAAATTGTCCATTTCTGGTCTAAGCAAATCAATATCATTAAGTTACCATCTTTTAATTACAAACTGGCTGTTATTTACATAGGAATACAAAAAACATACCTTAGCAAGTGAATGATTATTAAAAGCATTCATGTTCACTTCGGTAGTGATAGAGATGATTGGTTATAACTAAGTCAGGTAAAGGTTTACTTTCGGGGCGCGTGTTCGATTTTTATGAAATTTTGTGTATAGACGTGTTTTAGGGTGTAGATGACGAAAATCACAATAAAAATGAGGGCAGAAGCCAACTTTTGGAATTATGTGGACATTTTTGTAGGAAAAACGTAGGTTGTACTCACTTTTGCGGCATGTTTTTATCATAATTTACACACTTTCGGGGGTCGTTCGTTTTATATCAAGCTAAAGAAGAGTTATTCCACTATTCTAATTCAATTTCACATAGTTAGTGCACCCCCTAACTGTTTACGTGTCTCTGAAAAGTACCCTTCTTTTCATCCTATAAGTTGAAATTGACATTAAGTTGGCTTTATATGTCAAATGTCAATTTCAATTTAGGATCTCTTATAGGATGAAAAGAAGGGTAATTTCCACAGACACATACACAGTTAAGGGGGTGCACTATGTAAAAATGAATTACAGTAGTGGAATACACCCATCTTTAGCTTGATATAAAACGAACGACCCCCGAAAATATGTAAAACATGTCGAAAAAGTGAGTACAACTAAAGTTGTTCCTACAAAAATTTCCAAATAACTACAAAAGTTGGCTTATGCCCTCATTTTTATTGTGATTTTCGTCATCTACACCCTAAGACACGTCTATATACAAAATTTCATAAAAATCGAACACGCGCCCCAAAAGTAAACCTTTACCCTAAGTCAATGATTGATTTTCCTCCATTTATCGAGAAGTGAGTGGATTTACATACATACTGTTTTAGTCAATAGTTATTCATGCATTTTTTGAGGGTATCTGAGTATGTGTAACCTCTGTTATCAATATTAAAGTCTCCCATTACTATCAACGCACCTATGTTATTTTCAATGAAATGATCACACCACTCCTCAACAAATTTAAGAAGTTCTGCATCTGAACTACTAGGAGAGTGGTATACACAGCCTAATCTATATGTTACACATCCTAGTACTATATCTAATACAAGAAACCAATGATTTTGCTCTAAAACATACTTTGCTACTTCTTTAAATTCTACATCGGCTCTTACATAGCACTGCACTCCTCTAGCACATATACAAATTGGATTAGTTTAATCATTACGAACACAAACAAGGAACAAGACAGTTTTACATAATAATTTTGACACTTCTAAAACGCCATTTTAAATTTTATCCTTTTTCATGAAGATTGTGTAATCCTTGTCATCAACCTCGCAAACTAGTGGTTTTAAATTGCTGCACTTTCTTATAATAAGAGGCATGGGATAATTTTGGGAAGAATGCCCTAAATTACATTTCTGTTTGACCCAGACGCTTTTGTGTATAATGTAACAGTCCTTATTTTTAAGGAACTTATTCTTGGTTATCTACTCCAGGCAAACAGAAAGGCCTAGAAGTAACTACTGCGATATTTAAAAAAGTCTCGTATGCAAACATTTTCTGTAGAAGTTCTTTACTATATCTTTCCATATTTTAAGTTATTATGCTTTTCTTGAGCCAGTGAGTCAAGCTACCAAGTCTACTTTGGGCATCTTTCCGATGGCACTCTTATACGCCGCCTATACTCTATCAGACTGAATCAATAGTCCAGAAAATTGGTCTGGTTGGATAGTATGTAGGAATGTCGCCGGGCAAAAAAAGCAATTAGCTGAAAAAACTTCCGCACTGACTTCCCATCACTTTCATACATTCTCCTTATTAATAACCAAGACAGCACCGATTGCTAGTCCAATTTTTTGATATCTTGATAAATATGGAGGATAACGGCTACTTGCTAGGTAATAAATCTGACTCATTTTAGATACACTTCAAAGTATGAAAAGTCGCCACAGGCGAAACGCAGATTTTGTATTCTAGGTACGTCATGCAGCGAATGTCGGAAGGGGGGGGGGGGGGTGTGTTGCAGAGTTACGGAACGCGATCGAGGAGAAGTCTTCAACCCGCGCTTGCGACAACTACAGGTAGTAATACGTTGTAGAGGTTTTCAAAGCGTCCGTTAGGTGTATTACCTGGAAAGTGTATTATTTCGCTGCACTACGAAGTAGTGGTAAAGCAGCATGTTATTTATTTACTCGTGATGAACGAGAGTTTAGGAAGACTGTGTTCTGTTAGGATAGGTTTCAAGGTTACTTCGGGAAACTTGAAGAAGTATAATTTTCAAACTGGTAAAATTGTTTGGGTGTTATTAATGCTGTTCTATATGAAATGTTAACAGCGTGTTAGGATTTCCCGCGTATGTAGGAGTGACAAAACTGGTCACGGGTTACCCATTTAAGGGAGGTCGAAGTCAGGTAAATAATTATACCGTATTGTAGTGGAATTAGGGTGTTTTAGCGAATCACAGCGTGCTATACAGGGTTGACTACGTTTGTTTCGAGGGACGTTCTGTCCTTGAAAGAAACATGGATTTATTCTGAAGGGTATGCGTTCGCTAAACCAGGTGGTTAACTAGCTACAGTGTCCAGCCTAGATAGGTGGCAAGTTGGTCACGTTTCTTACCCATATAAGGGAAACGGGACCACGAACAGTGCTGATTTAGGGTAGTATTTAGTGTGCCCGGCATCCTGTGCTGTATTGGGTCAACTACGTTTGTTTCGAGGGATGTTCTGTCGTTGAAGGAAGCATGGATCGATCCAGAATGGTACGTAACCGCTGGATGGCACTGTTAGCTATGTATGGTGCTCGATAGAAATAGGGAACCAGTCACCCGGTGGTATTAGTTAGCAAGTTAGGGTCTTAGAAGCGTGGGAACCGTTTGCCTACCCACATAGCGGGGCCATTTTCTGTATGATGCTTGGGTATTCCACTTGCCGTTGCTTTGCTATGCTTTGTTGTTTGCTGTGCTAACGCTAATATCAAGCTTTATTTGTAATAATTAGAACGAATATTATTTTAGTCGAACATCTTTGTATTTTTAAATATTAACATATTTGTATCAATTCCACTATGAAAGAATGTCTTATCGGATATAACGTTATCTGACCTGAGATATGTTTTCTCTGTATTCGCATGAACTGTAGCGAATTTTTGGTTTTAATTATTTATGGATGTTTATTATTGTCAATTTCATTTGTAAATATTTTAAATGTTATTAGAGGGTTTTATGAAATTAGTTGCGTTTTACTAGACTGCCTGTAGTTATCTTGCACTAGTGTATGTGTGTTCAAGCTAGTATCCTGTGACGGATTGTAACTAGCGGAGGTATATCGTAATTGATATTTACCTGTTTATAATATTTCTGCTTCCAACTTTGTAAGTTAGCGAAAACAGCCATTATTCGGGAGTGAGTAATTAAAGCCTACTTACCTCCTGAAAACTCTACGGGATATAATAACTTTCGACCCCTGGCTATATTTTTCTTCTCCACTCGAGTTACCCTAGGACAAGGCTGTTATGAAAGAGTAACTTTGTGGTGTTCTACGAGGGCCTTAGCAGAAGTCCTCACGGGGATCTGACCTCGTCCTATTTAATAGGGAATAAAGATGGCGCCCGAGGATATTAAGCTTAGAATATTTAGGTCACGCCCGAATGACGGATTGGCAACTTATCCGTCGAGCCTCTGCTTAGCCGGGGCATCACAACTTTATACACATGTAAGGCTAGCTATAGTGGCAATCTTCTTTCAGAATATCACAATTACATTACTGACTACCAACCAACATTTGGAGGGATCGAATTGTCGGGCCACGACTCCGGTTTCAAAGTGTGTAAGTAGAGGGTTTTACTTAAGTTTGGTATAAAAACAAAAGTTCTTGGTAATGAAACATCAATGCTGAAAACAAAATAAAATGAAAACACCATGCAACTAATTTTAACTGTATATTTATAATTTTATCTTTGGTTTAAAATCTGAACAAAACTGATAAACAGGAAAATTCATACATAAAACTTTGGACAAAAAACTTTAAAATCTGAAGACAAACATTATCAATACATTTAATAATCTTTAAATACAATATTTATAGAATTTACACATTTTAGTTCTACCTTACAAAAAATAAGTAAGACATCTTCCTCTTCACAGGCAGAAATTTAGAATGTTTAATTTGTTATACATACTTTTTAACATATTTTCAAGTAATGCAATTGCATAAATCTACATTTTAACACTGATTCTAATTTCTCAACTACCATATTTATATTTTTTCTGAGACTTATATAACAAGTCCATAAATTTCTTTTAGGTAATATTATTTAAGACAATACGGACTAGCTTAAAATTCTAAAATACGTTACTTTTATACTTTTTCTATACATAGTTTAAAACAAAAGCCTTAATAACACAACTTGTTAATCACTTTGCTAAATCACAATGCACTAGAGTTTAAAAAAATTGCTTATTTGGAGGAAACTTGATCGCTAACTTAAATCTTAGGTTCTACCAGTTCTCTGTAAAATAAAAGATATAACACAAATACAAATTTTGTGCCTCGGATAATCTATGAATATAAATATGCATATACTTTCCTTTCATCTGTTTTTGTTTAACGAAATAGGAAGGGCAACAATATCAGTATAACATTTTACTGTATTGGAACATGTGAATAGAAACACGAAAAAGATTATATTTTTAGATATATATTTAGCACCCTTGCTGATCGCATAATAAAATATTTCAAATATGCAAAACTATTTTTTAACTATGTATATATCAGATAGTAAATGTCCCCACCTCATTATTATAGTTTCTTCGTTCAAGACTCAAGTGTGAGTTCTAGGCTTTGATCAATGTTTATAAACTGTCTAGCAGAAGTGGGACTTTGGTTGAACATAGAATAGGCTGGTAAGGTAGCATTCAGTAGTGAAGTAGTAGTATGCCTCAGTCTAATTGGCCGTTAGGGATAGTTTTATTAAGGTTTATTGCAGCTTAATAACCCTACAAACTTTCCAGTAGATCTAGCCTGAGCTTTTGTCAAAGATGCATAAACATTTGGTTGAACATCTGAGGTTACTATATCATCCCCTTCCCGTGGGTGATTGCAGCATTAGCAAAATACCCCCTAGTTTAATTGTCCTGAATGTTCTGTAACCTGTCGTAGCAAGCTAACAGGTGATGTTGAGCCTACCAGATTCTTCAGTTTGAAAGCGGTGTATGTTTTAAAGTTAGCGCTCAATTTATACCCCCTTCCATGTAATGTCTGAGTTAATTTCCTCTACCCATATCAGTCGCATCCAAGCTGTGATTGTGAAGACAAGGGTTTGCAAAGTCCAAGCAGTCCCCTAGACCGCACATCACAAGAAGTGTAACTTTTTCAGGGCTTGAAATAAATATTGAATTTTGAAGTGTTAGAGTTTTCGGCATGGATCTTCTGCCTTTAACTTCAAAGGCAGGGAGGTTTGGCGATAAAGATTATGATACTTCACTGCAGAAGTGGTTTGATCAAATTGAGAGCAGTTCAGATGAGGATGAAGTTATTCAAAATGATGTTTTTGAGTCATCTGATCACAGTACCGAATCGAAACAGTCAGCCTCCGATTTGGAAATGTTTTAGAAGCTCCTATCGATAATAATTTGGTAGCCAACGTCGGATCGGTGTCAAACACTTAGGATTACACATCTTCAGACAGTGGTAACAGTCCAAGAAATCATACCCACTACAGGAAAATAAATTGAAATAATCAAGAGTAGAACCAGGCAGAAACACATGTACACGACTTCACAACATCGTGATGCATCTGCCCGAGATAAGAGATCCAACGAGAATAGCAGATTATAATCAAACAAAAAACGTTTGGAATCTTCTGTTCGATGATCTAATAATAAGAATCTTTATACAATGGACAAACGTAAATAGGAGGAAATGGCTCAAGCTTATTATAGCTCTTATAAACAACAGCTCGAGACTGTGGCACATATCAAAACAAAGGCATCTGTAGGATTTATTTGCCACGGATGGTATGCAAGGCGTTTTTTATTTGAACTGGTCATGTCCGAGAAAATAGTTTCTGCTATGTTACCTTTTGTTCAGGACACTTATCATCTCAATTCTAACATAAACGTAACTTGTGTTGAACAGGGTGCGGCCTTCCAGGAATTCACTTCATCTAAAGAGGCAAGAGCCGAGAGAGACGATTCAGCATCCGGGTATAGCAGGGTAGAACGCTTGAAACGATAGAAGTAAGACGTTTTTGGGACAACTCCATTCTGTGAATATCATTCAATATTCAATATATGTTGTAGTTAAAGTTCAAATCAGTGTAAATTGATTAACCCATTTAGGACCGCTAGTAGAAATAATAAAAAATACACTGTTCTTTTAGTGAATTAATATTTATTATAGCTTTAATAAACAAGTTCTAATGTCAAAAAATTTATGAAAAAAAAACAGTTTGTATTTTTTTTGTGTTGCGTTAACGCAACATTGGGAACATATGCATAATAATGAAGATCATTTGTGATAGTCCTTGAAACAATGAGAATCTAATGGTATACCACATTTATTGCACATGAATACTGGGGTGCTTTTGCATACCCGGCAACGTCTCCTCCAATTTTCAGTGTTTCTCTCAATTATGTGCCCAATATTATCCAAACGTGCAATGTTTGGTAGAAAAGTGCTGGAACCTCGACCACAGACAGATTCCATTATACACTTGTAGGAACTGTTAAGGCTTAAGGTAACATATTTATGGACAGTGGCCACCACCATTTTTTACCACGAATATTTATACGAAAATTTGCAATTGCGTTGTGGTGCAAATCGATTAGATTATCAACATGAGGTGGTATACAACAAATATCCGTTTTCATCATTCACATCAAGATTTTCAGTTATTGTCTCAAGTTCCCTCTGTGTCAATGACCTCTGAGGACCATCACAATATTTCACAGTACTCTGAAACATATATTGTCTCTATGCATAAAACCACCATGCTTTAAATTTTGAGTTACTTATTGTCTTCAATTACAAAATCCTGCAATCTGAGAATGGACCAAGTTATTTTGTTTACTAACCTAACACTAACCTCACTCTATCACAGTGCAAACGATTCTGATACTGATAACAAACTAAGACATGTAAAAAGTTCAAACAGGATATTTATGAAGTTTCACTGTTTATCCTAATGTTGCGTTTTCACAACCTTGCATTTCAATGTGATTTTACAGATATTCTTTCAAAAAAATTATTAAATTTGTTTAGGGACAACAATCCGTGAAATATGTGTCACGCAAAACCCATTTCAAATTAAGAAAATATACTACCATATGGTATTGGATGGGGATTTCGAAATTCAGGTTTTCTAGTTGTAACATTGACAATACTTTTGTTTGCATTTGAAATTCAGAATATTCTCGGGGCTTAGGGCAATTTTTGAATCCATGTTCACACCTTGTATAATGTAATACTGTAGACAAGGCATCGGAAATAAGGATCCTTTAATAAGAAAAAAATAATTTTGTTGACGTTGCATCAACGCAACCATGGGTATTAATAAGTTAATATACTATTCATCAACGCAATAAGTTGAATACTTATTTTCAAAAGCAAAAATCTTAACATATCTTGAAGATGACAGGCTAACTGAATCGCTAGTTCCACATGTGATACAGCTTCTACAAAACTCTGCTAATGTCATGGCAACAGCAGGTATAATTGCAATGAGATTCATTATACAACACGTTCCATATTTTCTAATGATACCAATTATAACTAGTAATGCGACGACGAGAAAAGCAATATATTCGTAGAAATTGTTGTGAATTCGTTGAAAGGTTGTTGTCACATGGCCGACGCACGTTATGGAAAAACATATAGCTATGCTTCAAGATGCAATAAAGAAGGGAATAGCCGATGCAGTTCCAGAAGTTAGAGTCAGTTCTTGAAATCACCAATGATGAAGTATATAGAGTAACAATGCCAAAGTCTCAGGTACCGTTAAGGAAGCCAATTTGGGTAGTGATATGAAATAGCCTGCTCTTGCAACTCAAAGCAGTGCTGGTTCTGCTAGTGAAGCTGGAGGTGTGGACAAAGACATGTTCACTCAATCTTTCGCAGATGTAACAATTGTGCAAATATTCAGCTACAGAGATGTAAACAAGCAGATGAAGGCCATAAATGATATAATATCTGATCCAAATAAAGACTGGAATAAACTAACAAGAAGCTTTGAAAAAAATTAGATCGTTGATCACAGCTGCAGGTGCCAGTTATGAGGAGTTCCATAAAGCACTGAAAAAATTGGATATGCAACTTCAAACCACATTGAAAGAGTTAAGATCACAAGTTGTGAGGGAAACATGTATAAACTATAGCATATTTAGCACGAACGCTTGAAACGATAGAAGTAAGATTTGTTCGGGACAACTCCATTGTGTGAATATCATTCAATATTCAATATTTGTTGTAGTTAAAAATAAAACTAATGTAAATTAATTAATATACTATTAATCAATTTACATTCTTGCATAACTATAGCATATCTAACACGAACGCTTGAAACGATAGAAGTAAGACGTGTTTGGGACAAATTCATCATTTGAATATCATTCAACATTCAATATTTGTTGTAGTTAAAGTTAAAACGAGTGTAACTTGATTAATATACTAATAATCAATTTACATGCATGCATAATTATAGCATATTTACCATAAACGCTTGAAATGATAGAAGTAAGATGTGTTCACGACAATGCCATTGTGTGAATATCATTCAATATTTAATATTTGTTGCAGTTAAAGTTAAAACTAGTGTAAATTAATTAATATACTATTAATGAATTTACCTCCATGCATAACTATAGCATATTCAGCATGACCGCTTGAAATGATAGAGGTAAGATATGTTCGGGACAACTCCACTGTGTGAATATCATTCAATATTCAATATTTGTTGTAGTTAAAATTAAAACGATTGTAACTTGATTAATGTACTGTTAATCAATTTAGATGCATGCATAACTATAGCATATTTAGCACGAATGCTTGAAACGATAGAAGTAAGACATGTTCGGGACAACTTCATCGTGTGAATAACATTCAATATTCAATATTTGTTGTAGTTAAAGTTAAATCCAGTGTAAATTGATTAATACACTATTAATGAATTTACATCCATGCATAACTATAGCATATTTAGCACAACCGCTTGAAACGATAGAAGTGAGATGTGTTCGGGACAATTCCACTGTGTGAATATCATTCAATATTCAATATTTGTTGTAGTTAAAGTTAAAACGATTGTAACTTGATTAATGTACTGTTAATCGATTTAGATGCATGCTTAACTATAGCATATTTAGCACGAATGCTTGAAACGATATATGTAAGACGTGTTCAGGACAACTTCATCGTGTGAATATCATTCAATATTCAATATTTGTTGTAGTTAAAATTGAAACTGATTAATATAGTATTAATCCATTTATTACAATTTACATGCATGCATATTTAGCATAACATATTTAGCACGAACATTTGAAACGATAGAAGAAAGCGCTGTTCGGGACAACTCCATTGTGTGAATATCATTCAATATTCAATATTTGTTGTAGTTAAAGTTAAAACTGGTGTAAATTGATTAATAGTATATTAATCAATTCTATTGTTTCAAGGGTGCATGCTAAATATGCTATAGTTATGCATGCATGTAAATTGATTAATAGTATATTAATCAATTTACACTAGTTTTAACTTTAACTACAACAAATATTGAATATTAAATGATATTCACACAATGGAGTTCTCCCGAACACATCTTACTTCTATCATTTCAAGCGTTCGTGCTAAATATGCTATAGTTATGCATGCAACTAAATTGATTAATAGTATATTAATCAATTTACACTAGTTTAAACTTTAACTACAATAAATATTGAATATTGAATGATATTCACACAATGGAGTTGTCCTGAACACGTCTTACTTCTATCGTTTCAAGCGTACATGCTAAATATGCTATAATTATGCATGCATCTAAATTGATTAATAGTATATTAATCAAGTTAGACTAGTTTTAACTTTAACTACAACAAATATTGAATATTTAATGATATTCACACGATGAAGTTGTCCCAACCACATCTTACTTCTATCGTTTCAAGCGTTCGTGCTAAATATTCTATAGTTATGCATGCATGTAAATTGATTAATAGTAAATTAATAAATTTACACTAGTTTAAACTTTAACTACAACAAATATTGAATATTGAATGATATTCACACAATGGAGTTGTCCCGAACACATCTTACCTCTATCATTTCAAGCGTCCATGCTAAATATGCTATAGTTATGCATTGTTCCCTCACAACTTGTGATCTGAACTCATCTAATGTGGTTTGAAGTTGAATATCCAAGTTTTTTAGGGCTATATGAGACACCTCATAACTGATAGCTCCAGCTATGATCAACAATGACATTTTTTTCAAAGCTTCTTGTCTTTTATGAAGTCATTATTTGGATCGGATATTATATCATTTATGGCTTTCATCTGCTCATTTACTTCTCTGTGACTGAATATCTGCACAATTGGTACATTTTCGAAAGATCAAATGAACATGTCTTCGTCCACACCTCCAGCTCCCACTCCACAGAACCGACACTGCTTGGAGTTGCAAGAGCACGCTGTTTCACAGCACCACCTAAACTCGCTTTCTTACCGGGTACCTGAGGCTTCGGCATTGTTACTCTATCTACTTTATCATTATAGTTTTAAGTTTAACTATAGCAAATATTGAATACTAAATGATATTCACACAATAGAGTTGTCCTGAACACGACTTACTTCTATCGTTTCAAGCAGTCTCCCCTGATATACCGGATGCTGAATCGTCTCTCTCGGCTCTTGCCTGGTTAGGTGAAGTGAATTCCTGGAAGGCCGCACTCTGTTTAATACAAGTCCCGTGAATTTTAGAATTGAGATGATAAGTGTACTGAACGCCTTTTATCTAATTCAAGAATCCTGATGATAAAATTTTGTGCAAGAGAGAGAGATCCTGCTGTCGCAATTGGCGAGGTGTTCCACATATCTATTTTTTTTTAATCCCAGATAGTATTTACAATTGTAGAATATGTTTGTGTTGATAGTTGTTTTTCCGAGCAAGAATGCCAGCAAAATCAAACAAGTACAGCTTAAAGATCATGATATTTACAGATGCTTGTAGTGGCTATGCCTATAATGGATATTTATACTGTGGCAAGGATTCTAATGGTTAAACTTAATCTCAGACTTAGAAAAGGAACTCCTGGTGGGCCCACACACAGCTTGATAAGGTACTCAAACTTACTTCATTACAATGCAACAAAAGGTGATGTTGAGTCAGCCGATGATAAATATGGATTCATTCATTCAGGATTCCAATCAAAATTGGCTATGAAAGTCTAAAATTATCAGTAAGGTTATTCCTGTTCATCATGCACAATTAGCATTACAGTCTAGACACTTATATTGGTTTACAAAGCAACCTGGTTTATAATATTATTTGTTTACTCTTTTTCATTGAAAAAATCTCCCTAAAATTTATTTCAGAAGAGAAAGCGGAATGAAAGCAGGTTTTCCAAAAATATAGGAATCTCTTCTGATAAGTTTGGAAGACATGGAAGCAAGGTGTATATTTTACCGACTTTAGGGTTTGCCAGTTGTATTAAATTAAATGTGATATTTTGGTTGTTTTTTGATCTTACAGTTAATTAATTTCGTGAATAAGGTCCAGTTCTTTTGTTTGGTCTCCAGGCACTTAACACATTGACTGTGTTACATTAGTATCTTATAGAAACGTTTTTAAAGAAGGAAAAATCATTTTCAGTGCAAAAGAGAAAATTAGTAATATTAACAAAGGTAGAATTTATAAACTGGAGTGCCCAGAATGGAATGCTCAATATGTAGAACACATAGGATAAACATGCTCAATCCGGTGCGAAGAAACCACCTCCAGACAGCTAATTATAAGATAATCACAGATTTTCAACTAAAGGTATTGGATATATGTAAAAAGGGCTTATGATGGATTCACTAAAAAGTCTGAAGATGAATAAAGCTGCAAAAAAACCTAATCCAACTAACCTCATTGTCCAATAGCCAATACTAAACCTTATTAGCCCTCTATGCCCAACCAATTCCCACTAATGCTATAATTTGTTAATAACATTACAGCCTATAACTTACACTTTAAAATTACACTGACAAAAATATATGGTGAATTTGCAGTTTACTTTACGAATAGTTTTAGATAAATCGACTAATGACAGAGAAAGTTTGGCATCTAAGATGCACGTTGACACCATTTTTACCTTTTGCTTTCCTATCTTTGCTGAAATATTTACATTTAAACATGGCACCTCACCTGGGCCTTAAGTTAAAAATGATTTTTTTCACAATTGTCCCATTTTTTCGCTTGCTATGTTACATAAGTGTTTCCCATCACACCTCTTCCGCAGTTACCTATCACTCTATTTCTGAGATTACACTTCGCCGTGTTTTTGACTGAGGAGGCGGGGTCCGCTACTTTCTTCGTGGGGGTTTTCCTTCCACTCCTGCATGCATAAACCACAAGGAAAAATTATTGGGAACAACCCATAAGAAAGTTACGGGGCCTGTGGCAAATAGGGCTGCTGCAAAATGTGACAGGCCACTTTTCAAGGTTCGACTAAGCTGTTTTTTTCGCATATTCCGCGCATATTTCCTTTTATTCTTCCGCGCTCAGCACCCCTATTCACTCGTGGTCCCATAACTTTCTTGGGGTTTTTTTGCAAGAAATTTTTCTTGTGGTAGAGTGTGTGTGTGTGTTCTAAGAATGTTATTGAAAAAATGTTCCTAAAAACACTCCGTGAACTAAACTGCAAATTTACCAAATATAGTAATATGTTAGTTAAATTTAGTGGTTTGTACATAGTAGAAATTACTTAGTAGTAATTTTATTCCTTATAAAAATAAAGTAATACCTGACTCAATCAATTATTTTTGACAAATTGTTAATTTTTATCATTTGTAGATTTAGCTCTATAAAATTACATATATGCATCAATAACCGTTAAATTTATGTGAAATATAACTCATGGGCCTTTTTAGTTGGATGTTAACACACAAAAAATGTATTGTAATTGTATTGTGTAAAAAAAACTAGGTTAATTTTATATGGTTCTATTTAACAGACTGGTAAAAGATGCCAATTTAGCAGCTTCTGAAACTTAATAATGCAATTTAAAAAGTCTTATTGCTATCTGACTATGTAAAGAACTAACTTATCTTGTATACTTATAGAAAACATATCACAAACTCATTTTGAATATCAGCGTGGGAAGAATGACTTGAAATCGGATATACAATTTATATAATAAACATTGACTCTTCCTAATTAGTTATATATGTTTGATAAACGCTCTTAGAATAATATCTTGTACTACGTTTCAATTCTCAGCATTGCTTCTAGGACAGTCTTCATTCGATTTTCTTCTGGATACAACTATACATACAGGACCTCTAACTATTCGAAGTAAATCTATTATTTCACCAGTGCTCATATTCTCGACGCTCTCATCATTCACCTACAACAAAAGATGTATACGTATCAAAGTAAATCAGTTAGGAACTTATAATGTAGGCTATGCAACAAAACAAAATACTGCAACAAAAACCATGAATTATACAAATTTCATAGGACGATATCCATTTCATTGTAGCTTCCGCATATCATAAATTGGGCCAGGTTTTCAACCAACTTTACTTTTGCTTTGCCCAATTCTTTTTTTTTTACAAGTAAGTAGATTATATTAAATTAGATTCAAAATGAGTGGGCCATTCCAGTCCCCCCACCGCGAACTTAGGTCTATTGTGGCACACGTCTAATTGCTCAAATTCCACCCATCAAATTGATCTCCCTGCGGAAGTCGATATTTTTGAGGGTGAAGGTTGGTTTGGCAGGTGTATTGCCATCTGAGTGAAGTCGCTTCATGGCTTCAAAGCTCACATGAAGATAACCTCTCTCCGAGGTCATCTGGACCCAACATCTGTCAGTATTTGAGTCGAGGTGGTATTATGGAGTCCCGCTCTCGTAGCAGTTTGCCAGCTAGGTCGCTTTCCCATTTCCAAGCTCACAGAGAGATAGCTTATCTCCTAGTTCGTCTGGACCCGATACCCGCCAGTGTTTGCTTCTTGAGGAGCAAAGTTGTTTTGACAGGTGTACTGCCATTTGAGTGAAGTTGCTTGCCCATTTTGAAGCTCACATAGTGATAGCCTCTCTCTGAGTTTGTCTGGACCCGATATCAGTCATGACTCGAGGTGGTATCATATGGAGTCCTGCTCCTGAGCGCCATCCACGCGAGGTCGTTTGACTGCTTCGAAGTTCACGGTGGTGGCCTCAATCTCCAGGTGTAATTTACCCCTAGAGATCTCAGCTCTCCTACGGGTTAATCTAGACACGACACCTGCTGCTGCTAAGACTCAAGCCGATATTCCACTGAGTCCCACTCACGAGCATCACTCAAGCGAGATCATTTCTTTGTTTCGAACCACACAGTGGGAGCCTTAAAATTTAGATGTGTATAGAGGTCTCAGCCTCCACCTGGTTAGTTTAGACCCGACACCCGCCAGCTCTGGTACCAAGGCAGTATAAGCTGGAATCTCGCTCCCGAGCAACATCTATGCGAAGCCAATTGTCCGTTTCTAGTTAGGCATCTCTTACAACAGGCAGGAGTTACCTTGGGCATATTCTTTAATTTCGTCCCTGAACCCACAGAGGAATACAAGATGTGTCCAAATACTTAATATTGTCAAAAAATTATTATGTCCTAGAACATGATCAAACTATTTTGCCTTCCTCCTTGTAATTTCTTTCAGCAAGTATCTTTCTTCTTTCACCTCTACCTTGTAATTTTTTTCAGCAAACAACTTTCTTCTTTCATCTCTTTCACCTTTTCTAGTAAGCTTTTGTTGGCCCTTCTATTGGTGTACTTTGTCATTGTCATTTTTCTCCATACGCTACTTGCTCCATACAAGCGTTGGGAATTTACGCCATAATTATAACATTAGAAACGTTAACGAAGTAAAATAATCGATAGTCTCTGGCAGAATATCCACAATGAATTTTAACCTGTCATTTGTCATATGTATCATGAAACTCGTAAACGTGTTAACATAAAATATAAAGTAAGTGTAAAGTAGGGGAGAGAGGTACACGCAATGGAACAAAAAAAGGCTTTCATTGATAAAATGTAAACAAACTTCTGAACTCTGCTCACAATCTCATATGTTGTTTAAACAATGATTGGGTGAGCGTATAAATCAAAAACCAAACTTATTTCATGAAATAAGTAAGGAGTCAAAAATTATTTAAAAAACAAGCTTTTATTATTTGGGTGTAGGTACTAAAATTATAAAATAGTATGGGTACTAAAATAAGAAATACTTATTGAAGTAATGAAAGTGCCACGTAGCCCACTGTATTTAACACGTGAAGATATTCCGTTTGTTACCCATATTAAGGAGGTTGTTGAGAAAGAAATATGTTGTCATTTTACGTTGGCCACCATTGTAAATTTATGAAAGCTCTACCTAGCCAGCTGTATCTTGCTCGTTTTGATACCCATGTCAAGGAAATTGTAAAGAAAAATATATTCCACCATCATGCATTGGCTGCCATTTGAAAGTGTCACCTAGATTACTGTATTTTACTCGTAAAACCCTTTCGTTTAATACCAAGATCAAGGGGCTGGTGAAAAATATATATTCCGGCATCTAGCGTCGGCCGCCATTTTGCATTCTACTGTATTTTAAGCCCAAAGCCTTTCAATTCGATACTTATGTCGGGGGAATTATGAGAAAATAAAAATGCGCTATCTTGGAGCGTTCGACATATTGGCTTTATAATAATGACAGATAGCACATATTACATTGTCACCTGACTTATACACGCATATCAAATTTCAGTCGAATCAAATAAAGAGAGCTGGTTCAAAATTTATCTGCAATATTTGAAACATACTACCATAAAAGTACTTGTAATATATAAAATAAAAATTTCGGGACACAGCAAGTGCGTTATGTTAGTGCATTTTTATTAAATATTTCGAACTTGGATAACTCAATTTTTCATAAACTTAGAAAGTAACATGTCCGCTGAATTCCATTAAAATGACTTTGTAATTTTCGCAGAAAAATTTTTTTTTCGAAATAAAACTCAAAATTTGAAAAACTTAATTTTCTATAAACTTAGAAAGTTGAAATTTGGTACATAGTAAGGAATTTCCCAAGGAAACGTATCCACGAAATTTCATTAAAATAGCTCTGTAATTTTTGGAGAAAAAAATTGTTTTCGAAGTAAAACTCAACATTTGAAAAACTTAATTTTTCATAAACTTAGAAAGTTGAATTTTGGTATATAGTAATGCATTCTCTAAGGCAACGTGTCCACTAAATTTCATTAAAATAGCTTTGTAACTTTCGGAGGCAAATACATTTTTCGAAAAAAAAACTCAAAATTTTCCCGGAAAACCTTGTCCGATTCTCCTGGCTAACGAACTCATCCAAGCCATTAATAAAAAAAGGCACTTGCCGAGTTTCATCGAAATCTGTTAATTATTTTTTGAGTTGTCGGTTGGATACATACATATACATATACATATACATATACATATACATATACATATACATATACATATACATATACATATACATATACATATACATATACATATACATATACATATACATATACATATACATATACATATACATATACATATACATATACATATACATATACATATACATATACATATACATATACATATACATATACATATACATATACATATACATATACATATACATATACATATACATATACATATACATATACATATACATATACATATACATATACATATACATATACATATACATATACATATACATATACATATATATATATATATATATATATATATATATATATATATATATATATATATATATATATATATAAACATATAAAAATTGAAACTGACCCCGGATATGGGTTCTAGGGGTCCTAGTTCGCGCTTATTTCAAAAATTTTTTTTTGCAAAGTCTCACCATCGATACCTCTCTATTATTGAATTTTTTTAAATACAAATTCACTAAAACTGGAGGATTTTTTAAAAACATTTTTTGTTCCACTGTGTACTATATATAGTACATAGTACAATTATATCTGGTAGAGAATCCTGGGAGAGACTTAATGGTACAAATTCGAGGGTTATCTCGTACAGCGTGGCATGTCTTTAAAAGAAATGAATAATCATGGATAATTTAATAAAATCCATCAATAATGTTAACAATAGAAAGTTAAGATTATTCTGGTGTTAATTTAATATTTAACTTTAGTTAACGCACATCCAATAAGCCACATTATATCACATTTTTAAACACATGAGGTACCTACTGGGCAGTTGTGGAAATAAAAAGATTATTGCATAAATTTTTTTTTTGCTTTACAAAGAAATAAGTCTTCATTTTTATCAATATGTCTGTGAGGACATCTCCTACCTTTGGAAATTTCACAAGCAGGAATTTACTCTTTTTAGCATCATTATTAAAATCAAAGTCATCAATTTTCAAAAGACACTGGTGGAGCATTCACTGTACTTCACTTTATCAGTGTCTTCTGTGCGATACTCACAAATATTCAATGTACCCTTTGATTTCTTCAGTGGCTGTGGTGTTTTGGTGAGCTCCTGGGTTATTATAACTTTTAATTTTAGCGTCTTGCTTATTTTCAGTGCCTCCTTTGGCAACAAGGCATCTTTTTCTGGGGCATCAGTTAATATAGTACTTCTCCCATGTTGTCTGGGTTTACATGTTGAGGTTCTAGGTTTGGCTTCGTGAAAACCACACATCTGGTCAGGTATGTGATAAACTCTTCAATATTTTTTACTCTTCTATTGTCAGCAGAGTTCTTTACATGGCAGCAGTTACAGAATGGACCAAGTTCTTTAGATGTTACGCTAACGAGATGTGGTGTTAAGGATGCCTGATGTTCAGATTGATCTTCATATGCTATTCAGTAATTTTCATCTTGTGTGTTCCTTCTAGTGTCTGTTACAATCAAATATAAGAAAAGGCGTTCCTTAACAAGAAAATATCAAAGGGGGAAATTCATGTTTCCTGAACCCAGAACTTCTATTTGTCAGTGCTAATCTCTTTAAAAAAGCCTTGCTTACACATTTTACAACGTTGTAAATTGTGATTGAAATCTAGGACGTCTCAGTAGTCATAATTCAGGGGATTGAGCTGTAAATGGCGCAAAAATCGATACATCCAATTATGCCATCTTCTGACTGCAGTGAGGAGGAAGTGGGACAATCTTCACCACCGCAACACAAGCCTTTTCCACCACCTGTATTGGAATATGTGGCGCTTATGGTGTATTAATAACATTTTAACTCTAACATAACTTCTTATTTTGCAAAACAACACCTGCTTAAGCACTCTGACACATTTACATTACATGCCTCAGCATGTAGTCCTGAAGAAGTATCGTATTTCTGACTTCGTATGTGAATTTACCTTTTTTTTAACCCTTTCAGGACAAATTTTGTATGAAATTAGAATCAGGTTTCTGGTCGAACGTCCTTATTATAAAGGTTTTTATTCTGATGACAATATGTCGTACAGGAAATTTTTGGCTAGCCCAAATAACCCAAGGCGACTTAGGCACATATGTTCCAATGGTATGTTGCTACGAGACACATAGGTTCAAGTGGTATCGAAATCATAAGATATGTTTCAAATGCACAAAAAGTTTATTGGGGAAATACAGATAAATTCACCTGTGGTATGGTGTATGAAACACAATTTGCAGAGAGGTACATGGCATATTTGAGAGATAGTAGGAGTTCTCTTCTTTTTATTTCTTTGAGAACACTTCCACCCATCTCCTTCTGGAAGGTCATTCAATACGTAAGTGGTCTTCAGTATTCCATATCATCCTGGATTTCTCTGAGGTCTACCCAAGAATCTTTTAGTAACTGAGGTCTTTGTAAATTTTTTTAGCCAAAAGAAAAGAAATCGATGAATGGTTATTTTCGCCTATTGACTTATTGTAAATAATCCAAATATTTATAATGATGAGATCATAGACATTTTGAATATAACATTTTCTCACTATATTTACAAAATGTTCAGTTGACGTATTATCTTGCCATTTGATCAGCTAGATCGACCTCTTCCACGCCTTTATCATAGAAGGCACACTGCACAAAAAGTTGCTAATTTAGTGCCATCCTTTTGCTTCCTATGGACATCAACTACATTGTTGCTATGGCAGTTACTAAGAACCACACGTTTGCAGTATATGTTGCCCGATTCACTGCATACTATAAATGGACACTAAAATGCCATATCTACTATAAAAATAGACATACGGTATCTTTTCTATCCGCTATATCCACGTCCTGTGGATTACTTTGTGCTATCTAGGAGGTAAATATCAAGCTTCGCAAGGTTAAAAATTATCTCAGTGAGAGATTCCAGATACAATTGGGCTGTCCAGGTTAGCTTAACATTTCGTTAAAAAAATGGTGGCGAGCGCTTTATGTGAGATCCTCTATCTTCGGGTGTAGTAAAGTGTTCAAGAACCCAATCACTCTGATAGGTTCTAATCCAAAATCATCTCTGATGATCCTGATCGTTTGCATTTTTAAGGTATACCAGCTTTTTACTTTACACTTTAGCGAAGAGAGTTACTTATGCGTCTACCTCCTCCAATGCCCAGATATAATTGTATAAATGAGTATGTCATCCAAATTATGTTATTTTATTAGATAATTTATATGTTTAAAGTTGTGGATTGTTGACTAAAAGACATTTATATGCAAAAGATAAAGAGTGTGAGTCAAAATCGACCGCTGTGGAACAGCTACCTTACCCAACTAGCACCAAAGTGATGGCAACTGCGACTGTAATTTGAAATGAGCAGTGACTACATAATCGCCACTAATTCTATAACTGTGTGGTGAAAATAACTTTATATTACACATTAGCAGTGACTATTACGCATTCATTGCCACTTTAGAGTAACGTAACTTCTTAGCTGCCTTAAAGGTATTAGGAATGTCGTCGTTACTCATAGAATGATTTGAAAGTTCCTGGAACTTAAAGGTAGCAAACGAAAGTATCCGAAACTATCTTATGTTACAGAAGTGATACATCAAAGCAACAGTCATTTTCAAGTTGCATTAAGAGTTGCTGCGACATTGCCGGCCTCTTCATATTACACCTAATAGTTGTGGAACTCCTTAGTAATATATTCTGGTGGCGACGTTTTCGTTAACTGAAGAAGTGAATGTTACTGCTTGTGGCTACTATAAAGTATAGCAACATCCTTTCAAGTTCACCATAAACTATTTTCACCCTACAATTCCATTGATTCCTAAGGGATTATTGTTTCATCACAACAGCACGCGATGCGATGTTATGCAAATCTAGTAGAGCATGTAATGTGTGTGATCCAATAATAATGTTATTATTTCAATAAAACCAAGTCACTTGACCAACAAATGAAACGTTACAGATATTTTACAACATTTACAGAGAAGTTAAGCAGGCCAGAAGAGCAGTTTAAAACAGTATTCTGTTGTTGTTAACACGCCGTTATTGCCAATAAACTTCAGCCTAACCTTTATTAAAAATAATAAAATTGTTCTCAAACGGAACATCAAACATATTTCAATTACTTTGGTGAGGTTGTCTGCATTATCCCTCCTGAAGATGACAATGAATTTTATTGTGAAGATCCAGAACAAGATACTATCATTTCTCAGATTCCACTATCGCAACAACTTAGAACATGGTATCATTGTCATAAAATAAACACATATATTGCAGGTATTAAAATCAAAATGTATGAATTTACCAACCGATATTATAACTTCATTGAAAACTTCCAAAACCGTTGATGTCATTAGTACAATAGCGCTTCATTCTTCATAATGAAAAAAAAACTAGATAACAAATCAATCATAATGTACAACATGATCAAAATGCATGCCTTGAACGCCTTTGCAGCATCCTAATCGTAAATAAAAATGTCTTCTAACGTTAATCAACATCTGAGGCGTCGCTGACCTATTCTCAATCGTTCTTCTGCTTCTTAAGGCAATTAAATCGCGTGGTTTAGTTTTGTATACGATTCATGACATAACCCCATAAGAAGTCTACTGGCGTAAGATCGGGTGATTGTGCTGGCCATTCTAAAGATCCTTGCCCCCTTCACACTGTATAAATTAATGCTGACAAAGGCAAATATGCAGGAAATTTGTATAGATAAGGCTTTTTTAGCGTAGGTAGCACGTCCAAGCATCCAACTTCAATCGGGGTTCAAATCCGGTAGTAAAAAAAACAGTTTTTGATAACTTACAAATAATGGCCTATCTGCAAACTCCACCTATACAAATTAACATGTGTGGAACTTACCTGATATTGTACGATGGTTATCATCCCAACATTATTATATCTTACCTTTATAATATGATCTCCAGGCTTGATTCTACCGTCTCTTGCTGCAACACTATCTGCATGTACGGCACTAACATATGTTACACCAGCGGCTCCTTGTAAGCTGAACCCTAATCGGCTATTCCAGCCTCTGTTTAGCTCAATAGCGTAAATCTGAAAATTCAAATTATTAGTAACAATAGCAGATCAAAAGTTATATGAGCCTGTACCTCAACATCTTCATTGATTTTTGTAGGCTGTTCTTCTGCTTTCTTGTGTTCAATTCTCTTTTCTTCATTTTTCCTTTCTCTATGTGCATCATCTTTCTTTGTCCTCTTTAGTGTTCCCGTATCAGTCTTATCTGTAACTTTGGATGTAGATGGCTTCTCATTAGCTGGAACGCTGCATGGGGGATGAGCTGTTTGATAGGCTGGATTCTTATGGCTGAAAGCTCCTTTGTCAACTGGTATATGCGGCATACTTGCAGGTTCTTTTGGATAACTGTCACCACATTCAACTTCAGTACTCTTTAGGTCATCGTTGCCCAGGTTGTAAGTCAAATTGGGTGCATCAAGTACTTCAGGATCTAAATTGTTTAGCTCATAAGCATTATGAGCCAGAGAAAAGTTAAAACGTGGTTTCCTTGCAGCTACTGGGGTTTGATTGGGGTTGTAAAGATCGAGCGAGCTTGGCCTGGATGGTCTGTCATCATCTGGTTCCATAGTGAAAAGTGAATTGAAGGCATCATCATCAAATGGATGTGTGCAGTTTCTTAGGAGACCTTCATGGAACTGTTCTTCATTTATAAGATAAGTAGTGGAAGCATCTGTCATATAGGAAGCATCAGATGGGTAAGGTTGACGACGTATTCTTCTAGGTGAAGTAGTGGGCGATAGAGATTGCCTGTATGTGTCTTGATTGCCTGAGGGTAACAACTTTCGAACTGCTATGTCGTTTAACATATCAACTGCTTCTTGCCTGTTAGGAACACACGGTTTACATTTAACAAAAACGGGATAGAAAATACACGCTATGGAGTTAAGGGCAACTTTTGAAAATAATTAATACCTACCTTAGATGTGCTTTCTTTGAAAAGGAAGTTCTTGGGGTAGTTTCTGTTGGAGAGAGAGCAGCGACTGGGGTTTGAGCAGCATCTCTATACAAACGCAATCGTACAACATCACCAGCTTGCCTTAGGAACTGAACTGCTTGTTCGTGTGACATTGGTGATATTTCTACATCGTTAACCTGAAAGAATGTTGAATGTGTAAATATACTCGTAATTCTTTTTAGACATGTCGATATCTTGGTACTTTGATAAGAAATTTAAAAACCTTTAAAAGCAGCAAAACAAACTGTAATTACATAATATACGATAATTATTTTTTTTTATAGATTCTAATAATAATAATAAACACGAAGCTCATAAATACTAAACTTTCCGGAGGTAACCTCTGTGTTGATATCAACTCATGGGCGGTACCAGTATTGACATAGTCTTTTGGAGTTGTCAAATGATCTAACACCGACTTGGATGAACTGGACACTCACGAGAAGGCTTCTTACGAAATTCCGGTGCCTTCACACCAACTCATCTGTCATAAAACTTTACACACCTCGGAAAGAAGGCGGCAGAGGATTAATCCATATAAAGAACCTCTGCTTTAAGCAGGAAAGAAAGATGCGACAACGTTTTCTTGCATCGCATGATGAACTGATGAAGTTGGTGGTGTGCGAGGATAAGGATTATACTCCACTTAGGCTGGGTTAGCGCAACTATGAGTTGGACGTCCCAGTTGACCACGACAGTATAGTCCAGTGGAGTGACAAGGCTATGCATGGAAGGTACCCCAAACACATGCAGGCAAATAATGTTGATAAAACCTCTTCGCTTATGTGGTTGGTTGGGGGGCAACTGTACCCGGAGACGGAGGGTTTAGTGATGGCCATTCAGGATAGGGTTATAAAAACTAAGAACTACGAGAAGCATTGCCTAAAATTAGAAGTGGCGGATAAATGTCGAAAATGCGCAGCTGTTGGAGATACCATTGAACACGTCATGGCAGCATGTCCTGCCCTCTCAGACTCAGCTTACTTAGGCAGGCATAACCAGCTCGCCAAGATCATCCACCAACAAATTGTTTTGAAATACAGCCTCCTGAACCCGCCAACAACACTAGCCTACTACAAGTATTCTCCGGAGGCGGTGCTGGAGTCGGATGACTTTCTCCTGTACTGGGACCCACTCATGATAACGGACCGCACTGTGGACTTCAATAGGCCAGACATTGTCCTGATAAACAAACAGATGAAGCTTGCTGTGATCATAGATATTGCTGTACCGCTGTCCTATAACATTCAGAAAACTGAAATTGAAAAGATCACCAAGTATGAAAACTTGGCATATGAAATAAAAAACGTATGGAAACTCCAGAAGGGGGCTATATATCCCTTCGTAATGTCGGCGGAAGGAATAGTCACCAAAAATTTCATGGGAAATCTAAAGGAACTCGGACTACCAAATGACATCCTCAACGTGGGGCAGAGGGCGGTTCTGCTGCAAACATGTCACATAGTCCGAAAATTCATCAGCTATGTGGCGACCTCAAACACTTTTGCTGTGTTGGAGCACCGGAAGTCAGACTACTGATAATATCGGCATAATGGGATATGATGAATTTCATCCCCATCCACCGTGCCGAGCCCCAAGATCGCGCGCGGGCGGTCGGTCAAAAGATTTCCAGTAGTAATACTGAGAAAGTGTATCGTTTATTTCAAATAATAATAAAAATAATAATAATAAAATAATAATAATAATAATAATAATAATAATAATAATAATAATAATAATAATAATAATAATAATAATAATAATAATAATAATAATTCTAATCCTAATGTAGTGCAAACAGAAACACAAACTCTATACTGGGACAGAACAGTATTAACGGATCACAATATACGTCAAAATAGACCAGACATCTTGTACTGGGATAAATTGAAGAAAGATGTGACCATAATTGACATAGCTGTACCACATGTGAAAAACAAAAAGAGTGCAAGAAGGGAGAAAATTGCCAAATACTTGGACCTCGCGAGAGAGCCGAAAACTATATGCGACGAGCCTCGGTGGTTCAGAGGCAAGAACGTGTGCCCCTGAACCGAAGGGTACTCGATTCGATCCCAGGGTTCTCCTCTCACTTTTTCAGTACAAACTGTAACATTAACATCAACCGAGGTTCTGGCATTGTATCTGAGCAAGTTTAATGTCTGCACGTTCCACCCTTCGGACGGGGCGTAAAGCCGTCGGTCCCGTGTCTATGCGATGTTGGGCACGTTAAAGATCCCTACCCTCCTTACAGAAAGGAAGGGCTCCGGCAAAATTTCCAGGATAGTGAGGTGAAACTGCTCCCTGGCGTCGGTGATTGGCCATAGTCGCGGAAATAGGCTAACGTTAAAGAAACAAAAAACACACACACACACACACACACAAAACTATATGCGACGTCAAGACGGTAAACGTTCCGATTATCATCGGCGCAACAGGAGAAGTTCCTGTATACATGCATGCTGCCTTAGATGACCTGAAGATACCCAAGGACAGGATATTTCTCCTACAAAAGCGTGCCATTTTAGACACCTGTAGGATAGTCAGGAAAAAAATAACAGAAAAGTGCACGTAGATAGAAAAAAAAACATATTAAAACAAACCACACTCCATACCATGCAATATAAAACGGTTATATTTATTTGCTGGGTACTTTGTCACAAGTCGTAGTATGACCTGCAAACCTTAAAAAAGTGAATCAACCGATAATAATATTAATATTAATAATAATGATAATGATGATGATGATGATAATGCTGCTGATGATGATGATGATGATAATAATGATGATGATGATGATGATGATGATGATGATGATGATGAGGATAAGGATGAGGATGAGGATGATAATGATAATGATGATGATGATGATGATGATGACGACTATGATGATGATGACGACGACGACGATGACGACGATGATGATGATGATAATTATTATTATATAATTGTTATATAATAATAATAACAATAACAATGTTTATTGTTACAGATACATCAAATTTTAACAGACTGTTTAACTGAACAGGTATTATCATAATAAATGCAATACTGCCTCACAAAACTTCAAATGAATTATGAAACTAAATGTGAGAGAACAGTGTGAAACAATTAGCAAAGTACTTATAATTATAACAAAAAAAATGAGTCCCAGAAGAGGATGCACCTAAATAATGCGGCAATTATCCAAATCACAAGCTGGGCTATTATAAATGATGCACAAATTTAAAGTTAATATATGGGTTACTCAGTCTAACCAAATATTAAGATCACTTTTTTCAGCTCACACAAACACAAACACACACATACGCGGCACGCAAGCGCAGTGTTTATTTTTGAAAGGATTATCGAGAAAATAACATTTTGCTGATAAGACATAAACTTTGGGTGATCAATGTCCTTCGTATGCAACTATTAAAAACTGAGTTGAAAAAAGGACGATTAAATGTCAAAGATGAGCATCGTTTTGGGAGACCAATTTCTGTGACCACTCAAGAAAACATTGATCTGTCTATGAAACGATCTTAGAAGATCGACGTATTGGGCTAAAACGTACAGCAGAAGCATTGCACATTTTCTCTGAACGTGTGTTTTACATTGTTCATCACGATCTGATGATTAGAAAGCTTTTGGTAAATTGATTCCGATGTGCTTGAGCGCTGATCAGAAGCTGTTGCACATTACTTTACTTTTTTTTAAACATCTTTTTGACTACTTTAATGTACATAGTAACAGCTATAAAATTTATAATAGAATGAATTAATTAATTTAAATTACATCTTATATTAGTTAAAAGTAAGCCTTGGAAGGTGACGACGGTTGCTTTTCCCATGGCTCTATTCGTGCTACTCTGGATGATTCAGCGACTGCTGCTGAATAGTCAGATTGCACTATGCAAGGAACGTGCTTATTCGCATGTTGACTATGCTGTTATATGATATGTTGGCCGTGTTAGATGTAACGGACATTCGTGAGAAGCGATGGTGTGCATTATGATACTTGTTATCTTGCATTTGTTCGACAACGTCGAGGGAAATGTGACACCGTCTTGAAGAAGATTCCTCAAATTTTTTGACTCGCCTTGTCACTATAGACGAAACATTAGTTCTCCCACTATGATCCAGGGACTAAAGAGCAATCGAAAAAATGGAAGCACTCAAGTTGTCCACGACCCAAAAATTCCGTGTTTAGAAGTTGGTTGGCCAGCTTGTTTCTTCAGTTTTGTGAAACAAAAATGGTGTAATTCTGATAGATTTTCTGGAACAAGGTACTGCCGTCAAAGCATACTGCAGTGAGTCGCTAACTAAGTTACGCAAAAAAAATTGTGGGAAAATGTTGCGTAAAGCTGACCAAAGGTGTGGTTCTTTTACAAGACAACGCCCATGCACACGAGTCGTGGATTGCACTGTAACCAATTGACAAAACTGTGTGTTTAATTGGTTGACCACCCGCCCTATTTCCGGATTTAGCACCATCACACTATTATTGATTTCCAAACCAGTTGACCATCATTATTCACAGGTTCTCGCTTTTGGTTTTGATGGTAAGCTTGAGACGGTCTTTCAGGACTTCTGAATACGCAGCACTAGAGTAAGAGCAACGATGGTAGGCACAGGTACAAAATAACACGCCCCCAGCCCCCAAACTCGTCATCGTCCTCGTCCTCCTCCTTTTCATTGTATTCAGCAAGCATCTCACTCAACTTCTTCTAGCATACTCTTATTTGTTTTTCCATCAAGCGTATCTTATCTTTGTCATTTTAGTGAATTTTCTTTAAAAAAAAAATCTCCAATGAGATCCCGACTTTTGCATTTTGAAAAAAATTCTTCAAATGAGCGCAAACTAGGACCTCCTAAAACTAAAACCTAAAACCCTCAAAATGCCAAGTTGCGATTTGAAACGTCAAGATTCGCAAAATTTAGGCAAAGAACCTGAAACACATACGGATTATGTAAAGAAAATGTCGCAATACGAGTGTTCTGGAAACCCTTAAGTTTCAGCTTAAACCACCATTGTCCTTCATTTTACTAAAATATTTACAGAAAATTCATTTCAAATAGACCCTTTCTCTGATGCTTTGGCTGTAGGTTTAGTTAAGTTTATGGTTTAACAGTCTATAATTTTTAGCTAATTTTCTTAGAAAAAAAAAATCGTTATTGGGGAGACCGTGACTTTTCAATTTTAAAAAGAATTCTTCAAATAGGCGCAAACTAGGCCCCCGGGTTTACTTTCAGTTTTTATCTGTTTGCATATATACAAGGTGACGCATTTCTACGGTAAAGCTCAATATAATTGTTATTATACAAGATACGAGAAAACATTGTATACGTTAATTATAGGGTGTCTTGAGCTGCATCTTAAAAAATATTTTGACAATCACAGGTGGTCCATAAGTCGTTGGTGATCCCTACAATTGTTTTTTTCGAACACCCTTATATTATTGAATTTTTATAGAAATGTGATGCATGTTTGTACGAAAAAAATGGAGACGCACTAAGTGCATTTTGGTAGCAAATTTTCATTAAATCCTTCAAATTTCAATGAACCAATTTGCTATTAACCTAAGGTTTGTTGGCTAGGAAACCAATTTTTCTCGGAAATATTTAAGTTTATTTTCGGGAAATTTTTGTACATTTTCAAACAGTGAGTGAGTTTGATAAAATATGGTACATTGTTTCTCCCATATAGGCTATACCGGTAACCAGATTGATGCCTGCTTGCATTAGAGACACATTTCTTACTAAAAACATTTTTATGAAAATTCACTTCACATAAAGCACTTGCTGCGTCCAGACTCATTTTAATCTTCACATTTCAAAACTTTCAATTCGCTTAATGGCCTGCTTATTTAAAGTCCACCTTTCCACTTTATACGTTATAACACTTTATACATATGACTTGATGAATCTCTTTCTCAGGTCCAAGTTAAAATGTTTATTAGTAGGAAGGGCATTTTGTCAATCGATTGCTTGTTTTGCCATCGCGATTTTTCTCAAAGTACCTTGCTACACTTACCATTAACCATAATAATACTCCCAAGGCCCGTGAACATTTCTTGTCAAGTTGTTGACCGTTTAGCTTCATATCCATTTTTGCAGTACTATATTTACTTAGCTTCATTAATTTTGTTTTTGTCGTAATGATTTTAACTTTAGTTCCTCATAACAACCATCCAGTACACTCTGAATCCTTTGTAAAGATTTTTCATATCAGCGCTATATCATATTATGCAATGAAATCGTTGTCCGTTGATTTAGATTCCTGCTGTCTCTTCTTTCGCCCTATTTATTGTACGTCATAAATAAAGTGGCCACATATGTCGTTAATTAACATTCTTGCCGTAACTTTTATTTATTTTTGCTTCAGTTGATTGCATTTCTGGGCGTTAATAGTTCTTAGTAGTAGGTAATAAATAGTGCAAATCAAATATTGTTAATAAAAGAAAATCGTACTTACTGCTATAATTTTGTCTCCTGCTCGAATTCTTCCGTCTGTTAATGCAGGTTCTCTGACAAGGGCTCTGACATAGTGACCTAGGGCACTATCATCTTCTTTTCTTAACGTGAAACCCAAGGACCCTTGAATTTTCGTAAGTGTGATTTCAAATTCCTATAAATAAAAGACAGATTAGTAACATACCATCTTTCACGGGTTTATATGTTTTGGTTTAACTACTCGCACATAAATTTCAGGGAAAATCAATAATAAGATAATGCTGGATCTATAATCAATTAATAACTCCATAGAAAATAATAGTTTGAGCCATCTTCACAAAATGAAAGATTTTTTATCTACAAAACACCTATAAATTCACGGGTGAAGAATATCATTTAGGTGAAGATTGGTATACTGTTTTTAGCGCTGTTCTTTGTAAACCCTTAATTTCAGGTACCCGAAATAAAATGTTTGTCAAAGTACAATGTGGCTCTTTTTACTAAATAAAAAGAGATGTACATGTACGCTGCCTGTCTGACAAAGATCCCAGTATGTGTAAAAATAATACAAACTATCTCTGACAGCGACTTAAAGTGCTCTTTTTGCAAAGCTATCTATTATTGCAGTAATGCTTCAACCTTTAAGGCAATAATAAAATTCATTTTGTGGATGGCGTTTAGCATCTTTATGATATATCTAAATACTTGCCCCATATCTTTTATTATATGCTTCAAACGTATTTTCACTTGGGGAGGAGCCGGAATAAGAATATCCACCGCGAATCGATTGCCGGTCCCAGAAACGTTTTGAGAGTTAGGATATGGGGCCGGAGAGGTTGTAATGGAATATTCTTTGCCCGGTTATAGATCGCGAGACCTAAAAAGATTCTGCTTCCCAAACTCACGGAGGTGTTTTAAGCTAATTCAGCATGGAGGTATGTCCAACAAATGGCATCAAATAAGGGCTGTCTTCATTTTTAAAACAGAGGGGAAGACTATACGGTGGAGTATACATGCCCATCAGTCTTGCGAATACGTCCTTCTAACTAAACATGTCTAAAAAGGATAATAGATAGGTTTATATTCAAGAGAGATCGTTCGAGATTAGCTTCTGCATAGAAACCAAGACGCTTACTAGAAAGGCAAATCAACGAAAATAGCACATACATGGTAACGCTCGACGAAGAAGGGTTTGTCTACTAAAAACGCAATAGCTGTGTTTTTCAATGTAAAAGAGGCCTTTGTCAAAGCGATGACTAATACCATATGAGCAGCAATACAAGCCAGGGAGTCTCACTGGGCCTTAGTTAGTTGTGAATTTCGATGGTGATGTTGTCAGGTCAGATCCACAGGGCAGCTCATTTACGGGTGTTTAGTCCTGCACGGTTTCTCGAAAAGTATTTACATCAATTTCCCATTTATGCGCAATTAATGGGCCTATTCTAATCACCAGCTAGTTCCTCGGTAATGCTTGTGCGTTCAAACAGACAGTCTGCAATATAATAACAGAATGGTGTATTAAACTGTGGCTCGTCGTCAATATTACGAAGACGAGATAAGACTATTTACCAAAATACGACAGCTCAGGACCCTAGTCATGCCTGGGAATCCCCCAGTCGTTTTGCGACAGTTTATATAGCTGTGGTAGACTCTGGACCTCAAACTAATATAGTGAGTGTAAGGAAAGAAAAGCCACCTTCTGGCAGCATAGTACCACGCACTAGACGACAACAAAAAACCAAAAAAAAAGTTCCTGTATACTTATGTCCAAAACCCTTTTCTTTTCTAGATACAGAGTACATTCTTTTTCAACTTTCTGCGATAGATAATGTGATTTTCTACAAAAAGTTCCTTTTGATTTGTTGTCGTATTTATGGCCAAAACCCTTTTGTTTCCGAGTGACAGTGTATTTTTTTACCTTTTGATTTCTTTTTAATTTTATTCCACTTTAGTAAAGACAACATAACCAAAATTGTTACAAAATATCCCCTTACAGGTTGCCACATTGTGTAAAAATATTAACCGTTATAAGCAACCAGTGGTGGAATGAGAGGGGTTCATTATCATTAAGTTGATTAAATAAATTAGTACGGCGTGGCGCTGTAAAAATTATTATTGATTATTATTAATCATTCATATTCTCTCGAGTAACGAATGAAATAGTCTGGACGCAGCAAGTGCATTATGGTAGTGAATTTTCATAAAAAGGTTTTTAATGGCAAATATGCCTTTTTTTTAAATAAAGCAGGCATGTGTTCCCTAGCGGAAAAACTGTTATCTTCCAGTATAAGAGCCTGCTCTGTTTGACCGACCGATCATGCACCAAGGAGCAGCCCCTTGGGTCACGAAATATAAGTACAAAAAGGGTTGTAGATCTTAGTGAATATGGCTGTCGGAGTGTACGCTACAATTCTTGAGGCCTAAGTTTATGCCACTCTGATGTTGCCTAGCCAACAGGTCGCGATAACGCGTATACATCTGCCCGGGCAGTTACTAGCGAGCTCTGAATGCAGTGGGCTCGCTCAGAATCAGATGAGTGCTGATTCACGGATGTGCAGACCTCTTATGGGGAGCTGGCCAGAACCAAATTGGTCAGCTGACGTGGATCTCTGAAGGAGTGGAGTGAAGAAAACGGAAAAGCAAACAAATTACGAAACTTTGTCCTATACAGATTTCTCTCAGACTGGACTCCCCTTAGGCATAAATTAAAAACAGGTATTCGATGTTTTGAGCAAATGCGCGATGCAAACTATGTATAATTACTGGAGGACAGTCAGTGACTGCGAACAACTAATAACCTTCATAAGGACGGATAAAGCAAAGAGGCAGGACAGAGGTATCAAATAGCGCTCCGCCAGTTAACTAAAGTCCTCAGAGGCCACTGCGGGTTAGCGAAGCATTTCTCTTTGATGCGGATAGAAAATTATCCCGTTTGTCTGCAATGTGGCAAGGCAAAATAAACGTCGGACTACTATCTGTAGAAAGGCCAGGCGCTGAACAAGTAAAAACCTTCATGACCGAGCCGCATAAACCAAACAGCCAGGACAGAGGCATCAAATAGGGCTCAGCCACTTAACTAAAGCCATCAGATGTCATTGCGGGTTAACGAAGGGTTTATTTGTGATGCCGATAGAAAATTATCCCATTTTTCTGCAATGTGGCAAGACGCAATAAACGTCCGACTACCATCACCAGAAAGGAGAGGCGCTAAAAATTTCAAAACAGAAATGTTGATGGAAGGTCTTTCTTTTTAGTGAATTTTCTTGGAAAAAAATGTACTAATGGGGAGATCCCGACTTTTGAATTTTGGATTTTTTTTTCAAATAAGCGCGAACTAGGACCCCTAGAACCCATATCCAGGGTCAGTTTCAATTTATATATATATATATATATATATATATATATATATATATATATACATATATACATATATATATATATATATATATATATATATATATATATATATATATATATATATATATATATATATATATATATATATATATAGATGTCACACCGACAACTCAAAAAGTAATGGGTCGATTTTGATAAAATTTAATGAGTACCTTCCTTTCGCAAGTGGCTAGGATAAGTTCGTTAGCCAGAAAAATCGGCACAGGTTTTCCCGGAAACTTTTGCGTTTTCTTTCCGGAAAATAATTATATCTCAGGAGATAATAGAGCTATGGTAATCAAATTTGGTACACAAGTGTACGACATTAAAGGGAAACTATATACAAAAATTTAGATATCTATGTTGCAGGAAAAAACGTTATAAAAAATATTTGGTGCCAGATTATTTCTATGAAAATTCACTATCATAACGCACTTGCTACGTCCAGACTTTTTAAAAAACGATTTGAATTTCATTTTATTAAAATCATCATGACCTTGTTCGCGAATAGCTCGGGAAAATTTAAAGACTGAACAAAGGACGAGTGTGAGTAGTTGTAGGACTGCAAAAGAAACTATCACTAGCCTTACCACTTCTGTTACTAATATTATACTACCTAAGAAATAGACACAAAAAGTTACACAATATTATAAATATATACCCAAACTACGAATGAAGTAATATCGGTAATGCAATATCGGGGATACAATACTGGATGATCTAATATCGGATGTTTCAGTAACAAATAATCCATCGGATGACATACCGAGTGACTATTGTTGGGTCCGGTTGTTGTGTGGATTTTAAAAGCAACTATGGATTATTTAGCGCTATATGAAAAAGTGTTGAATTGACTGGACACATATATCTGAATTCATTAAATTTTCTATGTTCGCTAGGTATTGTTAAACTTTCCAAAGCATCTAACTTGCGATAATCAGTGGTTGCTTTTAATAACTTAACGTAACTATTGACTGGTTCACGCCCGAATCGATCATATATTTGGCAACGCTGGCTTTTCCTACTCTATTAAATCTGAAATGAGTTATGTGCTATTTGAATCTTGTTAGTAATCTCCACCCTTGTCCAATTGTAACGGTTGTGTTTTTATTCACCATCATTACTGCCTTACTGACGTAAAGAAAAACCCAAGAAGCTAAAATAATAGCAGGTAACTTTGTCTCTGAAAAGCAATTCAAATTTTAGTTTCAAAATTATCTATTGAAAATTCTCTAATAACTATTACTATCGTAATGCCCGTACTGCGTTCCTTTTATGTACGTTAAAATTCAAATATCGAGAGACAGAATGTTTCCTCAAGTAAGAAAGATCAAGATCGTTCTATAAGTTTCTAGATAAAGTACAACTGACGTCATCATGATGTAATAGCGTCGTCGTCAGGCAATAACCGTTGAAGAACACGAACCCAGGCGTAGGTCGCGGAGTCTTCGCATTCAAGAGTAGATCTTTCGCTCTACCTCCTTCCGACGCATGAAGCTAGAAAGAGATCACGAACGACCGTTAGAAAACACGCGGCAAATTTGGCGAAGAGTTCTGCGTGTGACGCTGGCATCAGGGAGACCGGTTCCGAACGCCTTATGTTTATCTTAATTTTTCAGGAGTACTAAATTGAGTCGCTCCCACAACAATTTATATCAATAGATTTAAGTATTTACATTTTTTTAATATCTGTTTAATTGAACAACAATTCCTCCCTAAAACTTCTCAATCCTGTTGACGACATGAGTGAAAATTAGTCATATCTACTATCTAGATCTCTATAAATTAAGTAAGTATCCCAGTAACAGTGTTCTGACTTGAAGATCTCACAAATATAGGACTTTGGGCAGAACAGCATAAAAGCCGAGTAAGTATTGATTATCTTAACATCTTCAAAGCTTAAAAAGTGTTCTTTATCTTGTAAATAATAAATTTGAGAGATAGGTACATTCAGGTTAGGGTTTAGTAGGTGATGGTGACATCACTATGGTCCGGATTTGGATCCACTTGAGGTCAATCGCGAGATATCACTCACGAATAACAACCAAATAAATACGTTCGTCTTTTATAGGTCCTTTACCTGAAAATCTCTTGAACGGTTACACTAGGTCATACTAGGGGGTGGACTTTCAATTCTCTTATGACGATTACACAATATGGATGTTTCCGCAAGTATTACAAGATATTTGATAAATGTCAATAGTAACCTTTCCTCTATCCCAGAGCTCTTTAAGTTATAAACTTTCTAGACGACTCTTAAGTCATTATCTTTGAATAGTTTCTCTCACCCTCTTGCAAGAAAATCGTAGAATTGAAGCACATCAAACTTTTTGGTTGGCACCTCGGATTTAAGCTTCAATGTCTTAATGTTACTTTAATTAGTAACTAATTTATCTACATTATCTAGAGATAAACCATTATAGATCGCAATGTCTATAATTTTGCACATTTCTGAATTGTATTGCTTACTGCTGAAAGGAAAACTGACTAACCTCCGGAAAAAAAGCTCAAACTGGAAATTATGTGGCCAGAGGAATGATTTAGAACTGATGGTATAAAGCAAACTGTAGAAGTTTCTCGACTATAAACGTCTAATTCTAATCGCTCTAAATGTTTGATGATGAGAGTTTTAACAAAGCAAATTTCGTAACTGAATTTGATTAAAGAAAATTTACTGATTGAATTATCAACAAAATTATTGCTGTTATCTTTAGTAAGGTCAAATAATATGGCAAGAATATCTCAACTACACCATCCTTTCAGCAAGGTCACTGTTAAATGGGCTCTCGAGGAGTTTGGGAGCGAAGGAAGATAACGGATTTCCCATTGTGATTTCCTCTGTTTGTCAATAACACCTCATGCCAACCCAAAACAAACCCTCAGACATACAAAGTGACGTTAACTTAATACATTCCTCCACCTATATGTCCGATAGCTAGTCATCATGAAGCATGTCCCGAAGATACTGAAGAGTTATGTCGATTCGAATGGTAGTCAACAACGTCTTGAAATTGAAAGACATGAGTACTTCATCTGGTTTCAACCTGATATCTTTGATTCGATTAATGAATTCAGTGGAATTTTCCACCGAAAAACTTCGAATGTACTGAGTTCTTTAGATAACCATTTGGAAAGTTCACAAGTCGGGGAACCGACATGAACTTTTGGAGATAATATATACAAGGTATCATGGGGTTAGATAAGGTGACTCTCCTACTGGTATTTTCATCTATTAAATTAACGTAACTTTTGACTATACTTTTAACCCGAGTAAAATAGCAGAAAGGGGGTATCTTATTATTTACTTAAAAGGACCGGTTCTGCTGATATCTTACACTCTACCAACGGTTACTTTAGCGGGATACTGAAGGAGACAACTTCGTTGTCGAAACACGTGTCCAGCCGATAACACTCTGTTATTTTTTTTTGCGATTTTTGAGGTTATTCTGCTTCTTGTTTCAGTGTCCATCCACAATGTCCAACCTCGGTCATTTATCATATAATTTAACAATCCTAGTTTTTTTTTCGATGGATATTGATCAAATTGCAGATATACGTTACTAAATTAAAACAGCTCGAAAATGTATGCACGTCTTTGTGAGATGCGACCCATTTTATGAGATTACTATCATCGTAAACTATACCTTCAGTGTATATGCTATAAAATTTGAGAGGACATTTACTCCAGGTTCTCTTGTAGATAAAATGTTATCTAATGTTATTTAGAATAAAAAATAAGCCCCTATTATTCAGATCACTGGCTTTTCTTAGTTCAAACAGATGACTCCTTTATTGGGAAAGCATTTAGTAAACATCTTTCAATTAAAATACAGACGTTGAGAGTATTTCTCTGGCTACAAAAAGGTTTCTTTTCTTCTCTGTAACCGTTTTCGCTATTTGACAGCATCATCAGAGAGGAGATAATTTTTTTAAAGAATTTCCATGAAAATTTTCATTTTTTTTTCAAATTGGCGCAAAAAGAGCCCCTAGAACCCACATCTGAGGACTTCATATGTATGTATGTATGTATGTATGTATCTATATATATATATATATATATATATATATATATATATATATATATATATATATATATATATATATATATATATATATATATATATATCTATATATATATATATATATATATCTATATATATATATATCTATATATATATATATATATATATATATATATATATATATATATATATATATATATATATATATATATATATATATATATACATATATATATATATATATATATATATATATATATATATATATAGGGTGACATTAAAGAAACTACAATGCATAGTCCCACGCGATAGAGAAAAAAATCAATCAAAGTTCCTGCACACGTATGTGCAAAACCCTTTTCTTTTCGAGATACAGTGTATGTTTTTTAACTGTGTTTCTTTTAGTGAATTTTTATTTTAAAAAATTTACTAATAGAGAGGTATCGATGGTGAGACTTTGCAAATTTTTTTTAAATGAGCGCGAGTTAGGACCCCTAGAACCCATATCCGGGGTCAGTTTCAATTTATATATATATATATATATATATATATATATATATATATATATATATATATATATATATATGTATATGTATGTATGTATGTATGTATGTATCTATATATATATATATATATATATATATATATATATATATATATATATATATATATATATATATATATATATATATATAGGGTGACATTAAAGAAACTACATAAATAAATATATATCCGTCTGATAACTCAAAAAATAATTAACCTATTTCAATGAAACTCGGCAAGTGCCTTTCTTTTATTAATGGCTTGTATGAGTTCGTTGGCCAGGAATATCCGACGAGGTTTTACGGGAAAATTTTGAGTTTTCTTTCAAAAAAAAATTGGTCTCCGAAAATAACAAAGCTGCTTTAATGAAATTTACTATATATATATATATTGCCTTAGGAGAGACCTTACTACGTACCAAAATTCAACTTTCTAAGTTTATAGAAAATTGAGTTATTCAAATTAAGAATTTGGAACTGCTTGAAATAGCGTTTTCGAATCTCACTTAAGCCTGACCCATCAGTACATAAGCTGTCAAGGAGTATATTAATACACGAAAACAGTAATGTGCCGCTGTTTAGTCAATGACAGCTATTATTGTCATTGACTCATGATGTTCATTTTTAAGATTCAGAGAAATGTCAATAATACTGAATTCACTGATTGTTAATCATTGGCTGCATTTACGATTATATATAACCCTTTTATAATTTATTACCTCTGTATTATAATTATTTATTATATTTAGGTAGTGTGGGTAAGTATTCAAGGTTTAAATCTTAGTTTAGAAAGCGTCAAATATTTCACCGAAAGTAGTCAATGAATACTCTTACCTACCATAATTTATGATATTATCATTGAGTTTTACCATCTCTATTTAGTCAGTGGTAATCCGCTATGGTATTTAAACAAAAAGACATCTTCTGATTTTATGATATCCTGATCCGAGATGTGAACAATTTGATATTAAAATCATATGGTTGGCGACCAGATAATGTGACGGCAGCAAAATAAAGTGAACTAATTGTCTACATTTTACCAAGTCGGCATACTTTCGTTGCTGCTGATAAGTGTGTCTTTTAAATGTGCAACGACAAATACTAATTAGGGTGACTTTGGAACGTGTAGCCGGTGATAGCGGTGCATCTCGGGAAGTGTGGGGGGTCAGGAAAACTTTGCAAAATCTAGTGCTCTAGAAGCCAAGTGGAAATATTTTTTTTTAATAATTGGGAAGTGTTTTTTTTTTAAATTTGTAAGTATATAAATAATGTAAGTCAAACTAATACAATATGTTAGTCTAACGGAAAATCTTTATAAAAATAAAAAAAAAGGTTCAGGACGGAGCAAGTGCGTTATGGTAGCGAATTTTCATTAAATGCTTAAAATTTTAAAACTCAATATTCTATCAACCTATAAAGTTGAATTTTGGTATTTATTAAGGTCTTTCCCAAGGCGGCAAGGCCGCGGACGAGCCTTGAGGGGATAAAAGGCAACATATCCACAAAATTTCATCAAAATAGCTTTGTAATTTTCGGAGATAAAAAATCACTTTGTTGTTTACTCGATCACTATCATTTTTATAATATTTGCTTTTCGTTCTAATCAAAAAGTATTTATTTATGGTCTAAAAAATATTTATATTTTCAATTGCTTAATTGATCAGACGATTAGATAGACAGTATACATTTTTAGTGAATTTTTATTTTAAAAAATCCACTAATAGAGAGGTATCGATGGTGAGACTTTGCAAAAATTCTTGGAGTAATTATTGTTTGAAAAACTATGGTTTGAGCATTTAGAGACATTTTTGAGAAGCAGTTCTGAGGCAGTGGTGTGCGTTGATAAGAGTTTATAATGTGGCTCAGTGTAGCCTTGAGTAGGAACTGCTGTTGGTGTTGAAGTTGCTCAGTGGAACATTATGTAGAAACTGCTGTTAAAGTAAGCTTGCTCAAAGAAGCCTTGAGTGTAAATAGTCATTGATGTTGAGTCGCTCAGTGGAGCGTGTAATTGGTAATTGTTTGATGAACTAATAATCCAATGCCCCTCGTATATATTAGGTTGTGCTTTAGATGAACGATGGTGTGTTCAGGTATATTCTTAATTACAGGTTAGTGATGTTGTTACTGGACACATTTGGCGCCCGCTCGCCCGACTCATTACGCCCGTACCTTAAGCTTCGCCATCATTCTGATAAGTAATAAACCTTTAGCATGATTACTCTTGAGTAGATAACACAACTGTTAAGTAATATATCGACTGGTGATTGACTGTTGAACTATTTTATTATATTATGTGACCGTTAGTCGATTGTTATTATTATAATAGGTTACTTCTATTGTTTGATAATAAATGTAGGTAGGATTGAGCGCTAATGTGTTAAATGTTTACTCCGATATCTAAGTCAAATTGACCGAATCGAGTAAAGAAAAAGTGCAAGAAACAGTTAGATAGTGAGAACATTGGCAGGAGATCTTAGGTAATTGAGAAGATAAATAAATACCACAGCCACCGTGAGTAAATTGAATTTAAAGTACTGTTTAAAGGTTAGGGGCATTGGAGCATAAGGTTCAAAGTTGAATGCAGTGGCTTTATTGATAAGCTGAAAGAATACAACCGATATTATAATTCAGCCGCCGACGACGTCTGGATAGGCAACACGTTAAACAGCAAAGTGTAAGGAGAGTTGTATAAGATGGGTGACAGTGAAGACTATTCTGCTGATGAGGGAAAACGCAAGGCTTTTCCAATATCTGATATTTTCCAAAGAAGTAAGAAAATGGCACGAACACCAGAAAAAAATATGAAAAGCGAGAGTAATAAGTTGGATATAATGTTAAACATGCTAACGGATTTAACAGAGAAGATAACCAAAATAGAAGACAAACAAGATAAAATTATAGCTGAGATGAAAGTGATTAAAGAAGAAAATAAAAACATGAAAATGGAAAATGATCAATTAAGAGGTAAAGGATATTAAAAAGAAATTAAATATTCTAGAAGAGGAGAAGAAAAGAAAGAATATAGTTATACAGGGGCTAAAAATGAACACAAACGATGCAAAGAGTTTAAAAGAGAACATGGGTATTTTTTTGAAACAGAATTTAGAAGTAAATGTTGAAATAAAACAAGCTAGGAGACTCAGTGAAAAGGTTTGTCTTGTTGAACTTTATAAAATAGAGGAGAAAATAGAAATTATGAGAAATAGATATAAATTAAAAAATTACAAGAATGAGATTGTGTATATAAATGATGATATGTCGAGGGAAGAGAGAAAAATTCAAAACGAATTGAGAAACGTAGCAAAAGATGAAAGAGCCAAAGGTAGAACTGTCAAGATTGGGTTTAAGAAGTTAATAGTCGAGGGACAGCTTTGGAAATGGGATGAAGAAAATGGCCTGGTTAAACAGGTAGAATATAATAGTGGTACGCATGAGACAAAAAATTAGGCAAGAATGAGTGGAAAAAGAGAACTGAACAGGCGAAGAAAAGGGCTACGTATACGGAAAAAGATGTTGGCATGTCAATAAGGGCTAGGGAGTTGTATAGGGACACGAGAGGAGCAAACGCAAATACCAATAAAGATAAAGAACACAGTAACCAAACAGGGAAATACCAGGTGAAACCGAAAACCGAGTATCTAAATCTGGGTACGTGGAACGTAAGGGGTTTGTATGAAGAGGGTGCTTTAAATAATCTAATTATGGAGGTCAATAAATATAGTATGCAAGTAGTGGCGTTACAGGAAACACACTTGAAAGGAAATGATATACAAAGGGTTGGAAACTATATCCTATTTACAAGTGGTAGTGATATGAGAAGGTATGGAGTCGCATTCTTAATAAGCGAAAAGCTACAAGATAAAGTTAAATGTTTCAAACCAAAGTCAGACAGATTATGTTCCATAAGAATTAAGGCAGAAGATAAGATGATTAGTATTGTAAATATGCATGCTCCAACAGAAGAAAAAGAAGAAGAAGAAGTGAAAGATAAGTACTAGGAAGAGCTGGAAAAAACGCTAGAAGATATACCAAAAAATGACGTGATAATTTTGATGGGAGACGCAAATGCAAAGATAGGCAATGAAGACATATATAAGTCAATAACAGGAGGTGAAAGTAAACATACGGCGAGTAATGACAATGGAGTAAGGTTGATATCTTTAGCAATAGAACAGAATATGAAAATAATGAGTACACACTTTAGAAGAAGAGATATACATAAGGGAACATGGACGATACCGGGACAAAATAAAACAAATCAAATAGATCACTTGTTAATAAAGGAAGAACATGCTTGGCTAATCACCAATGTGAAAACACGTAGGGGTGCGGAAGCTGATTCAGATCACTTCTTGGTAAAGGCTGTTTTAAGATTCCCAGATACGATTAAACAGACACAAAAAAGGAGGGCAGAAACTAGATACAATGTTAATGATCTACGAAAAGAAGAAATAGCCCTCAACTACAAGAAAAGAATAGACAAAGCTTATAGTAGTGATATGTTCCTGAATACAGACGGCATTGAAGAAAAATGGGAAAAGATAGAAAAGACGGTGACTGAGGCAACGAAAGCAACCCTGGAAAAGAGACGAAAACAAATAAAAAAGTACTGGATGAATGAAGAATGTAAAGCCGCACTAAAAAAAAGAGCAGTATTAAGACATCAAATGCTTCAGGCGCAAACGGAGGAAAACCTAGAAAAATATAACGAACAAAGAAAGAGAACAAAAAATATGTGTAGAACCCAGAAACGAAAATTTCTGGAAGACAAAATAAAAAATATTGAATATAAATATCAAAAAAATGAAATACGTAACTTCTACAAAGACGTGAAAGATATAAAAAGAGGCCACCAAAGCAAAGCAGTGTTCTTTAAGGATAAGGAAGGCAATTTGCTTGGAAACGATAAAGACATATGCAGGAGATGGAAAGAACATTTCGAAGAACTGCATAATGATGGAGATGAAGAAGAACTGAAAGAGTGTCATCAAGAGTTTTATGAAGAGGAAGAAGTTACAGAAGATCCAACGAAGCAAGAAATAGAAGAAATTATACAAACAATGAAAAACAACAAGAGTCCAGGTGAAAATGGCATTATGGCCGAAAATTTTAAATACGGAGGGACTACTTTGGTTGCCATGATGTATGAGCTAATAAAAGAAATTTGGAAAACAAAAGAAATGCCAAAAAAATGGAATAAGACCATCATGGTAACTTTATTTAAGAAAGGAGATATAACAGAATGCACCAACTATAGGGGGATAGCGTTACCAGATGTGGCCTACAAAATTTTAGCAACACTAATAAAGAAACGGCTAGAAAAATATATAGAGCCTTTGCTAGGGGAATATCAGGCTGGTTTTCGGAAGGGTAGGTCGACAGTTGACCAGATATGTCTGCTAAAGCAGGTTTTGACAGGCTGTTACGAGTACGAGATTCCAGTACACATGATCTTTGTCGACTTTAAGACCGCCTACGATTCAGTGAAAAGAAGTAAAGTAGTTGATATACTTAGAGAGTTCAGAGTACCCGAGTATATTGTGAAACTGGTAATAATGACACTATGTAACACCACGTGCGCAGTAAGGGTAAACGGAAATCTGACAGAAGAGTTTGATGTGAGAAGAGGAGTGAGGCAGGGAGATCCGCTGTCAACGTTACTATTCAATATAGTTCTGGAGAAAGTGATAAGAGAGAGTGGTATAAACAGAACTGGGAGCTTGTTTGACAGGAGTCATCAGTGCCTTGCTTATGCGGATGATATATTGTTACTGGCCAGAAATAGAAAAGAGCTGGAAAGTATCACTAGAAGTTTGGTGGAAGTAGTAGACAGTGTGGGACTTCAAATAAATAAGGACAAGAGCAAGTATATGGCAATTAAAAAGACTAAAGTGACTAATAGTGAACCTTTTACAGTGAAAATGCGAGGGGAGAGAGTCATAGAGTTCGAAGAGGTTAATAATTACATGTACTTAGGTGTATTAGTAGACAATAGATGTGATGAGGAGGTAGAAATTAACCTAAGGATAGCAAAAGCCAACAGATGTGCAGGAGGGCTTAACAGCTTCCTTAGATCAAAGAGCGTGCTGCGAAACTCAGAGTATATAGGACTGTGATAAGACCAACCTTGACATATGGTTGTGAAGCATGGACAATGAACCGAAGACTGGAGGACAGAATAGCGATATGGGAGAGAAAGGTACTACGCAGAATCTTCGGAGGCAAGAAAGTAGATGGCATGTGGGAAAGACGTCCAAATGTGGAAGTGTATGAAATGTATGGAGAACCGCCGGTGTCTCAACTGGTTAAGGCACGCAGACTACAGTGGCTGGGACATATAGAACGAATGGGTGTGGAGAGAATGGTGAAGAAGTGTGTCTGGTCAAATCCAGAGGGTAGAAGGAAGAGAGGAAGACCAAGAAAAAGATGGCTTGATGCAGCACAACAAGACTTGCTAGAAAAAGGAGTCCAAAACTGGAAGACGATTGCACTGGATAGGAAGCAATGGAAACGTATTACCAAGCTATGGGCCTAAATGGCCTGTGAATGCTTCATATATATATACTTCTATTGTTTACTAAGAAGGTTGTAACCTTATGTCATCGAAGGGTTGCGTTCAATATATTTGAGAAAAAAAAAACAGGCCCTTACATCCTGTCTAATAATGCTGTAAAACAGCGAAACCGGTTACAGAGAAGAAAATAAACCCTTTTGAAGCCAGGGAAATTGTCTCTTCTCTACGTCTGTATAAGCACAGAACGGTTTTATCAAGTGAGGACAACAACAATTAATAAACCATTCAATTTACTTTATAACTTTAGTAAAAAAAAGTATCTTTTGTTGAAGACTAAAAAGTTCCCTTCCGAAAAGTTTTGCTTATTTAATTTTCAGCTTTGCGTCATTTTATTTCTTATATTGCAGTGAAGACTTTAAACAGAAGGTAATATTATATTAATTAAAAGTTGCAAGAACAATCCAGCCAGTTTTGTTTGAACTTAAATAAATGAAGTAGCTTCGTAGTTGTTGACTTTTGACTTTCAGGGTTATATTTTAGAAATTACACAGAAATTCCTGAAGTTAATATAAGTTTCATTATCGGTGCATAACTTTACAATATTTATTCTCAGATTTGGAAACGAAGTTTAGTAAAGTAAACCAACTTTCTGTTAGCTGAACGTTTTTTAACAAAAAAGCTTTGTTCTGCGAATATAATTGGTTTAATAGAGTATTGGCTATAATAAATACAGGGTTATTATGAAAAATTTCGAGACGCAGACGTTATAGTAGTGTATTTTCATAAGACTTGTGCACTATTATTATACGGCATAATACTAAAGTTAATACTTTAGATTTAGACAGACCTTGAACATCGATTTTAGAGGTCCTAGTACGCGCACATTTGAAGAATTCTTTCGAAAGTGTTACCATCGATATTTCTCTTATCAAAGAATCTTGTGCTCTAACTCCTTTTGAGAAAATGCCCAAAACTCAATTTTCTATGAAGCTAGTAAATGTTACAATATCTACAGATAGTGTAAGTCTCTTTAAAAGAAACTTGTATTAAAAATTTAATTAAGGAAACTTAATTCATATTTGGAAAACTAAGTATCTGCCAAATTATAAACGTAGCAGTTATTTTTCCTTATTAATCGCCTGAATGATTTAATTTTAGTCAACCTAATCAAACCGGTTTTTCCAACAGCTAAAAAAGGCTTTTTAAAAACACATTCCTTTCTTTGAATATAATTCCAATAGATCTTTTTGTTTCTCCGACGTATTTAAGATCACAATCTTTACAACTTATTTAATAAATTCCCGACATTTTGGCGGTACTATCCTTATCTTTGGGTTACCTAGCAAGTTTTTTTAAAGTATTCTTTGTCCAAAATGTTGGTTGCAAATTGGCTTTTTTAACCACTAGGTCGTTTCAATGCATGTCTTTCAGATTTTATTTTTAATTTGGACAAAACTCTAAACTTTGTGAACCAAATTATTTAACATTCGGAACATAGGTTTATTTATATCATTTCTAGCCACATGTCAAGTCTTATTCGAGGCACTCTAATACTTTCAAAAATATAGCTGTTTTAAAAATATTTTTGGGCGAAATAAACGTCTGTTATAGCTGATTTACGAGCTCGTCCGCGGTCTTAATACAATGAAGGTATGTGCCGAGTTTCGTTCAAACCAGTCGAATATTTTATGAGTTATCGCTCGGATATTATATATATATATATATATATATATATATATATATATATATATATATATATATATATATATATATATATATATATATATATATATATATATAAAGATATAAAAATTTTAACGGACCCTGGTTTTGGGCTCTAGGAATCCAAGTTTGCGCTCATCTGAAGATGTTTTTTCAAAAGCTTTTATCGTGACCACTCTATTATTGAATTTTCCTTAATGAGTCCGCTATAACGAATATTTTTTCCCCCAAAATATACGAAAATATTTTTGAAAACGCTATATTTTTTTAAAGTACTAGAGTAGCTGGAATTAGACTTTACATGTGGCTAGAAATAGTAAAAATAAACATATCTTGTGAATTTTAAGTAATTTAGTACACAATATTTAGAGTTTTTTTGAAATTAAAAATAAAATCTCAAAGACATGCGTTGAAACGACTTAGTGGTTGAAGTCCAATGGCTGATAGGTAGAGTAGTTAACTGACACGCGTAGGTTGATTCATACAATATGTATAAACCATACATCAACGGTAAAATATGTACCAGGCGTAAAACATACTACCCGAACCAACAATCGTAAAATCTCTGCCGCAAATATGGAAAATGACAGACGACATGAATTTAAAAATTTGCCAAGTGATTGTTATTTAACTGGGTGATTCAATCAATTATTAAAATATACTATATTTGTAGCTTTATGAACGGCCCTAAATACAGTTTTAGCGCAGCATTGTGCTGTCGCATAATATAGTAGAAATGTTAACAAAATCAGGTCAAGGTTATAAAAATAATTCTAAAATATTTCTTTTATCCTTAAACTTAAACATAAGACGTCATATAAGATCGAAATTAGAGCCTCGGTGGTTCAGAGGTAAGAAACGTGGGCCTCTGAACCGAAGGGTCCTGGGTTCGATCACAGGGTACTCCTTTCACTTTTTCAGTACAAACTGTTACATTAATATCAACCGACGTTCTGGCATTGTATTTGAGCAAGTTGAATGTCTGCACGTTCCGCCCTTCGGAGGGGGCGTAAAGCCGTCGGTCCCGTGTCCATGCGATGTTGGGCACGTTAAAGATCCCTACCCTCCTTACAGAAAGGCAGGGGTTCGGCAGAATTTCCAGGATGGTGAGGTGAAACTGCTCCCTGGAGTTGGTGATTGGCCATAGTTGCGGAAATAGGCCGACGTTAAAGAAACAAAACACACACACAAGACCGAAACATTACTTAAATGTGTTTCAATGACAATTCTACTAATTCTGTAATTAATTGTTACGTATGCCTTTCATATACTACTCCGGGCATGAAGCCGGTGTCGAGTATCATGTAGACAAAACGTTAGTTGACGTATTACCAGACAGCTCAGTGCAAGCGGGCTGGTCTTTTACGCGGAAGGTTGAATGATCGAATCCAGCTCGATGAATGTATGTTTTTTAAAATTTTGTTGAATTATAAAAAAATACAATACTTCTTGTCAAAAATTCCATGCACAGTTTTATAAAAACAAACTTTTGACTAAGGGAACGTACAGTAGACCACCAATTTTGCTTTGTTATAACACATATTAGTAAATTTGCAGATAATCTCACGGAGGGCTTTTACAATTCTTTTCCATAAATATGTTTAGAACTCCCATTGGACGTCGAAAACACAAGAATAACAGGAATAATTTCTTGTACACAATCCCCAAGAAAGTTACGGGGCCAGTTATGGGCCCTGAGCGGGAAAGGAAATAAAAGATAAGTATAGACGAAAAATGCGGAAAAACCAGCTTAGCTATATATATATATAAAGATCAGATTATCAAAAAACAGTCAAATGACAATTTCATAAAAAACGCAAATTATCCGGAAAGATCTGTATGAAAATTATAAACAGTCCTTGCTGTTATTGGCGCTTTAAATAATGTTGCATTTTGCGATTGCTATGGCATTAAAATACGAATTTTAAAAGGTGTATAATATGGTATTGTAGTTCCTCTTACAAGGTTAATAAATATTTGTATTTCTAATAACATTTTCTTGTTGTCTTAAGCCCTCGAAAGGTATATCATTGTTTAAGATGGGGGACTCGGACCTGTTAAAAAACTACAGGCCTATATCAATTATCCCATTTTTGTCGAAAGTATTTTAGGTAGTCTTATACAACCAGATTACTGTTTTTCTGACACAAAATAACATTTCACCTCACAGACATTTCGGATTTATAAAAGACAGATCAACTACATTCGCGATAAATTGCCTTATTGACGTAATCAATTCTGTATCTGAAGGACGGGCCCATACATCTGCACAGTTTCTTGACCTGGCGAAAGGTTTTGACTGCGTATCATACAGTATTTTGGTTGACAAATTGAGGTTCTACGGTGTCAGTGAGAGTGGTTGTTTGCTTCTGTCATCATATTAAACAAATCCCCAACACAAAAATATGGTATCCCTCAGGGCTCAGTTTTAGGACCCATTTTTTTCCTTATTTACATTAACGCCTTCCCAAGTACGGCAAAACTCTGTGAGTATGTTCTCTTTGCAGATGATACCACTTTTGTTTCTTTTGATCCTGATGTATGTAGGATTGAATCAAAAATGAGCAAAACAATATCCGTGGCGGAGGACTGGTTTTCAGCGAATCAATTGTGTTCGAACCGCACAAAATCGGAACATCTCTTATTTTCCATTGGGCATACGCTTAATTGCAACGGTGCGGACAAAAAAAAATCTGTCATGTTTCTGGGGGTGATAATTGAAACTAAGGATGATCATTGTGATTAAGTCTGCGAGAAGATATCCTGTGGCTCATATATTCTGGTGGGGGAGGTCTCGGAGTTAACTCTTGTGTCAACATACTACGCATATATAAGCAGTGTTTTTTTATGCGCTATTGGTTTGGGGTCACTACACACACTGTCATGTGGTTTTTGGAGCCCAGCACAGGGCAGTTCGGATTATTAGAGATCTTGCCTATAGAGATGACTGTCGCTGTGCTTTTAAAACACTAAGGATCCCAACGTTACCGTGTGTTTATGTTTTGCAGTGCCTGGTTGAAGAATAAATTAAATAGAGTAATTACTGATTGAAACAATTACTGATGGATATTAGATAACCTAGTCTTATAATTAAATTTTAACTCTAATTAAACAAAAGGGAAACCATGGGCCTGGATTTTTTATCCCTTCGGGAATTTTTCATTCATTATCCCGTAATTTTATGGTTGCAATCAAAGTCTGGTTATTATCGAAAACTTTGATGAAACAATTTTAAGTGTAAGCTGTCAGATATAATTCCTTAGGGTTCCTGGAGTTTCACTGATGGAGGTTTGTTAATAGTCAACCCGTACCCTGGAATTATGTAAATGGTAATTTCAATGATGGTTAAGAACCTGAGGCAAGACAGATACGTTTTAAAGTTAATTTAGTAGAGAAAAATGTTCTTTCAACTTATACATAGTTTGTAAGGTTTAAAGATTGGCTTACCTAACGTCTATAGTTAACATTTGTCTGATTTTTTATGTAAACAGGACTGCACGTGCATTTTTGAGAAAGATATCAGGTCCATTTCAAATTCTTGTTAGAAATAGTAAAGTAAGTAATAAAGAAACAGTTGATTTGTGCATTTCGTGATAGTAGAATTTTGAAGGTTGGATATTATTAGGTTAGTGTATGACACTCTGTAACAATTTTATAAGTGAGATGCAATAGAGCATGTTTGAATCAGTGTGCCTAAGTTAGAAATAGGAATCCATAAAATAAATAAACCTATTGACAGCAGTGAATAATTAAAGGAAAATATATTTTTATTTAGTAAGTTGAAATATAATTTAATAACACCCCTCTTATTAGACTATATACCACATCCCAAAAGAACTGGCACCGTTAACGTAATTAAAATATGGCAATTCTGCCAGAACAGTTGGGAATTTCATAGTGTTGGTAGTTGTGATTTAAAATTGAAACAATTAAAAGAATTTGTCAGACATTTTAGATCTAACTTTTAGATGTGTCTTTTTTAGTTAAAAATACCAATCCTCACACAAATTCGCTACTATAACGCTTTTGCTGCGTACGGACATTTAGTATAGTAGTCATAAAATAAACGAATAACATTGACAGCATTCAACATTGGAATGAAGGGTAGAACATGTACACAAACTACTATTAAAACTTAAACCAATATAAACAGTTTCAGAACTTAACTGATAACCTGTTAGCAGTAGAAGTTTTGCCAGTTCTAAGTTAAAGCACTTACCCCGTGGTAGTATTCATCTTCAGGTGTGGAATAAGCCCCAGAAGGCAAATTTAGACTAGACGGTGGTTCACGCCTTGGAGGCGGTGGAGGAACTTCAGATATAGGACTTACACAGCTCAGTACGTCTGGAGGAGGACGACATATCTTCAGCTCTACTTGATTAGATGCCGTTCGTAATACTTCTAATGCCTCCTACAACAAGAAACATTTATTAAACACTTTTTATGGAGTTTATCCCCAACAAAGTTAGAAGAATATCGATATTCGCATGCCAAACAACACGCTGCCTGACATACGTAACATCTCAGTCCGGAATTCAATTTTCTTTGGAGCTGTACAAAGTAAAACAACAACAAAATGGACGCTTTCTGTAGTAAAAGTTTTAAATGTTTTCAGCTGTTCCCCAATATCACATTTTGCCCTTTCACAAAACTGAAAACTTCATGAAACTTTTGCTGAACAAAACATACTTACATAATTTGTGAGGCCTGTAAGCGTAATTCCGTTAGCTTCTATTAAGAGATCCCCTACATTTAAAAGTCCACATTGCGACGCAGGCTGATGTGGAAACAGTCTTTTGATTCGAATGAGACCAGGCCAGGATCCACCACTGTCTATGCCTCCTGTTACACTCAGTCCTAAGCCTCTCGATCCCTTCGTCAGCTTCACCGTGAATGTGCTCTCTGAAACAAAAACAAGATTAATTTTCATGGCCCTAAGAGATCGATCTAGTATCATGAGATAGCAGTGCTGGACCTTGTGGTGCAAATAGGGATCTAAGATCTTGTTAATATATCATTTTGTAACGTTTGTAGCAAACAGGCGTAAATTTCTAAACTTCAAAAGATATCTTGCTAAGTATAACCGCATACGAACATTGTATTTTAGGCACACAGAGCAGCAGAAACCCTATATTCGCGCTAATTAATTAGAACCAAACTCTAACCAGTTTGGAAACAGATTAATAAATATTGTGTGTACCAAATAAACTGACGATTATTAATATTTTATATATCTAAAAAAATATCTAAACTAGCATTTTTCGCACTTTTAGCATTTTTCGCGTAGTCCTTTGAATTATGCACCTTGTAATTACTTGGGACAATTTTGAACTTTGTACTAAAAAAATCAACAACTCAATGAAACGTTAAAACAAAAGAAAAATACCCAGATTCTGTGTACTCATAATTTGTACATTTTATAGCGACACAATCTAATTAAAACAGTGGTCAATTTAAGACTGCGCGGCCAAAAAGGCATGCATCAAGTGGAGCTAAAAGAATAAATAGTTTTTGGAACTGTTAAAAATAATCAGAGAACCTCAACGCAAAATGTAACCATATCAACAGGACTACCAAGAACTAACGCTAGGCGAATATTGAAAAAACACAAATTTAAGCCATACAAGACTAGAAAAGTTGCAAGAGTTTTTGAACGCTGGATAAATTTTTGTAAATTGTTCCTAAAAAATTGTAACCAAGTAGCGATTTTTCGTTGAACTGTATTTGTACAGACAAGGCGTATGTAAGGAGTGTCGATATTTTCAACAACTACAACTGTCATAGTTGAGCACAAGAAAATCTTCATTTAAATGTGGAGCAAAGAACCCCGAGAAGATTTGAGTTTAGTATGTAGACAGGTATTTTCAGAGGTAGGATCATCGGTCCGGTTATTTACAGTGGCACGTTTACCTCGCAAACGTATTTGCAAATTTTGACGCAACAAATAGAACCTCTTGTTGACGAGCTGCCGCTAATTAAACTCAGGAGAGTATTTTTTTCAGCAAGACGGGGCACCGCCTCACAACGCAGCAACTGTTACCAATTTTTGGACGACCAATTTTGGCAATAACTGAATAGCTAACTAAGGTCCCAACAGTTGGCCGGCGAGGTCACCGGAGTAAACGCCTATGAACTTTTATCTATGGGGGAAGGTTAAAAGATCTAATTTTTAAATTGCTGACAAACTCTAGACAAGCCTTAGAACTCGCGGTGTTGTAAGCTTTTGCACTTCTCAACCCCACTGAACTGATTAACTCAGCGAGAAATGTTTAAAAAAGGTGCCGTTTGTGCATAAGCAAAACGGTCGACATTTTGAAAAACTCTTAAATTAGGTAATTACCCCCATTGCTTCCTCTGTAAAATTCTAGTTTTTTTAATTGTTATGTTCCGCTTTATTACTTATTAGTTTTGTTAATTAATATGTATTTTAATAATTCTTTAGGAAATATATTTTGTTTATGGCATTCTGAGCTCTTATTATTTACATGAGATGTAATACTTCTGCAAACTACTTTATTCATATATTTCTTGAATGGTAATTTCAAGCATTACTTAAATATGCGAAAATATGTCCCATTTAAAAAAAATGATTTTTTTTGTTTATAACTACAAACAGGTAAATTGAAGAAAAAATGTAACGCACACCATTGAATTCTACTTAAAAAGATGCTTTAGAAATGTTTTCATGCAAATAAAAAAAATTCAATGGGAAAAAAGTTATAGCCACTTTCCAAAAATGCACAGTTGCTAAAAACACCCAGTATCTTTAAAACGGTGATAATATCGATATGCGATTTTCACCATCAAGTTTGTCAAAAAATTGAGGGTGACAACGAAATCAGAAGTTTCCCTTTAAAAGTAAGCAATTTGGTCCACTCTGTACATGGAGAAATTAATGATAATCATAATGTTCCCACTATTTTTATGGAAATTTCTTTTACATTTCGTCCACAGGCTGAAACTTATTATATAAATCTGATGACTCATATGCAAGTAAGAAAAGGCAGAAAAATTACTTTGGAAATTCCCAAAAGTCATCATTTAAAACGTCAAAATTGGCAACTTTTAGGCAAAGAACCTCAAATGAATACGGGTTATGTAGAGAAGGTCGGAAGAAGTTGTCACGGGTTTTCTTGATAAAATAATGAAAGCTTGCCCGGCTTCTGGCCCGTCACAATTTAGGAAAAGGGAAAACAGATGTAAAAGAACAGTTTTAGGGTTAGTAATTTACAAATTATTCGACAGCTAAATAAATACACCGGTAAGTGAAATTTTAATCCCTGGAATCACAACACTATAAGTTAGGAATTGTTACATTAATTAACTGTTGTCTTTTTAGGCTGACACTCAGCGATGGTAAAAAGTGTGTTACTAAGTCCGATATAATTGTTAATTTGACTTAATCTATCAAGGTTGCAGAGATCCCCCTTACAGTCGACTGTTCGAGTTTACACACAAATACAACATTCAAATATTAACTTAAGGGTATGTATAGCCTAATAATCAGCTGAGTGTAGGTGAAATTCAGCAATAGTTATACCCAACAAGCAAACAAAACCTCGTGGACTTATCTGAGTATACGTCCGTGTACTTCGACGTCTTTGTGCCTGCAGGTGTGAGCGCCGACCCAGTAAAGGAAGAAAACCACCAGACTTCAGCACCTGTTTTTGTTTTCGAGTTATTTAAAAATAAATAAATTTGTGGACATATTTTTTCGTCCATATCTAAGTAGGCGTTGATCTGACATGTCTAAGACTTGTCAGATCAACGCCTACTTAGATATTGAAGAAAAAATAAATCGACAAATTTTAGTTTTTTCAAAGTAACTCGAAAACGAAAAGAGGCACGGCAAAATACAAGTCATATCTCGAACGAACATGAAATTGTACAAAACATTGCTAATTTAACCGTCTCCCTATCTCTAATAATAACGGAGATAGCAATACATTCCCATCCAGTTTGGGACAGACTGTATAGACATAAGTTGGAGATGTAGCTTTTGCGATGTACATGATACATGTAAATTGTATTATATCCACTAGATATCTTGCCTTTAACAGCGATATGCTTCTTGGCAAGATTGTTAACTTTAAATAAAGTTACGTTTTAGATACCACATAGATGTGCCATAATAATAGTTTGTGATGTTTTCATCGCGTACATATCGCAGAGATATTACAAAGATTACGTTACACATCTCCACTAGTGCGATATCGCATGTACATTAATATCACAAATATGGTAAGTAGGTGTCTTCTCCCCTGCAACCGGTTTAGAATTTTACGGCATGGTTAGGCAGGAGAAAATTTAATTTAACATTTTTATTCAGCTTTCTTCGGCCTGACGATGCCAGTAAAGGCGAAACCAGTTGCACAGAAGAAAACAAGCAATTGTGAAGCCAGAAAAAAAAAACGCTCTACACCTGTAATTGGTATGGAACGGTTTCAACAAGTAAGTGCAATAACAATTAATGAATAGTTGAACAGTTTGGTATACAAAAAATTTCGCCACCATAGCGCACTAGTTAGTGCGCTATGGTGGCGGAAACTTTTTTCACACTCTTTCTGTTATTAGTAACCACATGCCTAAAAAGAATCACTCTGCGATGGTACAACGCTAGACACCAAATTTTCACCTCAATGGGCATAAAATTACTTCCAAAGTGTATCATATATTTTATTGCTGTTGGCCACACTTTTTTGTTTAATCAACATTTGGCACAGGCTTCGTTACGTAATATGCCGACTACGCATAACAGCTGGAAAAACCTTTTAATCAGGATATGGTATAGAGGGGAAAACATAAAAACTAATATTGTCCAATATTACGTAGTGTTACAACGAATTAGGATTTACTGGAAACAACAGACATAAAATAAATTTATATTGTTTTGCTTTCCCGTCTTCATTGGTTTGTAAAATTATATGTGTGAGATACTAATTTAAATTAACTAGAGCATAACTTATATATTAAAACTTAAAAGTCTGGTATGTAAAATTTGCTTTCCACGAAAAGCGAGAAAATATACACATACAAGCACTAATGAGATTGCGCTTCCAAGACATTCTAAAATTGTAGGAATATTTCGACTGAAAACTCAAGTTACATTTGTCTGAGACTTGGTAGTAATTAATTTGTTAGACGTTTGGCTGTCTGCCGTGTTAAGCTTTAGTAAGCATTATGGCGTAATTAAAGGGATAAGTGGATTAACCTTTCAATTTAAATTACATTTTGTCATATAAGAAAAGTCCTGGCAGCGAATTTTCAGTGAAATATTTTTTTAACAAAGAAGAGTAGATAAAAGTTGAAAAGTCTGGACGCAGCAAGTGCGCTATGGAAATAAATTTTCATAAACATTATTTTAATAGCAAATATGTCTTTTTTTATTGAAAGCATTCATCAAATTTGGTAAGTATAACATATATAGTAAAAACAATAATATAATTCATCAGAATAGCTGTGTTGTTTGAAAATTAACAAAAATTATCCAAAAATTAACTTAAAATGTTGCTAAAATAGCTGGTTTACTAGCCAAGTAGCACCCTAGGTTAACAGCAAATTGAGTTATTGAAATTAGAAACATTTAATGAAAATTCACTACCAACACGCACCTACTGCGTCTAGAATTTTCTTTCACAAACATGCAATTTAGATGCATAAGGGGAGTTCGATTAAAAAAAAAAGCCTGGACGCAGCAAGTGCGTTATAGTAGTGAATTTTCATAGAAATGATCCGGCACAAAATATTTTATTATAACTTTTTTTTCTTGTAACATAGAAATCAAAATTTTGATGTCTAGTTTACTTTTTACATCGTAAACCTACCTACCAAATTTGGTTATCATAGCTTTTTTATTCTTTGAGAAAAAAATTTTTTTCGAATGAAAACTCAACATTTTCCCGGAAAACCTCGTCCGATTTTCATGACTAACGATTTTGGCCAAGCCATTTACAAAAGGAAGGAACATACGAAGTTTTATCAAAATCGGCTTATTATTTTTTGAGATAAAAATTTTTTTCGAATGAAAACTCAACATTTTCCCGGAAAACCTCGTCCGATTTTTCTTACTAACGAACTTATCCAAGCCATTTGCAAAAGGAAGGTACATGCCAAATGTTATCAAAATCGGCTGATTATTTTTTGAGTTATCGGTGTGATATATATATATATATATATATATATATATATATATATATATATATATATATATATATATATATATATATATATATATATATATATATATATATATATATATATATATATATATATATATATAAACACATAAAAATTGAAATTCATTTGCAAAATTTTTTTCAAAATTCAAAAGTCGGGATCTCCCCAATAGTGAATTTTTTTCTACGAAAATTCATTAAAAGAAAATGTGTATCACCAACGACTTATGGGCCACGCCGTGATTGTAAAAATAATTTTATAAGATGCAGCTCAAGACACCCTATAATTAACATATACAACCTTTTCGCTTATCCTGTATAATAACTGATATATTGAGCTTTACCGTAGAAATGCGTCACCCTGTATATATGTAAACAGATAAAAACTGGAACTAACCCCGGATGTGGGTTCTAGGGGGCCTAGTTCACGCTCATTTGAAGAATTGTTTTCAAAATTCAAAAGTCAAGATTTTTCAAAAGAAAATCAATTCAAAATGAATAGAAAATTATATCTCGCTCCGTGTTAAATTGTGGTGGCCAAAAAGTAAAGATAAAAAAGTTTTGACGCAGCAAGTGCGTTATGGTAGCGAATTTTTATAAAAATATTTTAAATCACAATTTTTTTTCATTACATGATTATAACTTGTTTTTTCAATTTGGAGAACTCAATTTCCATACATAGTATACGTTTTATAATATAAATTTGCGTTATTTTCGGAGATACAATTTTCCAAAAGAAAACCCTAAATTTGCCCGGAAATACTGACCCGATTTTTCTGAAGGAACACGCATGCCAAGTTTCAGTGAAATCGGTTCATTATTTTCAGATTCAATTTTCATTGAGCAAGTAACACTACTCTCTCTTCAAGACACGAGAGACTGCAGCAGTGATAGGGCCACATTATGTGAGGGGAAATTATGAAAAGAGCAGGTGAAAGACTGGAAAGTTGTTATTAAACAACTAGTCGTCAACAAGGAATATCCTGTCAGCATAGTAACATCTGCTCTGTCTTCAAGTTTTTCATACTCACATACTGTGGCCCCATCACTTCTTGGCTCTCTCGTGTCTTAAAGAGAGAAAACATTAAGTTCGCATACAAGTCTAGCGACACTATCAAGAAAAGCTTCGTTAATAATAAAGATTACATTCCCCACCTGAAGAAGTCTGAGTGTATATCGTCTCACTCGTGGCGATCCTCAGTTCAACAACAATGTCTATATAGAAAGAACAGGAAGAGCGTTAGGTACCAGAATCTCCGAGCATCTGAGAAGTAGAAATAACGCTGACAATGCCACTTCGATTTTCGGCTGCCACCTGAGAGAGAGAGAGAGAGAGAGAGAGAGAGAGAGAGAGAGAGAGAAGGCGGTAATAGTTTTGCTAAAGAGAACAATGCTAGAATCCTTCATCCATCAAGTTTTGGCACCAAACAATCTGCCTTAGAAGAGATGGAGTTCCACAAATACATCATTGGCTCCAGCAGCAGTGTCCTCAACGTTTCTAGTATCAGTGTTGTGTACTTTCCTTCTATATACAGACAACCAATAGAGTAGTGTTACTTGCTCAATGAAGATTGAATTTGACCATGTAGCTAGGCTTGCTTGATTAAGTTGCTCTTTGGTTTTCCTTCCTTGTGGTTGGTTTGTTGTCTTTTTGTGTGTCATTTGTCACTTCTGTCGCCTGTTGATTCTGATTCTGTTCATCCTTCCATATTAAAAATTTGGTTTTTTAACTGTGAACCAGCCTCCATTTGGCGGTTTTAAATAACGCGTCGTTTTATATTCATCATATTTGCTGCTTTAAGTCTGGAGATGCTGATATTTTCCTTTTAATGTTACCTTGGTCTGGAAACCTGAAGACAATAGATTAAATTCTAACTTTTACAATTTTTTATACAGTGTAGTTTCTGTAATATAAACAGAAGGTAAGTATTACCTACCAGGTAGGCTTTTTTTCTGAAATGGGTTTGTTAAAGTGTTATCTGGAAGTTCTGCTCAGCTGTGCAGCTTGCTTGGGTTTCGTGTTGTGTTCGTCTCTTGAATTGTAACTTGTATTTGCTCCTTCAGAGTGTCATTATTGTAGGACTTAATCCATGTTAATATACTTATGTTGTTTCGACTTTTGACTGTTATTGGGTCAATTTTGGAATAGCTCCTATGTAGCTTCAGTTTTAACCGCAATGACAATAGCTTAATAAACCTGTAAGCTTTCTGTAGCTGTTAGGTACTTTGTAAACTGGTATTAGTCTTACATGTTAGACCTTCCGGAAACCTAGTTTCTGACACAATCAACTTTTGTATTCTAGGTATTGTTAACCCCTAAAGATGGCTGGTTGAAGCCTAAATGATTAGGGTGTTTATAATTTAAAAAATCTGTCTGGAAACATAAGCCTTTAGATTATCCTTTAAGTAAGACAAACCATTTCCCAAGAAACTCGCTGTTGAATTGACCAATGGGCAAGATGTTTTTACATCTAAGGCAATAGATTTAAGAACAGAATAGACAATTTGGATGTTTCTTTTTCTTATCACATCTGATAAACATCCACAAAGATGATTTTTAATTATTTTTTTCATTTCACATACTACAAAAATAACGACGCAAAGAAATATATGAAAATGCGAATTTCATAAGTGATTTCAAAGACCACTATTTTTCCGGGATAATCTGTGACGTCACTGGACGGTAATGCCACAATGACAATGAGCTTGCTTCTCTGTGTTTACATCACCACGATATTAAGAAACAAGTGACCGTACTTATCATACCATAGGGCAAATATAAACACGTCATTTATTCACTGTCCAAGTACGTCACGACCAATAACAGAACGTTTGCGGTTACATGATAATAATTCGAAATCTTTTGATTTTAAAAGTCTTTTTATATCCACTACCACCATTTTGGGTATTTTCATGCATGTAATAATGTTCTATGTATGAAAAACTATTAGGTAAATGTTAAATTCATGTAATGGAATATCCATGCAAATTGTCTATTGACTCCCAATAACACCCCACCACCTCTTGTCAAACCTGTAACTGAATGCTCCCTATCTTATCTGTAATTATCGATTAAATAAATGATTTGAACTGGGCTCGCGGAAATTTTTTTGTTTCTTTCATTTGGGCAGTAAACGTGTTAAACGAGGATGCAAGACATCTATACAGAACAATATAGACCATATTGAATTTGGGATACATTGTGCATCCAATCAAACGTAGAATAACCCAAGATTATAGCCGTATCATTCCAGACGCAAACTTTAGATACCTAGAAGTAACATTATTTTTATTTAAATAGGTCATGTCGGTAACCAACTTTATAATTGTAAAACGAAACAAAACAAGCCTAGACGCAGCAAAGGCGTTAGGGTAGCGAATTCTAATAAAAACATTTATAGCTTTTTTTCTTAATGTAAAAACATCAAATTTGGTTAACAGTAATAACTTATATAGTAGAAACGATGTACCATATTTCATCGTAATAACTTTTTTGCTTGAAAAAGTACACAAAATTTCCAAAACAAACTTTAAATGTTCCAGACAAAACTGGTCCGATTTTCCTAGCAAACGGAACCTCTTCAAGCAATTTACACAGCTGCCAAGAAATAATTATGCACCAAAAGCTTTTTAACAAAAATTTACGAAAACTACATAAAATCTATAGAAAATTTATTTCACTAAAATTCGCCATTCTTTTAAGAAAATTTGGAGGGCGACATTTTTTTACGAATATTCGAAAACATTTTTCACCACAACAGATTAAACATAAGTATTAATTACCAACATTTCACAAAAATTAAAAAAAAAGGTTTCTATAAAAACTGGTTTGCTAAAAATAAACGTAAATATTTCCAAAACTAGAAACTTTAGATTTAGAGAATGTTATACAAGAATTGGAGCAAAGGCCATGCCCTTCACTTCTGAAACATAAAATACGGCGTATTTCATTCGAAAAAATGAGTTACGCCAGTTCGAATTTTTTCAAATTCGGCCACTATTTGAGAGCTCCCTGTGTAGACAGCATGCTTTTTTCGACAATATATATAAACGGAAACCTCTCCGAATGCATTATTTTCATGGAACTGGTAGTGGTATTATCTACTGGTAAAAGAGTCGGATCACAAGTTTTGATTAATGTCAAAAACGTGAAAAGTTGCAACACAATTAAAAGGACTCAAAAACAGTCAAAGATATCATTTTTTTCCTTTACAAAGATGTATTATAATTCGATGAAAAATCCAATATTATCATTTTTCATTTAAAAAGAAAACATAAGTTTGTTATCGCCAACGACTCACCTTGTGATTGTCAAATTAATTTTATAACATGCAGCTCAAGACGTCCCATAATTAACGTACATATATAACTTTTTTGCGTATCTTGTATAATAACGGATATATTGAGCTTTACGAGATGCGCCACCCTATATATATATATATATATATATATATATATATATATATATATATATATATATATATATATATATATATATAAATAATATAGATTTATTCACACAAATTCACAGTTACAATGATTCTACAGAAATGCCAACAGAGGGAGAACAAATACAAACTATCCCACAAAAGTCAAAGACTTGTGCGTGGGTCTGATATAAATGTTGTACTTGACAATTCTCAATCCAGTGCAACATCGCAATCTTAAGAAGGCAGACAGCGCATGGCTACAAGGAAAATTACAAGACGTATTTCATTTACACTATACAAACATTACTTACAAAACTAAAGAATCCTAACTATATATCCTAACAAATAAGCGAATCAAAATGGTCACAATTTAAGATCCAAGACAATACAAATAAAATTCAGTACAAAATTAGAAACAATCACACTCACACATACTTGCTCACTCACGCACTCACTCACTCACTTACTCACTCGCTCACTCACTCAATGACTCACTTTCTCACATAACACATGTTCATATGACACAGCTTCAACAAAACAGGCATTCAACACACAGCGACAGAATCAGAAAAATTACCACAGCACAACAATTCAATAGTTACCCACAGTCGAGTATCCAAACCTTCAGCAGTACCTTAAACAATCCCATGTCACATACAGACTGTACATCGGTGACAAGAAGTTGTGTAGTCTTGGTCCCATTTGAATATGACATCGCCGGGTCTGAGACTTATTAAATCTCAGGATCATGCTGGCACTCCCAATCGATCGAGTCTGATAGCCACGGGATGCTTCAGTGAGTCTTCCTCTATTCTTTTGTTGCCAGATACCCACAGACCCAAGGTAAATCTGAGAGAGATCCGGGACACGCATTTCCGCATAAAGGTCATCACTTGGGTAAGTATAACATCTGTTCCCAATTATTTTTAAAATCCACTTCCAGTCTTTTTTATATAACACCTTGCAGCTCCTCCCCAGATGGGATTACCGTACCGCAGATGTGTCTCAACCAGAGATTTGTATATGATCTTTAGATGCTTTTGGTCAATCATATCTCGCTACATTTTAAACCTGCTGTTCAAAAATCGTATTTTGCACACCTGATTGTTTATGTGCCCATCTCAGATGACAGTCCACTGTTACCCCCAGGTATTTCACCGTTCTCACGACATCTATCCGCACGGTTCCAGAATCTCCATATTTAATCTCCAAAGCCGCGTATAACGGCAAGCCGCTTGCGTAGATACAAAAAGGCAAACATTTAGTCTTGTCGAAGTTAGTCGTGAGCAATCTGGAGTCAAACTACGTTGATATGTTTTTGAAGTCTTCGGCTTTACTCTTCAGCTTTTCCCACGTTTCTCCCCTGTAGAATATGGCTGTATCATCCGCGAAGCCAACGACAGTACCCTGATAAGACTGTGCAACCAACTCGTTAATGTATATGTGGAACTACATATTCTATTATTTTTTGCTCACTAATGTGTTCACCTATCTTTACACATTGTCTTCTTCCCAGCAGTTAACTCTTTAGCAACCTGTTTATGTTTCCTCTAAACGCGACAGATTCCAAAACACCCAACAGCTTCCCATGGTCCACGGTGTCAAAGGCTTTCGCGAGATCAATAAAAATGCACATGCTTGCGGATCCGTTGTCCATCTCGGCAATAACCCTATCAATAACGTACGCTATGGCATCCTGCGCGGATCTGCCATCACGAAATCACGAATCTTTGCAATGTTGGAAATCAGGGATATGGGCCTATAGTTTTCCATTAAAGTTTTGTCACCACCTTTGTGTATGGGAACAATAGAACACATCTTCAGTACCTCTGGTAAACATCCATTACGAAAGGACATATTTATTAAATACGATAGCGGGGCTTAAATGCTGTTTGAAATAGCCCTCAAAGTGGAACCTCTTATGCGATATATATATATATATATATATATATATATATATATATATATATAGGTATATATATATAAATATATATATATATATATATATATATATATATATATATATATATATATATATATATATATATAGGTATATATATATAAATATATATATATATATATATATATATATATATATATATATATATATATATATATATATAAACTAATACTGACCCCGAATATGGGTTCTACGAGCCTAGTTTGTGCTCATTTGAAGAATTTTTTTTAAAGTTGCGATCTCCTTAATAGAAAATTAGAAAATAGAATTCGTTAAAAATGATAGACTATTAAACGACAAACTCTATAACTGAAACTACTTCCGAAGCATTAGAGAAAGGGTCTATTTGAAATGAATTTTCTGCAAATATTTTAGTGAAATCAAGGGCAATGACGGTTGAAGCAGAACCTAAGGCTTTGTAAAACACATTGCTTACGACATTTCTTCTATATAACCCAGATTCATTTTAGAGTTCTTGTCTCAAAAATGGTAATTTTGACGTTTCAAATTCGAATTTTGCAAAAATTTCTTCAAATAAGCGTGACCTAGGCCCCCTAGAACACATATCTCAGCCAGTTTCAATTTTTATATATATATATATATATATATATATATATATATATATATATATATATATATATATATATATATATATATATATATATATATATATATATATATTGTTATAGTAAGTTATGCACAGACTTTCGAAGCCCTCACGTTTGGTGCCAATTGTTATAGTAAGTTATTCACTGACTTTCGAAACCCTCACGTTTGGTGCCAATTGTTATAGAATTTCAAAAAAATGTAATAAGCTATGGATTTTAAATTTAATTTAATATATAGAATTGATATATATATTTAGTTTTTTAGTTATATTTTAGATATCTTAGCTTTTAACTTTTATTTTCCTGTAAAGTTTAGTGAAATGTGTTGTAAATGTTGTTATTATGAGATATATGTATTTGTGTATGTAACTTACACCTGGATGTACTCAATGTATTTTTTTTTTTTTTTTTTACCTGTTTAACACACAGAAAACAACCAATCACATATATGAACTGCCTCTCACCTCAGGGTGCTTAGTAAGCAAGTGGGTTCTAGTCCCCTTTGGTTTTTTTTTTTTGTTGTAATTTCGAAATATTCTGCCCTATCTAATTTCAGTTCTTTCCTTCCAAATACTCATATATGTGTAAAAGAAAACAAAATAAGGCAAAGGTTTCAAATGATCACCAAACTTAATATTTATTACACTTAAAGAACAAATGACAAAAAACCCAATACTTATTTGCTATTAATCATGTACTTCTTACTTTTGAATTTAGAGCTCTTTGTTTATTTTTTTAACAATGCCAATAAGAAAAAAAATGATCAGTATTATATGTTTTAAATTTTTAAGACTACTTATATTTATGACTCTCACGCACTTCCTAAAGCCAAACGGTAACGGCACCTATTGACGTTTGAATGATTTATACAATGCCTTAGTACTACGTGCAGTCAATGGACGAGTCCCTTCACTGGCTGGGTATGGTTACTGGTTTTTCAAGCCCTTGGTGTGTGAAATGCAAACCAAGATGGTTGTTTTTTTTTTACGATGAGACCTCTCTACTTTCGTTTGATGTATTTTGAATTTTGCGAGTTATTTACTATTCTTTTTGAAGCTGGGGATATGTCGCACAATAAATGTAAATATTTATTTACTTTACTCACAGTTTATCTGGTCTGTTTCTGAGCTTCCGTGTTGTGACTCCTTTTGATTGTTTACTTCTGTTCGCTCCTCGTATAGTGTAAAAGCAGTGGAATTTATAATCTTTATTTTGCGATAAGAAGAACAGACCAGAATTCCACGAATCGTCAAGAAGAACACAACTTAAGTAGTCAGCAACGCAAAACCGCGATATCGTATAGTACCGCTACCTTAAAAATATATGTGTGTGTGATACAGTCAAACCAGCCTTAACAAATCCATTAAACGCACCAGCAACCCAGGATAGCCTTTTCCGGGACACGCACGAGTTTCTGTGAGTCCAGTACTCGACAAGAGAAGAAATTCACAAAGGTAAGTGGTTTTTTGGTCATTCACGAGTTTGCATCAATTTCCACTGCTTTTGCCCCTTCTCTTTTCATTAAAAACCGTTACTTAATTAACAAACGCAAATTACAGTCCACTTTGTTCGTAATAGCCCGCTTAACGCCTATTTCTTCGCCCGCTCTAGCCCATTTTTTGGTCCTTCTCAGCCGGATAGTTTTTTTGTCTCGGAAATAATACGCAAGTAAATTTGGCTATTCAACTTTGTTAATTTTGAAAATAACTAAAGCGCGCTGGTTTGGCTGTATTCAATTCAGATTTTAAATTAATTTCCCGCAATTTTCATGTATATATCGCTAGAACCTTTATAATTATAGAATTTTTAAAAGTTATTTTCTTATCGCAAGAATCCGCCATTCAGTTAAATTTTGCTTTATTTTGAACAACGAGCACGGCTTTAGGAGTCGACGCATATCATTTCACGCATATATCGCTCTTTGCTTCTGTTTCATTCTTATCAATTTGTACCTGAATAATTCTTTGTTTCACATTGGTACGTATATCTGTTATATTTCCATATACGAGGCCTATTCAATTAATATCATGACTGACACTAAATTAAGGAAATACAAAAACCAACGCAATATTCAGCTATCTGAAATAGACACATTGTCTTCTCTAGCCCAGAAAGCCCAGTCAGATGTTTCGCTTTATAATTTACTTAGGGTTAGATCTTCCGAAATCGACTATTTAAGGGAACAGTTTATTCAAACGCACGAAAATATCGTTTCTGTAATTTTAAGTAGTGAACATGGAAACGCTTCTGATGAAAACACTATTTACGCTGGATTTATGGACGCTTATTTTGAAATTAAAGCCATTTGTTCTAGGTTATTCCCTGACAATAAAACAAATGTCCAGGAAATTCTAAATTCAAATACAGCTGGTCTTAATGAAGGTGCTAAAGCAAGGCTAGCTAAAATAGAAATTCCTAAATTTAGAGGTGACTATAAAACCTTTAACACTTTTATCGATTTATTCAATGCCTTAGTACATGACTGTCCCGCATATTCCGACATTGAAAAGTTTCATTATCTAACTATATCAGTAGAAGGCCCGCCGTTATCTCTAATAAGATCTTTGCCTCTGACCGCTGACAATTATCAGATAGCTTATAATACATTAGTCACTCGTTATTCTAACAAACGTCTGCGTGCCCAAGAGCACTGGCATGCTATAGATAGCATTTCGAAATTTAATTCTGATGACCACGTCAATATTCGCAATTCGCTAGACATTATTTCGGAAAATCTTTCTGCTTTAAACACTTTAGGCTTTCCTACAGACCAATGGGACTTTGTTATGTTTATGTTGGTGTCAAAACGCCTTGACAGGAACATGTTGACGAAATTTGAGTTAGACCACGCTTCCACCGAGGTCCCTACATTTACGCAATTGCTTGACTTTCTAAATAAATATTGTATCGCTGGTGATGCTATGAATCAGAAGTCATTCCTTTCGCACTCTCAAAAGAAATATTCTGACAAATCGCAAGCTAGACCAACGCCTCGAACTTCCGCTTTTTTCGCTGATAATTTAAATTGTAAATCTATCTTACATACTTGTGTGTTTTGCAAAGATTCTTCGCATTCTATTTATAATTGCTCCTCATTTTGTAATAAAACTCCAAAAGATCGCTATAATTTTGTTAAATCTTCTCGTCTTTGCCACAACTGTTTAAGTAGCCTACATTGTCTTAACAAATGCAAATCTACCAGGTCCTGTCGCAAGTGTGGTCAGCGTCATCATACGCTCTTGCATTTTGATAAAAGCTCCGCGCCTATTCCGTCGCCAGTGTGTAATAACCCTTCCAGATCTCCAGTTCCTTCCGCTCCGCTCGACCAAGAGCAGGTCTTTGCTGCTTCTGGGATTGTATCTAATCAAACCACGGTCTTATTGGCCACTGCGCTGATTGAAGTTCTTGATAACCATGGAAATTATCAGATTATGAGATGCCTTTTGGATGGAGGTAGTATGATGTCTTTTATCTCGCAAAGGGCTTTTAAGCGTTTGGGGTTGCCTAAGCAAAACTGCATGTTTGCAATCAAAGGACTGGCATCTATGCAGACTTCTTCTCAGAGTGGTTGTGTAACGCTCACTGGAAGACCGGTTGGTCAAGATTCTTTCAATTTTACTGTCGACGCATTGATCTTGAACGCCATTTGTGATAATTTGCCAGCAACCGCTATTTGCTCTTCCAATTGGTCTCACATTCGCAATTTAAAATTGGCTGATCGCCATTTTAATCGTCCAGGTCAGGTCGATATATTGTTAGGAGCCGACGTTTTTTCTAAAATCCTTTTAAATGGACGCATTTCCGGTGGGGAAGGTCAACCTGATGCCGTCAACACCGTCTTTGGTTATGTGCTCATGGGTAAGATTGGCAACACAGTTCATTCTTCTGCTGTCTCTTCTTTCTTGTGCAGTAACTTTGAATCGAATCTCGATCGCACCCTTAGGGATTTTTGGGAAGTGGAAAGTGTTCCGACTTCGTCGCATCACTCTAATGAAGATATTTTTTGTGAACATCATTTTAAGACTAAAATATCTCGCTCTCCTTCTGGCAAATATATCGTTTCGCTCCCATTTAAATCTGAGTCGCTGCCTATTTTTCCTGGCATTCGCGACCTCGTCGTCCAAAGATTTCTTTCCCTGGAACGCCGCCTTGCTAGAAACATGGACTTGTATACCCAATATTCTGCTTTTATGAGAGAATATTTGGAACTAGGCCACATGAAACGTGTTTATGACAATAAAGATTCTCCCGACGCATATTATATTCCGCATCATTGCATTTTGAAACCAAATAGCTTGTCTACTAAACTCAGGGTAGTTTTTAATGGTTCGGCGAAACTTCCCAACCAAAGCTCTCTTAACGATTGTCTACATACTGGACCAAAACTACAACAAGATATTGCCACAATTCTGTGTCACTTTCGCCTTCATAATTATGTCTTGTGTGCTGACATCAAAATGATGTATCGTAACATTCTTGTCGACCAATCACAGCATGATTATCAAAGAATTGTTTGGAGGTTTGCTTCTGATGAACCTTTGGTGGACTATAACCTGGTTACGCTTGTATATGGACTGACGCCATCCCCCTTTCTCGCGATACGCACTCTTCATCAGTTAGTGAATGACGAAGGGGGCTCTTACCCGCTAGCTTCTGCCGCCATTTTAAACGACACTTATGTTGATGATGTTGTAACCGGCTGCTCTTCTTATGAAGACGCAAAGCTTTTACAGTCAGAGCTGATCTCGCTTTTTGAACGAGGCGGCTTTGAGCTTAGAAAATGGTCTAGTAACTGTTCCGCATTACTTTCACATTTACCTCCGGAACATTTGTCGCAAAATCCGCTTATTTTTGGTTCACTGGCAAACGACACTCCTTTAAAAATTCTCGGTCTGCAGTGGAGTCCCTCTGAGGATACATTCTTTTTCTCAGTCTCGCCGTTGGGGAAACCCTGTACGAAACGCAACATGCTCTCGGAACTGGCCAGAATCTTTGACCCGCTTGGATTTCTTTCGCCTATTACTATTTTTCAAAAGATTCTAATCCAGTCGCTGTGGACTTCTAAATTAGATTGGGACCAAACCCCGCCCTCGCATATTGTTGAGGCTTGGAACCGTTATCGAAATGAACTCGGTTTACTAAGCAATTTACGCATTCCTAGAAAAATCCTTCCACCTCATTCTGGATGTGGTTATGAATTACATGGGTTCTGTGACTCTTCTGAAAAGGGTTACGCTGCCGTTGTTTATATACGATGCCTCCGCCCTGACAAAACAGTTTTTGTTCAGTTTGTTTGCTCTAAAACCAAAGTCGCTCCGGTTAAGAAACTAACCATTCCTAGGCTAGAACTGTGTGGTGCAGTTTTGTTGGCGAAACTCCTATCGTTTCTTCTGAACGTTTATCAGACTCGCATGACTTTCGAAAGAATTTTTGCCTGGTCAGATTCGCAAATCGTCTTGAGTTGGATAAAATCTTCGCCTCATCGTTGGAAAACCTTTGTGGCAAATCGAGTTGCCTACATTCACGAAAGGGTTTCTTCTGAATTTTGGCATTATATAGATTCTGCTAATAATCCCGCCGATATCGCCTCTCGAGGTGTTCATCCTTCTCAATTTCTCGCCCATGATATTTGGTTCAATGGTCCATCGCTACTATGTCGTTCTGAGCTGTCTGCCTGCTCCCCGTCTTCAGAGCTGCAGTCTGAAGAGGTCTCTGTTGAGGAAAGGACAGTTTCGCTTTTAACATTTACAGGTGAAGAAAATCTGCTTGATGATTTGTTAGAAAATCATTCTTCTTTACATTACATACAGTCTATTTTGTCATACGTATTACGCTTCGCTTTTAATTCTAGACATTCTTCTATTGCGAAATTTGGACCGCTATCTCGGTTAGAGCTTCATGATGCTCTGACCCTTCTGGTCAAGCGCACTCAAGCGGTCTACTTTGAAAAGGAGTTATCTAGTAAAAAATTCCCTAAGTCCTGGAGAAAACTCGCCGTATTTTCAGACAGTACTGGTCTTTTGCGTGTAGGTGGTCGCTTGACTCACTCAAGTTTGTCTTATGAGCGAAAGCATCCGCTCTTACTTCCACAAAAGTGCCGACTCACGGTGCTTTTAATTGAACAATACCATAAAAGGTATCTTCATATTGGCCCTCGCACTCTTCACTTTTTGTTGTGTCAGAATTTTTGGATTTTGTCTGCAAGACGTGCCATAAACACTGTTATTTCGAAATGTATGCCATGTTGGAAAATAAAGCCTCAACCTTATCAGCCACCTATGGGTGACTTACCCCTTTCTCGAGTTTCGCAAGTCAAACCATTCTCGCATACTGGGGTAGATTTTGGTGGTCCATTCGCGATCACTATGAATCGATACCGAGGTGCTAAAACCTCTAAGGCATATATTTGCCTCTTTGTGTGTTTCGCGACTAAGGCTATACATCTAGAACCTGCCTGTAGTCTTTCGACTGACGCTTTTCTCGCTGCCCTCCAACGATTTATTGCTCGTCGTGGTCGATGTGATAATCTCTATAGTGATTGTGGTACAAATTTCGTTGGCTCCGCCAAGGAGCTTAAACGCATTTTTTCTGATGCAACTGCTAGGGAAGGAATCCATTGGCATTTCAACCCCCCTTCTGCACCACATTTCGGTGGTCTTTGGGAATCTGGTATCAAGAGTGTAAAATCTCATCTCTCTCGTGTTGTTGGCCAACAAATCCTATCGTACGAAGAATTCTACACTGTCCTGACGCTTATAGAATCTGTCTTGAACTCCCGACCTTTAAATCCCATGAGTTCGGATATCGATGACATTCACGCTTTAACTCCTGGACACTTTCTTCATATGGAGCCAGTTTCTACGCTTCCAACTCCCGATTTGTCGTCTGTCCCCTTAACTCGTCTGTCAAGATGGCAACTTCTCCAACGTATGCACCATGATTTTTGGATTCGCTGGCACAAGGAGTACCTTCACACCCTACAACAACGAAGCAAGTGGCTTGACGCTGGTGCTCTTCCTACTATTGGGGCGATGGTGGCCGTGAAAGCTGAAAAACTTCCGCCTTCTAAATGGCTACTAGGTCGTCTATTGTCTCTAATTCCTGGTCCTGATGGTGTCGTAAGAGTTGCTATTGTAAAGACCTCGAATGGTATCCTTCGTCGCCCTTTGGTGAAGTTGTGCCCGTTGCCAACTAATGACTAGTAGTAGTAGTATTTGTTTCTAATTTAATTTAATTTTTATTTTAAGTCTTTTATTGTTTTGTGGATTCTTGCTAACCGGGATAATCATTTATTTTGTTTCTTGTTCTCTTTTTTCTTATCCGCCGCATGTTATCGCTTCTCCTTCGCGTTAATTATTTTTTTTGTGTAGAAAAATGTCTTGCTTATAGCAGCCATTTTGGCCGGGCGGGATGTTCGCTCCTCGTATAGTGTAAAAGCAGTGGAATTTATAATCTTTATTTTGCGATAAGAAGAACAGACCAGAATTCCACGAATCGTCAAGAAGAACACAACTTAAGTAGTCAGCAACGCAAAACCGCGATATCGTATAGTACCGCTACCTTAAAAATATATGTGTGTGTGATACAGTCAAACCAGCCTTAACAAATCCATTAAACGCACCAGCAACCCAGGATAGCCTTTTCCGGGACACGCACGAGTTTCTGTGAGTCCAGTACTCGACAAGAGAAGAAATTCACAAAGGTAAGTGGTTTTTTGGTCATTCACGAGTTTGCATCAATTTCCACTGCTTTTGCCCCTTCTCTTTTCATTAAAAACCGTTACTTAATTAACAAACGCAAATTACAGTCCACTTTGTTCGTAATAGCCCGCTTAACGCCTATTTCTTCGCCCGCTCTAGCCCAACTTCTCTTCAAACATGTACCTCCTTCTCGTTTTAAATTTTATAAAAATATTTCAATCCCTTTTTTAATATCAAAAAAAATTCAATCTATCTAATCTTTTAATCAAAATGTCCCCGTCTAATAATTTAATAATAATCTCAATCTTTTTTCATCTCAAAAATTTTCAATCTGATACTTTTTATCCAAATTTTTCCATCTGTTTATTATCTTTCATACGTAACCAGCGTAACTAATCAAAAAACTGTTATCTGCCTGCTTCAAATAAAATATCCTAACAAATTTTAACACAATAATCGTTTTTCATCATCTCCTCGGATACATACATACTTCTGATTGTTGTTAGTCAATGAGAGAATAATTAACCTAACTATAATTTTAGTGTCAGTTTGACGTCTGTCCTAAATAAAAAACAGCTGACTTAAACATAGGTTATAACATGACATTTCTTACAATTTAACACTCAAATTTTGACATCTTACTATTCTTAAAGCTAACAATATCCTTAATTCTAACAAACAATAACATCTTAAATTACATAACAGCTATCAAACAATAATACCTTAAAGTATATAATTAAACTTGTCATACATTTATACTTGCCTTGCCTCCTTTCAACACATATATATCTGTAAAATTTAGTTTCTCCCTGCCTTACAGTGCAAAAACATTGCATACACCATAGGTAAGTTGTTGTTTGTGTATATGTATGTGTATATATGTATATGTGGCCCCCTTTAGTAACCATATCAAATCCCCAATAATAAATTTTTACTGCTTTAGAGGCTTGCCTTCTGAAGCTAGGAAAAAATTTTATTCACGCTTTTAGTTTATAGCAATATAATCTTTTTCTCTCTTAATATATTTTTTTTTGCATTTCAGATTAGGAAATGAGTTATGCTGTGAAATCAGAAGTATCATCTGAGATTCAAGTGATCTAGCTGCGAACATGAGAAGTTATTATATTTACGTGTCAGATGCACTTATGCATGAGAGACATTATTGTGCTTATAAGCATGTTTAAAAAAAATACTAGCGTGCCTACAATTTAGAGGAACACTAGCGTGCCTTTAATTGTTTTATAAGAACACCGCTGTGCCAATATTTTGTCAATTATGTTTTTGAAGACCACTGCTGTGCCCACAATTATTTTAAGAAAAATACTACTGTGTCTGCAAATTTCTGCTACTGTCGAATACTGATCCTGTTGTCATTATTGCTGCATGTTTGTTCCAGCTTCACAAGTGTTCAGTTCTTCGAAGTGTTTATGGCCTTTATTTAAAATAGTGCTTCGTTAGTTTACGTGCTTTTAATAAAATATGTGTCATGTCAGTGCTTTGTTCGTCTAGGATTTCTTCAACTTATATTCCTTTTTTAATGTCACGTTTGCCCAAGCAACGTTTGACTTAGTTATTAAGTTAGCATGTTGCATGCTATAAGAAATGCCATCAACATTAAATGAAAAATGTTGTTAATTGACTATGTCAAGGCTAAATTTAGTTTTAAGTATCCCCCCAAGTAAAGTAAGAAATTATCTCTTGCTTTTCAAATTCCTAGTTGTTTAACTTATCTCTTTATCATCATTATTTTTTTTTATTATTATTACCGAGTTTCCCTTTTCTCATTGCGTGTGTTCGTACACGTGATAATTAACCGATTTCTATAACGACATGTTCGTATATACCCCCATATTTGGACTATTTTTTCTATTGCTGCTGCCATTGTAAGTTTCTATATGTTTCTTTTTGATATTAGGTCCTTTCCTTTTTCAATTCGTTTTATTCTTCTGATACCCAACTTTCCTTTTTTATTATTAATCTGAAACTACTGTTTATCAGTCACTATATGTTCCTTTTACTTGACTTTTTCATCTCATTCCCCTATATCTTGCAACTACTGTGCATATAATCATCTATATCTATTTTCATTATCTCAATATGCCCTCTATGGGTTTACATATTCACTGGTTAGCTTCTCCATCTATTAAATTCATTTCACTGTTCGTACATATATATTTTTGACTTTTCCAATTATTCCTTGTTTCAGACGTCCTTATTTAGTTGTCTATCCTACTAAATGTTCCATAATTTTAACGAATTTTACATAATTGGCCTTGATATCTGTTTTCTTCATATATTTTTCTTTCTTTTTCCTCATTTGTTGGCAGCTCTGGTCCTCTTATCTTGGGTTTAAACTTGTCCCCACTACTTCGTTTGTTTCCGATCATATATGTCTTGTTTGACGTGCATTTCTACTGCTTGTTTGTCGTGAAGTTCTTCCCCACGCTTAGCTGGTTACTAAATCTATCTACCTCGGTTTTGAATTTGCCTATACTCTTCTTTTATGCTTGACATTTGCTTTAAATTTTGAATTTTGGCGTGTTATTTGGTCGAACTAGTTTTGGTTCAATTTATAGACTTAATCCAGGTCTGCAATTTTGAATTTTGATTGTTATGTTATTTCAAAAAATGTTGGTGAGTTTAAAGACTTCCCAGGTCATTCATCTCATTCTAGTTCATCAATTCTTTCTAGTGATACCATATTTTGTTGCTGCTTCGTCTCCATATCCGTTATGTGGTCTTCTCCACTGCTTATGATTTTCATCAGACTCTTCTGCCTGTCCTGCATCGTATTCCATGCTAAAATTGTCGTTGTAGGTATCCTCGTTTCTCTGGCATTTATACCTATTCGTGCCATCGTTGCCATCCTTGTTTTCACGTCTATACCTATTATTTCCTATACGTTTCCGTTTAAATTTGTCACCCTTATTCCTGATTTCTTCTAGGCATTCTTGTTTCTTTTTGTTTCTTCTATTCCCCATTGCTCTTGTCCATTTTGGCCCAAAACATTCTTCTACTTCTTCTCTCAGACTTTTATTTCCCAACGTCAGCTTTACATCTGGCTCTTCTCTTAGATTCTCCAAATTTCCATTCGCTTCTCTCAATCTCTCTTCCATTTTGGTTTCATATATGTTTCTTTTGTGTTTACGCATCTTTCTAGGCCCTCTAATTCGCTGATTTCTTTCATTCACTCTCTCTATTATTTCATCTATCGGTTCATCATCATTCGCTCTGATTTTCTCTATTATTATCTTACGTACTAAATCCATCTTTGTCTCTACTTTACTTTCCCACTTTCGTCCTGCCTCGCTTATCTCTTCCATCTCTATTTCTACATCTTTTTTCACTTCTTGTACACTTTTTTCCACTTTCTCTGTGTTTTTTCTATCTATATTATCCAATATCTCAATCATCTGCCTCATGTTCTGCTCTTGTTCAACAAATTTCTCAGTCATACTTTCTTTTATCTTGTTTATATTCTCCTCTTGTCTTTCGAACCTGTCATTCATATTTTCATTTATATCTTGCCTCATTTCATTCATATCTAGTTTCATGCTATACATGTCCCCTTTCATTTCTTTCTTGCTTTCATTTATGTCTTGTTTTAGGCCATTTATGCTTTCATTCATATCTGTATTCATACTATTTATGCTCTGCATTAATTTCATCAACATTTCATTGTTATTGTCAGGTTTTTCGTTTGTCGTATTTGTGTCGTCTACTTTGTCTCCGTCAGGTGTCTGTTCTTCTATTGACGTTTCTCCTCCTGTTTGTACCATTCCTTTTGCTTGTTTTTCCACATTCACACCAACTTCTTGATCATATCTTCTCTCCTGATCTATTTCCATACTTTCCTGCTGTTCATGTTCTCTTTCGTCTCCCCTGTCCTGTCTGTCCTTTGACGTGGTCATTTTTCTTCCCCTAGGCATTTTCTCGACTTCCTTATTATGTTTTGTTTATTTATTTATTTTTTTAATTTATTTTACTCGTGGACCTCGAAAGCTCCCACGTTTAGGCGACAATTGTTATAGTAAGTTATGCACAGACTTTCGAAGCCCCACGTTGGGCGCCAATTGTTATAGTAAGTTATGCACAGACTTTCGAAGCCCTCACGTTTGGTGCCAATTGTTATAGTAAGTTATTCACTGACTTTCGAAACCCTCACGTTTGGTGCCAATTGTTATAGAATTTCAAAAAAATGTAATAAGCTATGGATTTTAAATTTAATTTAATATATAGAATTGATATATATATATTTAGTTTTTTAGTTATATTTTAGATATCTTAGCTTTTAACTTTTATTTTCCTGTAAAGTTTAGTGAAATGTGTTGTAAATGTTGTTATTATGAGATATATGTATTTGTGTATGTAACTTACACCTGGATGTACTCAATGTATTTTTATTTATTTTTTTTTACCTGTTTAACACACAGAAAACAACCAATCACATATATGAACTGCCTCTCACCTCAGGGTGCTTAGTAAGCAAGTGGGTTCTAGTCCCCTTTGGTTTTTTTTTTGTTGTAATTTCGAAATATTCTGCCCTATCTAATTTCAGTTCTTTCCTTCCAAATACTCATATATGTGTAAAAGAAAACAAAATAAGGCAAAGGTTTCAAATGATCACCAAACTTAATATTTATTACACTTAAAGAACAAATGACAAAAAACCCAATACTTATTTGCTATTAATCATGTACTTCTTACTTTTGAATTTAGAGCTCTTTGTTTATTTTTTTAACAATGCCAATAAGAAAAAAAATGATCAGTATTATATGTTTTAAATTTTTAAGACTACTTATATTTATGACTCTCACGCACTTCCTAAAGCCAAACGGTAACGGCACCTATTGACGTTTGAATGATTTATACAATGCCTTAGTACTACGTGCAGTCAATGGACGAGTCCCTTCACTGGCTGGGTATGGTTACTGGTTTTTCAAGCCCTTGGTGTGTGAAATGCAAACCAAGATGGTTGTTTTTTTTTTTTTACGATGAGACCTCTCTACTTTCGTTTGATGTATTTTGAATTTTGCGAGTTATTTACTATTCTTTTTGAAGCTGGGGATATGTCGCACAATAAATGTAAATATTTATTTACTTTACTCACAGTTTATCTGGTCTGTTTCTGAGCTTCCGTGTTGTGACTCCTTTTGATTGTTTACTTCTCTTCAAACATGTACCTCCTTCTCGTTTTAAATTTTATAAAAATATTTCAATCCCTTTTTTAATATCAAAAAAAAAATTCAATCTATCTAATCTTTTAATCAAAATGTCCCCGTCTAATAATTTAATAATAATCTCAATCTTTTTTCATCTCAAAAATTTTCAATCTGATACTTTTTATCCAAATTTTTCCATCTGTTTATTATCTTTCATACGTAACCAGCGTAACTAATCAAAAAACTGTTATCTGCCTGCTTCAAATAAAATATCCTAACAAATTTTAACACAATAATCGTTTTTCATCATCTCCTCGGATACATACATACTTCTGATTGTTGTTAGTCAATGAGAGAATAATTAACCTAACTATAATTTTAGTGTCAGTTTGACGTCTGTCCTAAATAAAAAACAGCTGACTTAAACATAGGTTATGACATGACATTTCTTACAATTTAACACTCAAATTTTGACATCTTACTATTCTTAAAGCTAACAATATCCTTAATTCTAACAAACAATAACATCTTAAATTACATAACAGCTATCAAACAATAATACCTTAAAGTATATAATTAAACTTGTCATACATTTATACTTGCCTTGCCTCCTTTCAACACATATATATCTGTAAAATTTAGTTTCTCCCTGCCTTACAGTGCAAAAACATTGCATACACCATAGGTAAGTTGTTGTTTGTGTATATGTATGTGTATATATGTATATGTGGCCCCCTTTAGTAACCATATCAAAATATATATATGTCTGTGTGTGTGTGTCACACCAATAACTTAAAAAATAGACGGATTTTGATAAAATTTGGTGGGTACCTTCCTTTTGCAAATGGCTTGGATAAGTTCGTTATCCAAGAAAATTGGACGAGATCTTCCTGGACAATTTTGTTTCCTCTCGAAAAAAATTTATATCTCCGGAAATAACCAAGCTATAGTATAAAAATTTGGGGCGCCGGTTTATATCATTAAAGCTAAATTATGTACCGAAACTTAGATTTCTAAGTTAAAATGAATAAAAGTTATAAGCATTGAATGCAAAAAATTTTGGTTACTCTGGAGGCCAAATGAGGACACAAGACGCAATATTTTTGTATGATAAACACAATTGATGTAATTTTATAGACAAAAAAAACCACTTTGGGTTAAGGGGTCGAAAAATATTAAAACAGTTAAATAAGAATTCGTACTCCAAAAAACAAGATTCTTATAAAGCGTAATACAATAGTGCATATTAGTCCATGGCAACAGTACATGTCATATTCAACTGACAAATTATTTTGACAAATGTCAGATATACTTTAAAAGTGACATGTAAATAAATATATTCTTTTCTGGCATGTGTAATAGAAATATAGGCATGCTCTTCTTCTTACATTCATCTTTATTTTTGGCCATCACAATTTTACATATCTAGTTGGATATGGTTTTAGTGACTTTTGAATTTTGAAAAGATTTCTTCAAATACACGCCAACAACTAGGTGCCACAAAACCCATATCCGGGTTAGCTTCAGTTTTTATCTGTTTTCATATATACAGGCTGGCGCATTTCTAGGGTAAAGCTCAATATATCCATTATTATACAAGATGCGAGAAAAAATTGTGTACGTTAATTGTACGGTGTCTGGAGCAGCATCTTGTATAATTATTTTTACAATCACAGGCTGGCCCATAGGTCTCTGCTGCTGTTACTATTTTTTTAATCGAGCACGCCTTATATTGTTGCATTTTTGCATTTTCCAATGAAATATACTGCACGTTAGTAAGAAAATAAATTCGGGACTCAGCAAGTGCGTTATGGTAGCGATTTTTCATAAAATGTTTCTCTCGATAGCTAAATTTGCTATTAACCTAAGGTTCGTTGCCCAGGAAACCAGTTTTTTCGGGAACACTTTAAGTTTATATTCGCAAGATTTTTCTACATTTTACAATAAAGTTATTTTGAGGAAATATGGTACATTGTTTCTTCTATATAGGTTATACTGGTAACCAAATTTGATGCCAGCTTTCTTAGAAAAAATATATATTTGCTATTTAAAACATTTTTACGAACATTAACTATCACAACGCCCTTGCTGCGTCCAGACATTTTTTTTACTGTGCGATTCTCTCGTCAGCAGTGGCATCCATTTTTTTAAATGCTTAACTTTTGTGCGTTTCACTTAAAGATCTGAATTTTGGTACACATAATAGGTTTTGTGTTAGAAACTCGTGTCACAGCTTTGTTATTTCCGGAGACATACAATTTTTTCCAGAGAAAAACCCAAAATTTTCACTGATCCGTTTTTCCTGGTTAACGGCTTGTCCAAGCCACTTGGTAGAAGGTACTTACCAAATTTGATCATAATCAGGTCATTATTTTATTAAATAAAAATTGAAACTGCCCGTCGTTCTGTTCTGAGGTGCCTTGTTCGCACTCATTTGAAGAACTTCTATCAATATTCAAAAGTCGTGATCTTTTTATTAGTGATTTGTTTCTACAAAACTTCACTAAAACAGTGTTCAGTATAATCTGGATTTTCTGGGATATGCATATGTAAATAACATGCTAAATTTATTCCGTTGCAATAAAAGGATAATCTGTCTGTCGTGTTTTAGCACAATAAATAAATATCCCAGCATCCGATAAACGAGTTTTTGGAGTAGCTAACTTAATTTTGGAATATAATCTAATAAAATTTAGCATTTGTTTTACATGATTTATGGCTGGGACTTAGTTTAGGACCGGTGTAGCTTATTTAGTTTGTATACAGTCCGACAAATACTGTGTAACATGCTTATCATGTACAGGCATGCAAAACAATGAAACTGTTTATTCCAGTTGACGTAGCACTTTGTTCTACTCTTCTAGAGCACACAATGTTTTTGTCGCGAATATCGTTGTTGGTTATTGAGATACATTTTAACAAGTATTTTCAACTACTCTGCTAGTAAACATATAATCAAATCCTGGATTAAATAAAACCTTTGGAAATATTCCTTAGGTCAAAAATTCAATCTATAAATACTACATACACTAAGCAGGCTATGAAGCTTAACGAATTCCCAACAACTACAAAGTATGGTAAATAGCAGGCTATGAAGCTTAGTTAATTGCCATGCCATATACTGAATATTAAGCTTTTTAAGTTTTTTCAAAGGCCGTTGTTTAATTTGACAATGCTATATCTGTTCGCCAGTTGTATGCCAAATCTGACATTAGATCAGCAACTAAATCTCCAGTATGAAGTAAAAAAATTCTTGACTGAATGTTATAATGTCCTTAAGGAGGTATACCCTGAATTTGTACAGATTACATATAATATCTCACATTTAAAAAGATCAGGAGTTTACTGTTTGGGTGGTGGTGACCCTAGTTGTAATGTTGCATATATTGGAAGAACTGGATGAGCTTTGGATACTAGAATTTGAGAACAATTAGAAAGTGGAAATCATCCAGAAAACGATATCTCAGTCTTTGGTCACTTGGTCACTTAAGAGGGAGCAAACATAATGTTTATAAAAATGTTTGTGCCAAGATCGAAATCGTTCCAATTTTGGTAGAGGACAGTTTGTTCTGGAGTAAATGGAAATATAGTTGATCCAACAAAAATGTATTGAATTTTCAAAATATAAGAGAATAGCCCCAAGGTAACTCCTGCCTGCAGTAAAATGCGACTAACCGGCGGTGTCGGGTTAGATGAACTTGAAGGGAGGCGGAGATATCTAGGATGTGGTATACACCAGGCAGTTGAGGCCTCAACGCTGCGCTTCGAAATGGACAAACAAACTCGCTTGGATGTTGCCCGGGAGCGAGATTCCAAACGATACCGCCTGAGGTCAAGCGCTGGTAGGTGTCGGGTCCAAATGAACCCGGAGGGGCCTGAGGTATCTAGGAATGAGCTTCACTTGGAGGTTGAGGCCTCCACTGAGTGCCTTGAAACGGGCAAACGACCTTGCTTGGGTGATGCTCTGGAGCGGGACTCCGTGGGATATCGCTTTGTGTGAAACACTAACGGATTTTGGATCCAGATGAAGACGAACGCCGAGAGAGGTTATATCTTCGTGAGCTTCGAAACGGGCAAACGACCTCGCTTGAGTAATGCTCTGGAGCTAGACTCCGTGAGATATCACCATGAGTCAAACACTAACAGATGTCGGGTTCAGACGAACTCGGAGAGAGGGTATATCTCTGTGAGCTTCGAAACGGACAAGCCACTTTGTTAAGGTGCCAAACCAACTTTTACCTTAAAAAATAGCGACTCCTGCAGGCAGTTGGATTTGATGGGTAAAGTTTAAGCAAACACTGGCGGGTGTCGAGTTTAGACGACCTCGGAGAGAGGGTGAGATCTCTAGGAGGTAATTTACACCCAGCGAGGCGTCTACTGTGAGCTTCGAAAAGCAGAAACGACCTTGCTTGGATGTTAATTGGGAGCCAAGTTCCAAGTGCTGCCGCCTTGGGTCACGCGCTGACGGGTGTCGGGTCCAAACGAAACCGGTGGGAGTGGAGATCTCCAGGAGTGAGATACACCTGAAGATTGAGGCCACGACTGTGTGCTTCGAAACAGGAAAGATACCTCATTCGGGTGACGCCCAGGAGCGGGACTCCATGTGATATCGCCTTGGGTTGAGCACTGACAGGTGTCGGGTCTAGATGAACCCGGAGGAGAGCTGAGATCTCTGAAAGGTGGATTACACCTAGAGGTTTAGGCCTCCACTGTGAGCCTCGAAACAGGCAAACGACCTCGCTTGGATGCTGCTAGGAGCGGGACTACACATGATACCGCCACGAGTCAAACACTGAAGTATGTCGGGTCCAGGCGAACTCGGAGAGGGGCTTTCTATCTGTGAGCTTCAAAACGGGCAAGTTAGCTTAGATGGCAGTACACCTCAACAGTGGGCGAAAAAGATACCCTAAAGAACCCCGTCTAACCCTGCTTCACCATAAAAAATATCGTCTCCTACAGGGAGCTGGATTTGATGAGTGAAATTTAGGAAACACTGGCCAGCATCGAGTCCAGGCAAAGTCTGAGAACTTCAAAAGAGGAACGCCACCTTGCTTGGAAGCTGCTTGGGTGCAAGACTATATGATACTGCCTCAAAACAAACACTGTGAATGTCGGGTCCATACGAACTCGGAGAGAGGCTGCTATCTCTGTGAGCATGCGACTTCGCGATGATATCAGTACACCCCAACAGCAGGGGAAAATCCTAAAGAACCCTGCCAAACTAATTTTCACCCTAAAAAATATTGACTCCTGCAGCGATTTGGATTGTATGGGTAAAATTTAAGTGATTAGGCTTCAGCGACAATAGACCTGAGGTGGCGGTGGAGGGACTAGGATAATACTTTCACATCAAATCTAATGTAACATATTAACTGCTGGTAGATTCCTGTCAGACCAACTCTTAATCTTAGGAAAATCAAGCTTCACCTTAGCCTTTAAAGTGCCACAAATGTTCTCCTGGTAAAAAGTACTGTCTCGTCTGCATCAGCTCTTACAGAGAATAACTTGTTCAGATATATTATAAACAGAATTGGTCCCAGTACAGTACCCTGAGTCACACCATACTCAACAATACTGAGATCACTGTTAAATTCTTTACTTCTACACACTGTTTTCGGTACTCTAGGTAACTCTTCAACAATTCAAATACGACTCCTCGAAAACCCGGCACCTTCAATTTCTGTAATAGCAATTTGTGGCTTACCGTATCGAAAGTCTTCTGTAAATCCACAAACAAACACATAGACTTTTTGTTATTATCGATCGCATTATGTAATTTTTCAGGGATTACTGCGATGGCATCTTGAGTTGAAAGTCAATATAACGTAGCTTTTGTAAACTTTGATCCTCTTAACTACAATATAACCTCTGAGCTCCTTACTTCCTTTAGATTGCATGGTGGCGTGTGCGCATACGTCCGTAGCAATCTACCCTGCACCAGACTCCCCAATTTAGAAGCTGGAAGAAAAGACATACTATGGATAAAACTCTCTCTCAGGGATGCAACTAAATTCATCTGTTGCATTTACCGGTCACCTTGTGACAACAACTTTGTCCAACTCTTTGCCAACCTTTCTGAAAAAACCGACCATCTGATTTCTGAATATCCTTCCTCCGAGGTCACTATTCTTGGTGGCTTCAACGTTCATAATAAGGAATGGCTAGGATCTTCGAAAACCGATCCACAAGGGAGAGCAGCGGAGGCCTTTGCAGTCAGCAACTCTTTAGCCAATATGGTTCAGCAACCTACTTACTTTCCTCGCATCCCAACACACAGCTCAAATCCCTTGGATCTCCTTCTTACTACAAATGCTGAATGCTATAAAATATCAGCCGCCCCCCTCGGTCGCTCAGACCATGGCATGGTCACCGCTTCCTGCGCAATGCAACCCGAGGTCACACAAACATCACACCCACGCATCGTTTGGCACTACAACTCCGCGAACTGGGACGAAATGCGAGATTACTTTTCCTCATTTGCATGGGCTTCTGTGTGCTTCTCTCATCCTGATCCCTCAGATATATCTCACAAAACGTCACCGAAATTATCCAAGCTGGTATGGAATTATTTATTCCACGCACACAGAAAACCTCTTCAGCCACTCAAAAGCCCTGGTTCTCTAAATCTTGTGACAAGGCCAGACTTGAAAAGGTCAAAGCTCACAAAACACTGCTACAAAATCCCAGTCAAGAAAACCATCAAGCATTTAACGACGCAAGAAACCGCTGTCCGCATTCTTTCTGAGGCAAAAAACTCGTTTAATAACCACATAAAAAACAAAGTCCACTCAAGCTCCAATGGCAGCAAGCCTTTCTGGACTCTTGCTAAATCTATTGGGAATATTTTTTGCAAGAGCACGTTCCCACCTCTTGTCTCAGGGGATGAAATTGTTTCTACCGCCCTGGGCAAGGCTGAACTTTTTGCCTCGTTGTTCGCCGGCAATTCTACTCTCAACCCACCTCCAAATGTTCAACCACCAACAGTCGCGCATAAAATGACGGACATCATTTTCAAAACTAAAAAGGTACGAAAGATGATCTCTTCTCTTAATACCAGGAAAGCCTCTGGCCTTGACGAGATCCCAGCAATTGTTCTCAAAAAATGCGCACCAGAACTTGCTCCTGTCCTGACTCGTCTGTTTTAGACATCTTACAATAGAGGCATATTCCCTAGTAACTGGAAAACTGCTCGGGTACAACCCGTCCCCAAGAAAGGATCAAAAGCGCTTCCTAGCAACTACATGCCTATTTCTCTCCTTTCAGTCATCTCTAAAGTGATGGAAAAGTATATAAACACCGAACTACTAAAATTTCTTGAAAAACACAGTCTAATCCACGACATGCAATATGGATTCCGTCAGCGCAGAACAACTGCCGACCTCCTTTCCTTTGTCACCCATTTTTGGAACAAGTCTATGGAACTACACAGTGAATCCCAGATTGTCGCTCTACACATATCCAAAGCCTTCGACCAGGTCTGGCACGCAGCGCTGCTTAATAAACTACCGGCCTACGGCCTACCACCAAAACTATGTACCTGGACAGAAAACTTCCTTCCCAATCTGAGCATTTCTGTTGTTGTGGATGACCATTCCTCCAAACTATATGCCATTAATGCAGGAGTTCCTCAAGGTTCAGCTTTTACCCATACTTTGTTTCTTCTCCACATCAATGACATCCTCTCTAGAACATCCAACCCAGTTCACATCAATTGCAGAAGCGGCTGCTAAGAAATAAGGTTTCCTCTTCCAGACTCGCAAATACTTTTCACCAGCTAATCTCTATACCTTATATACTTCACAAATAATGCCAAACCTCGAATACTGCTCCCGCATCTGGGGTGCCGCTTCTACACTCGCTATCCTGGACTCCATTCAGAAGAGAGCTATACTTCCCATTGGTGACCCTACCCTCACCCAAAGGCTGCCATCCCTTGCCCACCGACGTGCCGTTGGTGACCTCTCTCTCTTTTATAGATATCTGCACGGGCAGTGCTCAGAGGAGCTTTCTTCCATAGTTGCTCCACCTGCTGCCCCCAACAGATATACTAGGGGAACAGAGCGAATGCACCCTTTGACTGTCCAGGTCACCAGACATAGAACATCTTGTTATGCTCGCTCTTTTGTCACGAGGACTTCCAAGTTGTGGAATTCCTTGCCGGCACATGTTTTTCCTTCTCCTCCGAACCTCCAAACCTTCAAGTCCAGAGTTAACAAGTTGCCTCTTTCCTCCTTGTCGGCACCCACGGTACGATAGTATTTAGGCTGTAAGCCCTCGTGGTGTGTTGTTAAAATTAGAAAAAAAAGTGAACGTCAGTATGTACTCTTGCATGCTGCTTACCAGAGTCGTCGTTGCTGAATGTAATTTGTGTATTTTAAGTACACGTTAAAATGGCTGCTAACCCACCAACTTAAAAATATGCTCAAACTCAAATGGAAAATACAATGTCTTCTATAATTAAGAGTCGAAAAGCGTAAGGATATAAGTTTCAAAACCTGTGAACAGATGGTAGTCTGAATTTATTTCAATTGAGCGCTAAACTTACAAATTGACGATAGTTGATTAATTCGAGGGCTAATAGTTTTTACTTATTATAATAATCAGCCATTTAAATTTATTAACCCTGTCAATTATTGAAAGGCTACAATCGTGGCCGCTTCATGGCTTACACAGAAGCAGAAGCGAAGTTTTGTTTGTAATTCAATTATCACAATAATACAAATACAACAACTTCAATAATTACGATAACTAAATAATTTAATGCGGTCGCGAATTATATGCATGTAATAATTAATTCCTCTATAATTAGGTAACTGTACGTATATCAAGTAACGCTTTAATCCAGCAAGGAAATCAATACATTCTCTCTAGTGTTGGCAGTAATGTAACACGTATTACCATACATTTCGTTACGGTCTAGTTGGGTCTGCGGCACATCCTCTTATGTGGAAGACGTCTTCAGGGCATACTGAATGTTGCTAATGGCAAGGCATACAGCGCTTCTGTAACGACCCCTCCGGGAGCTAACCCAACCCGGTACAGTAGTTCTGCATGTTATATGTAAAGAAAAAAATACTGCTCTGGGCCTACTTAATCATTTATACTTCCGGAAATGCTTCTGCATCTGCTCTCCGGAAAATTTGCTAGTTCAGACAAGGATAAATCAAATATAATATTGTTAACTTTTCCTTTGGGAGTTGATTTCTTACACGTTTCAGAAAAATCAAGCGTGATGGCTTTTCGTCTCCAGAGATCCGACCTGTATAATCTAGTGATATAAAGACACGCCAAGAGCCGTTTTTTAACACAAATCAAAACTTTACAAGCTTAGCTTGGATGAGTTAGAATCCATTTATAGTACTTTGCATTTTTATTAACTCTATAATTTTGACTAGTTTCGACTCGAATGAGTTATTCTCAGACCATTCAGAAACAAAGCTGGTTTCTTTAGAGCTTTATTACGTTAAGTACACTTGGAGAACACCCAAATCACCACAACACATATTTCAGAGACCTTACGATCGTTTCGTTGACAATGTCAACATCTTCAGATGAAGAAAATTCTAACATAAAAAACTAGATCCCGTATATTTATATCGCGTCAAGGTAAACGAACTAGTCCGAAGTAAAGTTGTCGTCCAAGGACGATCGTTTGTTTATTGCGCAGTGAAACTACTAGGTCGGAGACCTGCTTTAATCTTCTGGTCGACAAATTTATGACCCTTATCTAATATAGGTTTAAAAGGACCAGAGTTATTTAACGAATCAGCACGTTTCCTTTCGATCTAGAAATTTACTATGTGGATATTGGTTCATGTCGATAAAGACATCTGGTGAGATAAACAACATCAACTCAACTCATCTTTTTTTAAAATAGAAAACTAAAAATCCAGATGTCTTTCTCACCATGTTAACTCTAACAAAGGATAAATAATTTAACTAAAATACTACATAAAAACTATATTTATATTGATTTTAATTCTACGTGAAAGTATTTATATTGACTACATAGATACAACAAACCGAACAGGTCTTTAAGTCGAGACAAACATATAGATTAGTATATGTATAAACCGGTCGAGTTATTGACAATAACTTATTATTCTACCAGACAAATTAGGAGTATTTAAGCGGTGAAATGCAAAGAGAAAATAAAGGGCTTGAAATTACAGGTGCCGCACGTTTTAATGAAGTTTTGTTCTTATTTAGACCTCAATATGAAAATACTTTCTATTGAATCAAGCATAGTTTGATGTCTAACATTTTTGACAAGTTTCAAATTTTCTTTGTCAATGTGGTGGTTATTATCCCATATATGTTGTGCCACACATGATTTGTCCACCGTACCATATCGTAACTGTGTGAGATGTTCACGAAATCTGGTGGCTATGTTTCTTCTAGTTTGGCCCACGTATTTAAGATCACAATCTTTGCAACTAATCTCATAAATTCCGATGTAGTGCTTTAGTACGTGTTTATTGCTTGATCTAGTTTTACGCATTGTAACGCATTTATATTGGTTATAATTTTTACAGATTAGAAATCCGACACAAAAAGCACATTTTGCTTTTAAAATTGACCACTCTGAAAAATATAAATTTGCAAAATATTTTATAGACACGCAACACAAGACACAATAGTAACCGTATAAAATCAGTACAACTTTGAGATAGCGAGCGCAAACTTGACTTTGAGAAGCTTTAAAGGTAAAGAAACCTGAGCGCAGCAAGTGCGTTATGGTAGTGAATTATTAGAAAAATATTCTTAATGTTAATAAGTCATCTATTCTGTAACTGAACGACCATAAATTTGGTAGATAGTATAATTTTTGTAGGGACGAGGCAAGTATTGTGACTGTTTAAGTACTTTTTAGTAACAACAACCTGTGACTAATGAAAGAAAACTTTCGAGGCTAGTTTACAACCACCACCACCATAATGTTTGTAATAGCAAACCTAAGTACCAAATTTCATTTAAATAACTTTGTTGTTTACAGAGGTACAAACATTCTCTGAGAAAATTCAAATATCCCCGACAAACTACTCCAATTTACCTGGTCAACGAATGTATCCAAGCAATGTAAACAAAGAATACATCTACGACAAAATAAGCATTCACAAAAAAAAACGCGAAAGTTTGTCAAATCAGTTTTGAATACTTTTTTGTGAATTTTCACAGAAAAAAATCACCAATGAGAAGATCGCGACTTTAAAATTTAGAATAATTTTTTTCATCTGAGCGCAAATCAGAATCGCTAGAGCTCATATTTGGGTCAGTCACAATTTTTATATGTTTATATATAATTTTGGAAATTGCACTACACTGTAATAACTTTTAAATATACACTTTATTTGTTTGCTGTACTTTCGGTGATTTGTTATTTGTTTCGTGAACTGCAGTTTCGACCCTTCCTGGTTCATCATCAGCACGCTACTGACTCTGATGGTTCCTGTGTGTTCTATGTCTCACGTTGTACGTGACGCCTGCGTGTTGAGCTTCTATTGGTCGGTTTACAGTTGTTTGATTGGCTGCGTTTTCGGTCTGTGTCGATTGTATCGGTTTCCTATTTTCATTAATGTGGTGTGAAAATTTGTCTATTTGTATGGCTTTTATTAAGTTTTGCTTAAATTTTTGTACTTGAATTTGGTCTGGGATTAATTGTTTCTTATTGCTCCTGTTGAATGTAATATTGTTCCCAGACTTCCATTTTGTTTGTGGTCTTTAATATGTTTTATTATTTGTAATTTGTTGATATCTGGTTTTTGGTGTTTACTGTTGTTAATGTGTGTAGCTACATTTGATTTGTAGCTAGGTATGTGAATCTTATCTAATGCTGTTATATGTTCCTTGAATCTTGTTTCTATTGATTTTTTTTTGGTCATTTCTATATATTTTTATTGCATGTGTTACATTCTATTCGATACATTCTGCTTGATTTTTGTGGGTTGTTTTTGTTTTTTATTTATTTTTTAAATTATCTTGTTATTGGTTTTGTAGCTAATTTTTAATGCATATTGTTTGAGTGTTTGTGTTATTTTTTGTTGTGGTGGTTACAAGTCAATGTTGTGTATTTTGTGTTTGTTTCTGGTATTTTGTTTTCGGTTTTGTTGACTTGTTTGTTTTTGATTTCTTTTACTAGTTTTACTATTGTTTTCTTATTGTAAAGAACCAACAGAGACAATATCCTCGAAACAATAAACAAAATCAACAACAACATAAAATTCACAATAGAAGAAGAATCAAACAACACCATAAACTTCCTAGACTTAACACTAATTAGAAAAGAAAACCAGGTTGAATACAAAATATACAGAAAACCTACACAAACAGACATCACTATAGCTAAACACACAATACACCCACACACACAAAAAATGGCCCCATACTTAATAAACACAATGCTAAATGTGCCACTCCATAATGACGAATGAGAAAATGAATACATCATAATACAAATAGCACAAAGAAATAGATCCAACAAGAAAACAATAGAAAAACTAGTAAAATAAATCAAAAACAAACAAATCAACAAAACTGAAAACAAAACGCCAGAAACAAACAAAAATACACAACATTCACTTATAACCACCACATCAAAAAATATCACAAACACTCAGGCATGACTTAAAAATCAGCTACAAAACTATTAACACAATAATAGACAAAATAATTAATAAACAAGAACACAACCCACATAAATTAAGCGGAATATATCAAATAAAATGTAACACATGCAATAAAAAATATATAGGAATGACCAAAAAATCAATAGAAACAAGATTCAAGGAACATATAACAGCATTATATAATATCCACTGACCTAGCTACAAATCAAACGTAGCTACTCACATTCACAAGAGAAAACACCAAAAACCAGATATCAACCAATTACAACTAATAAAATATATTAAAGACCACAAAAAAATTGAAGTCTGTGAACAATACTCCATTTAAAAACAAACAATAACAAACAATTAATTCCAGAACAAATCCATGTACAACGATTTAAACAAAACTTAATAAAAGCCATACAAATAGACAAATTATCACACCATAATAATGAAAACACGAAACCGATATAATCGACACAGACCGAAAACACAGCCAATCAAACACCTGTAAACCGAAAGTACAGCAAACAAATAAAGTTATATATATATATATATATATATATATATATATATATATATATATATATATATATATATATATATATATATATATATATATATATATATATATATTACGCCGATAACTCAAAACATAATAATGATAAAATTTGGCAGGTACCTTCCTTTTATAAGTGGCTTGGACAGGTTCATTAGCCAGAAAAATCGGACCAGTTTTTTTAGAAAAATTTTAGGTTTTCTTTCGAAAAATATTTGCATTTCCAAAAGTAACAAATGTATGGCAACCAAATTTGGTAAGCATGTTTATTTTATAAAAGTGAAACTATGTACCATAATTTGGATCTCTAAGTTAGAAGCAAATAAAGTTACAAACATTAAAAAAAATTGTGTCACTGTTGATCAGAGAAACGTACAAGACCAAAATATTTTGCATACTTAACAAAATCTATCGAATATTAAAGAGAAAAGTTAAGTTTTCTAGACGCAGAATAATTACTTTGAAAATTTTTCTTCCTAAAACGTCAAGTCGCGATTTGCGACGTCAAAATTGGTGATTTCAAAACGAATGCGACATGCTCTATACTTTGCACCATTTTTGGTCCATCTTCAAGTGCCTTGAAAGAGTTTTGGTGATTTAATTGTCTATTGGTGGAGATCGCGACTTTTGAATTTTTACTTCTCTGGCTTTCATTGCAAAACTAAATTTTAAAATACTAACGCAGAAAGTGTATTATGGTAATGAATAAGGTACCAATATACATTACGAAAGAAATATGGAAGCAGCAAGTGTGTTATGGTAACGAATCAGATACCAATATGTATTATTGATAATACATTGACGCAGCAAGTGTGTTACGCGAACGAATAAGATATTAATATGTATTATGAAATAAATTCTGCCGCGCAAGTGTGTTACGGCAACGAATAAGATATCAACACGTATTATGAAAGGAATCCTGACGCAGCAATCGTGTGACAGAAACGAGTAAGATAAGATAAGAAAGGAATACGTATAAGAGAAATATTGACGCAGCAAGTATGTTATGGTAACGAATAAGCAATATCAATATGTACTATAAAAGAATACTCACGCAGCAAGTGCGTTATGGTACCAATAAGGTATCATAGTAACACACGCACACATATGTTTATTCAGTTCGTGCGAATCACACACACAGTTATTACCATAATTCCTGGACTATCTTTTTATTTTGCAAAAAAAAAGAAAACATAAAGTACCTGGCATATGTACATTTTCACATAATAGTTAGACAAAAACTATCTCTCTTCAAAGTCCGCCAAACGAAGTTTCGAGAAATTTGCAGACGGGTGGAAATTTTCCTAGTACTAATACCTGGATCGTCAAGCACTGCATCAATTACTTCTTCTTCCCTTGCAGAATTGTATCGTGTATTGACACCACCAGTATGACGGTTATTGATTCTACATTGTCGCAGTCTTTGGAATGCATCGGAAAGTACATGGCAGGATGGCAAACCTTTATTCGGAAATCTTCTTTTATATTCCAGACTGCTTTCTAAAGCATTTTCGTTCCAAATCCGTTACCAAAAATGATGTCTGTATATTTTTCATTGGTGAACTGAATTTTTGGCGAAATTTGTATCTTTTTGGCACTGACAATTGAGAATAATAATAACTGTGTGAAAACTCTCAACAATAATCAATGAGTAATTTGTTTTGAAGCATTATCTACTATTCCTATAATGGACAAGAATTATGAAAGTTGATGAAACTTCATACCTCGATATCTCCGAAACAAATGCTGATCTGAAAAAATGTTATCCATCATTTTTTGCTTAGAATTCAATTTGGAACTCGAATCTTAAATGCTTGTTATAGTCGACATATGCCATGTACAAATCTATGTTGGTGTTCTTAGCTGTACCATTAATTGCCGTGTCTATTATCAGTTTTTTTCTACCTTGGAAGTTCTTTCTGCACCCCCTCTGTTCTTCCCGGGACCAATGATTTGTCTCAAGGTGTCAGTAACCTTTGTAACCAATAATGGCTGTAAACAGTTCACAAATAGTCGGTTGGCATGCGATTTGTCTGTATTTTGATGGATCATCTGCAAATTCCAAAGTATTAGAAAGAAAACACATCACCCCTTCCGTTAAAAAGTCTGACGCTTGTTCCGGGTCTTTCAGAACGTCTTTCAAAGCAACCGCAATGTATTTATGTAACACGTGGAACTTTATAAACCCAATTCTAGTAAATATAGCAGGTACCCAGGAGCTCCACTATGGTAACTTGAGTTCCTGCCTATTGCCTTTGATTGAGTAAGCACAGGTCAGGCTGCATATATCAATCAGAACTGCCTTTTACATAGTGAGGTAGGTGTTCTCTTCTATATCTAAAGCGAGAAGAGCCGGCTTAACTGTGACTAGCATCTTTTTTGTGGCGCCAGTCACTATTAGTACAACTTGCCTCTGTCGCCACATGCCCTTTACATCTTCTTCCCCTTCTCGTTCTTCATATTATTATTATTGCTATTGTTAGTATTATTATTACCAGAAACTACAATTTTCAGAATAAAACTTGAACAGTTCCTGGAAAATAGATCCGATTGGTCTAAGCAACGAGCTGGTCACTGCAATTTTCCATAGGAAGACTTCTACCGAATCTGTTAATTATTTTCGCAATATCGCATTATGTATCCGATGTGATAAATAAATAGATAGCCTAAGTGAATTCGTTAAACACCCTAACCAGACAAATACAAGTGAAAACTGACCCCTAATACATGTTTTAGTGGTTCCAGTTTAGTAATTTGAAGTAATTAATAGTTTGGAAATCGTAAAATCGTCTTTTTCTGATGAAAATAGAAACGACGTTACATTTCGGCTTTTCTACGCAAATTAGAGCAAACTATTATTATCTCATCTATGCGCAGATATCATGAAAAAGATCAATATACTATAAAAACCTAATGGCAGCTACTTAATATATCTGAATCTTCATACCACAAAAGAAAATCTCACACATTTGTTAATGACGCATTACAATCCCCGTTTATAATAGGGTGGTTGGTGTATTTTATCAACGTAATTATTTATTTTTAGCATGTTTATTTGATTTATGCAACTATAAAAAGAGATATAATAACTAGGGAAATAAAAGTTCTATGAGACGTCCGGTTCTCTAATTTTGTTGGGTAATAATTCGACGCCTCGATACCAACCATCATCATTTAGTTTTATGGTAGGTACTTTATATTACGGAACATTGGTTGCTGGTTTCGTATCTTTATGGTCTATAACGGGGTAAACAAACAGAATTGTGATTGTGTTTGACGTTTCTTGGGTTGATTACGTCATAGCATATGCTCACCGGGAAACGATACAACCGATCTAGAATGCCTGAATAAGTTATCACTGCGTTGTTTATTACTCATTAGTACATTCTTTGTACAGGCTTATTCGCTATAAATTACCCCGTATATTCATTATTATTGCCTATAGAAAAAAAAGTTTAAAAAAAGTTGTGTGGTTATGACTGAATTTTGTTAAAATGCCATCAATAGTAGGGACGTGCAGATTTCAGGGGATACAAAAAAATTATATTTTTTAATGCGACACCTTGTATATTATTAAATTTTTGGAATGATCTTTTTTCCTCATTTTAAAAATATACCATATGTTACCCCTAACTCATACCTTTTTGAGTTATTAAACGTCGGATATGTTAGTAAAACTATAGTTACTGTAAATATGGAAAAGTCTTATTGTGTGTATTTTCTGGCCTCGATGTGAACTGATTTAGTCACATGGAAAAGTTAAGCTTGTTAAAATAAGATTCTAAAATGACAGCTATTGTGTTTGATAAGTGACATTCTTTTAATGAAATAATCAAAATGGTTTACAGTGAGCAAGGTAAAGTCCAAATATTTGTACAAAATAGATAACAAAATTTTATTTTGGAAATTTAAATATGCATAAATGATAACTCATAAAAGATGTTCGATGTGTTCACCATTATTGTCAATGCGTAATTGATAAGGTCTTCTCATATTTACAATTGCACCAGAAATGGCTTCATTATTGGCATTCAGATTGTTTACTTCAAGTCTAATACTAACTTTAATGATTTGAATACTATTATTATTATTATTATTATTATTATTATTATTATTATTATTATGTCTTTTAGAATTCCCCAAAGAAATGAATCCATAGCGGTCAAATCTGTACTGTTAGGTGGAACATTCAAATTCACATACCTTTTTTGATCTATTAGTTATCAAAAATAGAAACACTTTAGAATTTGACATCCACAGAAATAAAAACACTACTGTGAGTTACATTTCGATTGACTCACACCATAGTTTTCCATAAAAAAACAGCCAGTTTGAATTTTCTAGTTCATAGATTAATACAGTTTCCCTTAGTTAAACAAAGATACAACAGATAACTCGAATATACTAAAAATGTAGCTAAGTATGATGGTTACTCTGTCTGTTTACTGGAAAAATTAGTCAATAAACATAAAACAAAGAAAATGTTAGCGGAATCTACGACTTTCAGAAAAGATAGACCAGAAAAAACCGTTGCCTGTTTACCATTTGTTGTGCGAATTACGAGATGTTTTAATAGCATTTTTAAAAATGCCAATTTACAGCTAACATTTTCTACAAAAAATATATTAAAAAATTAGCTAGGTAACCCAAAGGATAAAGATAAAACCATAGAAGTGTCGGGAATCTATGAAATAGATTGTAAGGATTGTGGATTTAAATATGTTGGGCAAACTAAAAGAACTATTGAAACTAGATTTAAAAGACACTTAGCGCAACTGGGATATGGCAATATTCATAAATCATGTATTGCTCAGCATATTTGGGACAATAATCATCATGTCGATAAGGAAAGTCTCAAGTGAATTAAAAATGTCAGGCAGTCGCGACAATTAGATGCTTACGAAAGTATATATATCGTTAGAAATTTGAACAAAAATGTCTCTATGAATAGAGTAGGTCCGATGCTATGTAGTGCATTGTTCGAACTGTTATCTTAATAATCAGTGTATCCTTTTAAGAACGAATATTTGATAACGACGTACAGTTTTACAAAAGCAGGTATGTAATTTTAATTACAGGGATTTAAGACTCAACAGTGGGGGTATGTCTGTATACCTGCGTAAAGGACGCTGTTCGCAACTGCTTGGCAACTAACATATAAATAATCGTTCCCATTTTTATTAGTATAGTTTATTCACCCCTCTGATGACTTTAACTCTGTTAGCGAAACGATCGTCAGGTCAAAACACTGTATTGTGATGAATTGGGTTCTCCAAATTGTACTTATCAGTGCTCATCACAGGTTCCGATCTTCACTTATTATTATGGCAGAGATGAGTAAAAAGCTAGGATTTCAAATAACAATGATGATTAGCTGGGATGACAGGAAACGTAGTTATAAAAGAAGTGTGCACGCTTTTTATGAAGTGTATCCTATCGGTCACAAATTAATGAAGGGTGTGTTTCCAGAGTATTGAAAAACTTTAACGAAACTCGTAGTGTCGAAGATAAACTAACAATAGGAAGAACAAAAACGGATATAGTTTGTAATAAGGCATATATTACAAACATTATCTTCACACATGAAGCTACTTTCACACTGCATGGAGGTGTTACTAAACAAAATTATCGTTGGTCTCAGCAAAATCCACATTGTATGTTGGAGGCCCAAGCCAGCGACCACAAAAATTAATTGTATTGGCTGTTATACTAGACAGCGGTATTATTGGGCCATTCTTCATTGAGGGAAATCTAACATCTTAAAAATATAAAAAAAAATAAGAGAAGGAATTATATCCGCTGCGGTTGCAGTGCGCCCAGTTGAAGTTTTGTATGAGCAAGATAGAGCTCCCAGTCATTTTGGATGGCGCTTGCGCAATGTTTGGATGAATTTTTTCCGATAAAAAATAGATTGGGAGTGGTGGTGCTCTTAAATGACCTGCTCGCTCTCCTGATTTGACGTCATGTTATCTTTTCTTTTGGGGTCACTTGAAGAATGTTGTCTACAAAGACAGGCTATTTAATGTGGAAGACCTGAAAGCTAGAATTATTGGCGAAACGAGACAGATTTTGCATTACAGCTTAATGAATGTAATAAATTCCATTGAAACGCGAGTTCAATTGTGTATTATTAATAATGAACAACGTTTTGAAGATTCAATTACTTAATAATTATTATTGCTGTTTAATTTTATTTTCTTTGTCACTTTCTTTTAGAATTAAAGTTAATTATTTGTAATTTTTTTCTCACGGAAGAATTTTGTACCACCAAGAAAAGGACGTTCTTTCAAAAAATCTAAAAAAATAATATCTTGCCAATTAAAAAAAATGCTTCCATAGCAACGAAGTTGCTTACGCTAGGAAATATTGAATATCGCTAGTTTGTAGCAAAAAAAATGTCAAAAAACTTTTGTTAAAACATTTTTAGACTTAGTTTTTTGGTTAATTGTTAACTTGTAAATTTTCTTCTCAAAAATACTATATCTTTGAAACTCGTAAATGTAACTATAGATGGAATGTTCCAAAATTTCGTTTTGTTGAATAAATGTAATGCAAGTTTTCCTAAATTTAATAGAATTTAGAAAATACCGAGGAATATATTCCATGTTTTTTTTCTTTGGGTGAGTTGAATAAAAAGGCTTTTTCTTTCCAAATAAATGTTTATTCCTTGTCCCGTTGCGTTTCGACCTGTTAGCAGGTCATCCTCTGGGGAATCTAGAATTTACAAAAAGGCTTGTCAGAAAAACTGAGTTTTCCGGTAGGCTATTTCTGCGAGGGTACAACACGGAGTATAAAAGATATAATGAGGTAACAAGAGCTGACCCCATTATATCTTTTCGTCAAGATGTCCTCAGCACGTTAAATTTTTGGGCGGCAGTAGCTACAGGCATATTTTCTTCCGTTACTGCTTCTAAAGCTTCTTTCATGCCATTTTCTGGGTATTGAAATAGCTTTCTTGAAGTAGTTTTTGCTGTAAAATGTTTCATTTCATCCCTTTCTGTTGCAATTGGCTAAGCAATTGTTGTCTCATTCTATTACGTGGCCACATCTGGATTTCATGTTCTATTTGTGTCCATTAAGCGGCCACATTTGGAACATGAAGCTAATTCTAACACCAGTTGTGGCCACTGTTATTTTGGATATGAAGAAGTAATTAATATCATTTAAATCATCAAACTTACTTAAGAATGAGTAACAAAAGTCATATAACACCTACACCAACCATTAATTTTATATAATTTGGCCAGAATATGTCTTTAAGTTACCTTATGTTCCTCAACAAATTTATTTAGTTTCACACACAAATGTCAGGATGACCCACTAGTAGCTATAATTGTACTGATTTATAAAGCACATGTATACACAGAACCACAGGATAAATGCAGTAATAATAAAAGAAGTGGGAGAACTGAAATCTGATTGGCTATTCCCAATTCAAACGGAAATATTAAAAGAATCATTTCTTGGCTGGATACAACAGGTGCATCTACTTTAGCGCTGAGGTAAATTTGCACTATATGGGTAAACCAAACTTTAAACATAGAGTAACTGTGCTAATTTTGCAGCATTTTGACAATAATTTAACAAAAATATTTCAACCTTCCCATCCTATTGTTGGCATGCATGAAGATAAGGTACGAGTTGAGGTCGAGGAGTCGTGGGCCAAGGACTCCAGTGGGCAAGTTGAGGAAGTGGAAACAACATGAGCTTTCGATGAAGCTTTCCCCGAGACCGTCATGCGCGGTGAAGAGCCGCATCCTGCACGAGGTGACCCTGCTGATAACTAAACATCTATACGCGGAGGGCTAAAAAAAACTCACCGAATCCACGGTGTCACGTGACCCGGCCTAGAGATCGATGGCACCAGGGTGATGGTGTCGTGAACGGAACCTCTGAAGTACCTGGCAACCTTCCAGAGTAACCCGCCTTGAACTACACAGGGGCGGTTCTGATGGTGTGGACAGTATTTCCCCATTCTAGTGGGAACAATATGGATAACATAAACATACATAAAACCAAAACCAAGGAGGCTCGAGGAGTGGATCCGGCTACAGATTCGTGCCTTGAGTTTATTCCGGAAACGGAGACGAACTAAAGGGCCAGGGTCCGCGGACTCTGGGGGTCCCTCCACCAGTGAGGACCCTATTGTAGGGCTGAAGGAACTGCTTCGGCATTCCAAACGTCCGGGGCGCAAAGAAAGAAGCTCCGAAGTGCGCAGAAAATGGCGACCGGGACGTGGACGGTCGAGAAACCTGTAAAGGCGCAAGAGAGGAGTGCGAGTCAGAAGAGGCCACGCTCGGACTCTAGCACGCCTACTACAGACAGACGTCCCAAAAGGGCCAGGGCCGGAATACCGGCGCAGACTGACTCGTATAGAGTGGCTGCAAAGGGCCTCGGGATGGCGGTGATTGACAGACGCCATCCTGAGGTCACGCTAGAGAAGGGGAACGCGAGGCATCCTCTGGATAACCTGTGCCGGTCCGCAGTCGCGATACTAGCTTTGGAAAACGATCGGGGGCCTCCGTCAGATTTGGGAGGGGGCGGACTTGACAGCCGTCGAGCCCAAGGAATTCGCAAAGAGACGCAAGGTCTTCGTACGGATCCCAGTAAATTGAACATCCAGAACCCTAAACTGGGGACACAACACTGGTCGGTCCTAAGCAGCAAGGCGGAGGAGAAAGGACAGACTTTCGCCTTCTCGATCGACCAGGCGTCTTACAGAGCCCATGAAGGAACCTCCTTCAAGGCATTCTGGGGCCTGGGAAGGGTTAGCTTCCGCCCACTGGGGAAGCAACCAGGGGTTGATGGGACTTAGGTTCCTTTAGGTCAACCTCCAACACAGTAGGGCAGCCACGGCCGGATTACTGATTGCTCTAAGGAACACGGATGTGGCCCTCATCCAGGAACCGTACTCCTATAAAGGAGAGATCAGACTCGGCGGAGCTGCTGGAAAGCTCATCTACAGTAAACCCAGCGAGAACCCGAGGACCTGCATTTTTGTCAGGGAAGGGATAGAGTTTCTGCCTTTAATAAATTTCTGTTCCAGGGACCTGGCAACAATCAAAATCCCTTACTGTCGTATCAGCCTATCTGCCAGGGACAGCACGGACCCTCCTGCACCCAAGGCATTGGAGCAGCTGATGGTGGGTAGCAGAGCAGGTGGATGGCAGACCATCATCGGCATGCAAGCAAATGCGCACCATGAGTTGTGGGGAAGCTCGGACACAAAATCTAGGGGTGAGGCACTTTTACAATGCCCTATGAAATTAAATTTAGACATTGAATAGAGGTAACAAACCGACGTTTGTCACAAAACGGCGTGAGGAAGTTTTAGATCACACAGTTTCCACCCAGTTTCTGGGTGACTTTGTTAAGAACTGGGCTGTGTCTGGGGAAGTGAGTAGCTCAGACCACAGATACATCCGGTTTGAAATCGCCAAAGCCGAAAGACAAACGGTATGGTACCGCGACCCTCGCAAGGCGGACGGGGAAGCCTACAGGTCAGACCTAGCAGTGGAACTGCGGGGGGTTAAGAGTACCATAGACAATTCAACAGACCTCGAGATTGCGGAAGCCCAAATGCGAGACGCAATCACCTTGGCCTATAACGCCAACTGCCCCCTGAAAATGAGGGTGTCCACCAGGGATGTCCCGTGGTGGAACGAGGACTTTAGGCAAAGGAGGACCCAGGTTCGTAAGCTGTTTTTTACGCGGCCAAAAGATCGGGAGCATAGGATGAATATAGACATGCCCTAACGACCTATAACAAAAGACCAAGGGACGCCAGGAAGGAGTCGTGGGGGAGGCACTGCGAGGAAGCGGAGAACACATCCGAGAGTGCTCGACTACACAAAATACTGTCCAAGGGCACTCAGACCCACATAGGCTTCTTTAGAACATCCACGGGAGGCTTTACAAGCTGGGGGGAGGAAACTATGTAAGTTTTACTCCAGGCGCACTTTCCCGGCTGTAACATAAAAAACCAATCACCGCCGGACTGGAAACACTTAGAAATAGAGGCGCCTTATAGGCGAGCATCTGGAGTAGACTGGATAGTCGCTAAAAAGGTGGTTACTTGGAGCAAAATCAGATGGGCCATTAACAGCTTTAAGCCATACAAATCCCCGGGATTTGATAGAATAATGCCCATCATGCTCCGACAGGGGATAGATATACTGGCGCCGGTGCTTACCCTCATTATGAGGGCCAGCCTGGCTCTGGGGTTAAATCCGAGGGCATGGAGGATGGCCAGGGTTGTATTCATTCCTAAACCTGGGCGTCCAACAGACCAGGCAAGGTCCGGTTCCATGCTCAGGGACAGGGCCGTGTTCACCTAACTCGCGGGAGGACTCTGCTAGCGGGGTGTCTGCAGGGGAGCGTTCTGTCTCCCTTGCTCTGGTGCTTAGTCGTGGACGGCCTGTTAGGGAGACTCTCGGGAGGGGAGTATGAGGTACAGGGCTATGCGGACCACATTGTCATCATAATCCGAAGAAAGGTTACACAATCAGTATGGGAGCGCATGCAGACAGCAATTAAAGTGGTGGAAAGGTGGACGGTTGGTCAAGGGCTCGGGGTGAGCCCTGAGAAAGCAACCGTCATACCGTTTACGAGGAGGAGGAAGTGGAAGAGCCACAGAACTCTCACTCTATACGGACGGAACATACCAATGGCCAGGGAGGTAAAATATCTTGGTGTCGAATTGGACTCTAAGCTAACTTGGAATGGTCACGTTGAAAAAATACTGCGTAAGGCAGTAATGACCCTAGCGTCACTAGGCGGCTATATGGAGAAACGTGGGGACTAAACCCTAGTACGGCCCACTGGCTGTACACAAGGGTGGTTAGACCATCGTTGACATGCGCAGCACTGGTCTGGTGGCCTAAGGTGACACAATCCAGTGGCAATCAAAGACTAGGCAATATCCAAAAGATGGCTTGCCTAGGCATCACAGGGGCCATGTCTTCAACCCCAACAGCCGCCATGGAGGTGTTGCTGGATCTTACCCCCCATCCACACTTAGTTATTATGTGGGAGGCCAGACTAGGACTATACAGACTAGCCTGCAGCGGTAGACTGAGGATCCCCAGGCTTAAGGGGCCACTGCAAAATTCAGGAGATCGTGAAGGAGCCCATGCTTGAAATGAGGTCAGACTTCACAAGCCCGCGAATCTGCAGAGAAAACAACTTTACAGTGAAAATCTCCGACCGCGAGGCATGGCGGGAGGAGACGCCGGGCATACCACGGGACGCGCTCGTCTGGTTCATGGCGAGTCCGTATTTATTTCCCTCGGAGCCCGTGCAACGGTCTTTCAGGTCGAAATGTACGCCATCCTGCACTGTGTGCGGAGAACAAGAGGAGGGGCTACACCAACAATCGAATCCTCATAGCCACAGATAGCTAGACAGCCAGATGTAGCCCACGGGTAAATTCCTGGCTGGTGAGTGAGTGCCGAGACGAGCTGAGCGACCTGGCTGGGCAGAATGAGGTCACTCTGATCTGGGTGCCGGCTCACTCGGGGGTCAAAGGCAATAAAGAAGCTGACAGTTTCGCAAAGAGAGGGTCAGCAGAATAATTTATGGGACCAGAAGCGGGTCTGGGCGTGACAAAGAGTACTGCCACGGAAGCTATTAAGTCCTGGGTCAGAAACAAACACAAGGTGTACTGGGCAGACTGTCCAGGGCTCAGACATGGGAATTCAGACTGACGAACCCAGTTCAAAGAGAGCTGTGAAGCTGCTAAATCTTAGCAGAGGACAGCTCAGAAACATAACAGGTTTCTTGACGGGACACATGTCCGTCAATGAAGAACTGCATAAAATGGGGCGGTTCGAGGGGGACCTCGCATGCAGACTCTGCGGCGAGGGGGAGGAATCAACCCAAGACATCTTGTGCGACTGTAAAGCTCTGGACCGCAAAAGGCAACTGATATACGGTCAGTCTAGACCGGAGAGAGAGCAATATAAAACTTCACCCTACCAATCGCTGTCAGAGTAGTTCAAGGCACAGAGATTTTGGAATGGGTGAAGTAAAAAAAAGTAAGTGCATGCACAATAAGCCAAAGGCTGCGGTGCTTTCGGGACGGCGAAGCCGCGGACGAGCCCTGAGGGAAAAAAGGTGCGAGTTATTAAGTATGTTATTAATCCATATTCAAATACAACTTTACGCCTAAATACGCAAAACCATTTTATTTTGCAATGGTTAGTCGTTAAGTGAATAATAATAATAATAATACATATATACATGTAATGCTTATATTTTGCACATATTGCATAATGTTAGGTAAGTTAAGAAAAGATTAGCACCCTGCTGTATTTGCAATATTTTGTCTGCTTTTATTTCAAGTTATATGTAATATACCATATCTATATTGCTTTTATTTTGAAAATACTGTATATTTATCTTAGCTTTATATATGATTTATAGTAAACAAGAATATTCAACTTATTTCTTATAATGAAACAAATTATTTACTATTGAGTTTAATCCGAATGCTTCCTTTTGGAAAAAAACGTTATTCAAGTAAGAGCAATTCAGTTTGTCTACAATGGTCCGACAAGAACGGTCCTTTAATAACTTAATTAAATTCCACTGCTCCGCTTAAAACCTTATTTGCCACGGCTTCTTTACGAGTTTTTACCTGGATACCATAAGCTTGTGTGCGTGAGTGAAACAGCATCCCACCCGGCCACAACGGTACTCTTCCCACACAAAAGATCACAATTTTAACACGGCGTGCGCCTTCCAGTTTGTTGTCTATTTCAATGGTCCAGACACACCATAATTATGTTGTGGTCCAGACGCATTATGTGAATATGGGTCCAAAACGAACAAATAGAGAATAAGTTTTCAATATTCTAATGAATCTAAAAAATACGAACTCTGTTGGACATGATATTTATGTTATACTTTTAAAAGGGGGACACCTATAATATCTCTGGAGCCCTTGCCAAGATTATTAACATAACTATGTCAAAAGGTGAGTTTCCCCAACAACTAAAAATGGCTGATTTATAACATTATATAGAAAAAGGGGCCCAACTGAACCTTTTAATTATAGACAGATTGCATTACTTCCAAACATTTCAAGGAATTTTGGAAAAAACTATAAATTTGTTTGTTTCTTTGAGCAGAATATTTTTCCACAGGTGTCTACATGCAGAAATAAGAAGACAACACAATGTTGTGTGTATCAGCTAAGGTGTGAAGTGTTTGAAGGATTTGATAAAATATCAAAGGTGTTGGATAGGTTCTTATATTTAAGTAAGACGTTTCACTCTGTTCATCATGCTACTTCGCTGGCTAAATGAAAGCAATATGGTGTGAGAGGTGTACCACGCCTTTTAAAAAAATCATATCTAACATAACGAAAACAGTGTTTATCATGTAAAGGGGAGAAACGAAAAAATCTGATTATGAATCAGTTTTAAGGGGGGTGCCTGAAGGCCTAATTATTGGCCCCACTCTGTTTATCATGTACACCAATGACCTGACAATGTCGCTAAAAACAGATGTACATTGTATGCCGATGACACATACATCATAATATCTAATGGCAAAAAACATCGTTTGCTGAGCAGGGTAAAAGAAGAGATGTGGAGCTTAGAATAGTAGTTTCCATCTAATGGTCGCAAACTGAACATGGAAAAGACTGATGTTATAAAATGTAATACTGTTGCAAAGTTTGATGCTTAGATGGGGCAATTACAGTGGAAACACAATTTAGTGTCAATGATACTTCTTGTGAACTTTTGCTTAATTTACTCGTTTTAAAATGGCAACCATTTATCAAAAAATATGTATTAGCTAACACAAAAGTTGCGCCAAAGGAACTTGATTTGATTCTAATAACATTGTTAAAAAACGTCAAGTAGGTAGGTGTTTAGCATTTGGCAACATGAATGTAGCCAGGATCTTTTATGTAATTTATACTGTTATATAAGTTATGAAAGTTATAAAAAATGTATGTAGCTAACATTATTTACTTACAGACGGTAGCTAAGGCAAAACTTTAATAACATAACCAAATTCAAAAATCCTCACTGAACATTTTGAGAGCTTTAAACTTATTAGGGAATGTCAGTATTACATATTTAAAATTTAATAAACCTCGCACGTATTCTAACTTAATTGAAAAGATATTCTCAAAATGTATGAAGGCATTCTAGCTCCATCTAAATCTCTGCTGTATCTTAACCTAACTTGATTAGTAGACTCTATTAAACCAGATTTGTTCGGCTGTTATAACGTCAGGGGTTTTGTTACATGATTTACATGTAGCATTATCAAATTAGGTAAACATCCCTTCCTACGCGAAATTTTCTGTAAGCTGCTTATGAATAGCGACCTCATTTCCGTTTTATGCTCAACTTTTCATGTTTGTTATCTGACTGCTCCGAGTGTTCGTAGCGTTTATATGATGGCTACATGAATAAGTCACAAGCGCGCTAAAAAACATTTACAAAATGTGCTTTTCATCTGCACTAGTTTTCCCTTAAAATTATATAATTCCGCAATGATTAATGTATTCTGTTTCATAAGAGATCCATTCATCTTCCAGCATGTCATTAATTCATACTAAGCTTAGGTACCCATGTTATTAGAAGCCAACTGTGATAAATTTGCTGTGGAAATTCTTACATGATAAATGGTGCAACAATAATGCTTTTTTTCTCTGATATTTTTTGTAGTATAACCTGAAGTTGTAATTATGTGGAAAAACGCAGTATTTTGCAAATTTAATATGGAAAGATAATGTAGGTAAGAAAAAAGTTCATAAACAATTGATCATTTTCTTTCCTCAAAAGTCTGAACGCAGCAAGTGTGTTCTTAATAACGAGGAAGTAAGCAAAACAGTTTTGGTGTCCTTTTTGGACAGTATCAAATAAAAAGAGGACATAAAAAGTTAACAACATTCTTTATAGTTGGAAAACTCCCGATTTGTCCCCTATGTCGCAAGTGCCAATTAGTAAAATTGGAAAGCAATTTCTTGAGCTTGGACATGCGAAAAGATAAAAAAAACATTATAATCCACTGGATTTAAGGCTTAAGTCTAAGGAAAGTCCACATAGTTACTTCGAGTTAACAAGCAGCTACAACATTGAATGTTAGCGATTCATCGATTATTAGAGTACTAAAAGAAAATAAAATGTATCCCTATCAGTTGATACACACTTACAAACTCATGCCTAACGATTGTGATAGAAGTGTATTTTTATGAATAAATGATGGAAATGTTAGATAAAAATGTTATCCAACTAGAACATGTTCTGTTTTCTGGTTAGTGCAGTTTTACACTTCGTACTGATCTAAAAAAATCCACACTGGATGGGAGAAGAACATACGAAATACCCTGAAAGCGTTAATGTTTCGGCAGGAATAGTTGGAGACCATGTCACTGGTCGTTTCTTCACTGATGGCACTGCTCCAAAATAATGTCATGCCAACTTTGGAAAACTTATATTATGATCGAGTAAACCCACAAGTTCTCGCGAATGTAATATGGTTTCAGCAGGATCGAATAGCACATCAGCGCATCAACGTCTGACAGTACCTCGACTTAAGATATCGAAATCGGTGCACAGGGAGGCGAGGATCGTTAGAACGGGCACCACAATCACCCGATCTTACGCTATTAGATTTATTCTTATTGGGAAATGTGAGATGTATGGTACACAAAACTAAACCACGCGATTTAACTGACTTAAGAAGAATAATAATGACTGCGATGAGGTGTGTCACGCCTCAGATGTTGATTAACGTTAGAAGACATATTTATTTACGATTAGGATGCTGCCAAGGCGTTCAAGGCATGTATTTTGAACATCTCCTACATTAAGATTGATGTGTTTTTATTTTTTCTCATTATCAAGAATGAAATACGATTAGTAATTAATTTTGTAGTGTGTTGTAGCAAACTTTGTTAAGCAGATGAATTTTGTAATATATTTTAAAACCATAGCATTTTTTAATAGAGAAAAAAGAGATATTTCAAGTGAAGCATCACAAGCCCCTACTTTCTATTTAAAAACATGGGGGTTGCAACCGTCACTCGAAGGGGGTTGAATGTAGGGGTGAATTTTTCACGTTACAAGATGTAATTTTCTTAAATCTCAAACAGATGTTTCGGGATTTTTTACAAATATGCAGAATGATTGAGATACTGAATTTATTTCATTTGGTTATTCCACACTGCTGTATATAGAGGGTGGTCCAGACTGTACCTCCAATAATTTGATAATCAGTAGAAAATGTGAAAGTAGTTTGAGTTCTCTCAATAAACTTATACCGAAATCTCAACCGTTTCAGAAAAACAGGGTGTGGGGGTCTCATATTTTTCTTTTTATAAATTCAATATCTCCTAAATGAAATATTTTATTGACATTTTGTGAAAGCTCATCTTTAATTAATATTTTAAATTCTCTACTTCAAGCAGTAGAGTGATTTCTCCTTTTGGAACAAAAGAAGGTACGCCATTGTTTTATATCTTTTTTCGTAATCTGCAGTCAATATGCGAGTGAGGAGTCCCCTTGTAGTTTTTTTGTAAAATCCATTGTTTTGCAGGAAAAATGTATTAGAAGTGATTACATTAAGTCATGAATTTTACTAAACAAAGAAAAGCGGGCCATATTTCAGAGAAAAGTGTCTTTGACCCGAAAAGGACAAGAAGTACTAAAATCAATGAAAATTTGGTTTTCTTTTAAGAACATCAAAGTAATAATTTGAAACAGCCAAAGTGGCTATTTTTAAACAAAGATTATGAAACGAGTGCGAGTTGTGGAGAACAAATGTGGCAAAAGCGTGTTTTGCAAAGTCTTAGATTTTTGTTTCAGTTATGTTCTAGCGTCAGTTTTAATTATGGAGTTTGTCAGTTAAAAGTTTTATATTCTCTTATATAACAGAATAAATTTGAAAAGGTCCACTTCCTCCAGCAATATATCGACAAACAAAGAAACAAAAACTTCGAAAGCAGCAAGTGCGTTATGGTAGTGCAAGTCCTTTTTTTAATCTAATAACTTTTAATTTCCTATTAACCTAGAAAATTCAATTCTGTCGTGCCTCAAGTGTTTATGTAGGAGACCTGGAAACCTATCTAATAGCGTTGATGGTGTTAAATAAGACTATGGAGGACCTCCAATTGGGATCAAAATTTTGAGTGACAGTTCATGTTTGGAGGTCAGAATTTATCAAAAGTGTGTGTTGGTACAAGCAAAAGCCTAAGCTTTTTAGTATGGCACGATGTAAAATTAAACTAATACACAAATAAATATATATATATATATATATATATATATATATATATATATATATATATATATATATATATATATATATATATATATTATACTAACTTATGTATTACGTTCGGAGATAACATTTTGGTGTTTTAAAAGATTTAAAAGAAAATTCGCTACGATAACGCACTTGCTACGCCCAAACTTTTTTACCTTTTTTAAATTTTAATTCCGGAATCCTGGGGTTGTAGATCTTAGTATCACTCAATTAAAGATTGATCCAAATAGAATAATAAATACGTAACAATTTCTTATGAAAATTTTGAAAATTTTTATTTTTATATAAATATTACTTTTTTATTTTTACGTAATTCTTGACACCACAACTCCAAAAACCGCTGTTTTTTTCGCATAAAAATAACTCAACTTTGCCTCATAAACACATTTTTTTAATCTAACGCCTTTCTTTAGCTTCCTGTGGGACTCATAACTCAATGTCCCTTTTAGCCACAAATGTAAATTTTAAACGTTTCATACCATTTAGAGAAACGATTAAACCACTATTAAAGAAAGTCTGGATGCAGCAAAAGCGTTATGGTAGTGAATTTTCATAAAAATGTTTTTAAGGGCAAATATGTCTTTTTGTTAATAAAAGCAGGCATCAAATTTGATTAACAATATAACCTTTATAGTAGAAATGTACCATATTTCATCAACATAACTAACTAATTGTTTGAGCAAATGCAAATATTTTCCGAAAATAAATTTAAAATGTTCCCGAAAAAACTGGTCCGATTTTCCTGGTCATCGAACCTCTTCAAGCTATTCACACACGTGCCAAGATATAATTATTCACAGAAAGCTTTTCAACAAAAATAAAAAAAATTGCATAAAAATTTGCAATTTCTTTCTCGAAAATTTGCCATTTTTCTTTACAAAAATTGAAGTATTCTTACACGAAAATTATATTTTTCACAAAAATTTTCAAAAAAAAAAAAATTTGGCAAGCATTTTTTACGATAACTTATTAAAGATTTATAATTTAATTATCAACATTTCACAACAATGTTACAAAAAATATTTTTTATGAAATCCCTGAAAAAAACCTCTGCGAAAACTAACTAAATGTTTTGTACACAAAAAGTTGCTGAAAGAATATATAAATTTCAAATAATATACTTAATCTGTAATAAATTTGAAAAGAAAACGCAAATTAATAGTTTTTACAAACTTTTTTCGGGACTTTGAACCAGTGGAGGTAAACACAAGCTATCAGAAATAAGAACGTTAGTTAGAAGCCTGCCGCTTCAAAATTTCATTTGACATTTGGAAAACAATTTATCATATACTTACACATTATGCCAATGTAAGTTTATTATTTATGTGTTACCTTTTTTATACCAAAGTTAATTTAAAAGTTTAAGTATATTTCTAATCACGTAATCTGATCGGTTTTTAGAATTGAACAAAAAACTTAAAAAAAACACTAAAACTTATCCCTACATGAATCATTGTATGCGATTATAAATGTTAATATATCCACATATCTTTAGGTTATAGGAAGCCTAATACAAAAGTTAAACAGGGGGCATGCCCTTTGCTTCTGAAATACAAAATACAAGCTGTTTCATTTGAAAAAATTCAGTTACGGAATTATGATATTTGGTTAATTTAAGCCACTATTTGAGAGCGTACTGTATACGGCATCTCGATTTTTTTTAATGCTTCATTTTCATGGGAATCCGCAATCTATTGGTAAAAACGCCGATTTTTGTATGCGCCAAAAACGTAAAAAGTTGGAAAACAATTGAAATTACTTGAATACGATGGACGTTATCAATATTTTTTTACAAATATGAATTATAATAATTCAATGGAAAATTTTAAAATGCAATAATATTAGAGGTGTTCTATAAAAGTAAAAGGAAATTTGTGTCACCAACGATTTATGGGCCAGTCTGTATATATGTAAACGGATATATTGAGTATTGTCGCAGAAGTGCGCCATCCTGTATATATAGCAGGTGGTAGTGGACTTTTCCTTTACGTGATAGTAAAGGATTTTTTTCACGCCCAAGGAGGTACCACCCCTTGCATCAAGGGACGGGCCGGTGAAGTCCCAACGGACATTTCCGGTTCTGGTGTATGAGATGGTTTCCCTTATAAACAAAAATGATGATAACTCCTCCATGTACAAAAGATTCGGGAGATAAAATACCCCTCTATTCGGTTCTCCGGGAGAGGGGGGTGCAGGGAGCGCCGGCATCAACATTCAACATATCCTTCTCAAATATATGTGGCCTAAATTCTAACCTGAACTCCGTCCACCATTTCCTCCAGGCTAATAGGCCCCAACTCCTCTTCCTCGCCGAAACCCAAATCAGTGCGGAAACAGCCACTAATCACCCTAATTTTCCGGGGTATAAGCTCCTTACTTCCTTTAGATTGCATTGAGGCGTGTGCGCATACGTCCGTAGCAATCTACCCTGCACCAGACTCCGCAATTTAGAAGCTGAAAAAAAAGACATACTTTGAATGAAACTCTCTCCCCGGGCTGCAACTAAATTCATCTGTGCATTTACCGGTCACCTTCTGACAACTTCGTCCAGCTCTTCGACTACCTTTCTGAAAAAACCGACGATCTGATTTCTGAATATCCTTCCTCCGAGGTGACCATTCTTGGTGACTTGAATGTCAATAATAAGGAATGGCTAGGATCTTCAAAAAGCGATCCACAAGGGAAAGCAGCGGAGGCCTTTCCAGTCAGTAATTCTTTAGCCAATATGGTTCAGTACCCTACTTACTTTCCTCGCATCCCAACACACAGCTCAAATCCCTTATATCTCCTTCTTACTACAAATGCTGAATGCTATAAAATATCAGCCGCCCCCCTCGGTCGCTCAGACCATGGCATGGTCACTGCTTCCTGCGCAATGCAACCCGAGGTCACACAAACATCACACCCACGTATCGTTTGGCACTACAACTCCGCGAACTGGGACGAAATGCGAGATTACTTTTCCTCATTTCCTGAATGCTATAAGACATCAGTCACTCAGGTCGCTCAGACGACGGCATGGTCACTGCTTCCTGCGCAATGCAACCCGAGGTCACACGGTCATCACACCCGCGTATCGTTTGGCACTACAACATCGCGAACTGGGAAGAAATCCGGGATTACTTTTCCTCATTTCCATGGGCGTCTGTCTGCTTCTCACATCCTGACCCCTCTGATATCTCACAAAACGTCACCGAAATTATCCAAGCTGGCATGGAATTATTTATTCCACGTACACAGAAAACCTCTTCAGCCACTCAAAATCCCCGGTTCTCTAAATCCTGCGACAAGGCCAGACTTGAAAAGGTCAAAGCTCACAAAACGCTTCTACACAATCCCAGTCAAGAAAACCGTCAAGCATTTAGCGACGCAAGAAACCGCTATGTCCCCATCCTTTCTGAGGAAAAAAAAAACTCGTTTAATAACCACATCAAAAACAAAGTCCTCTCAAGCTCCAACGGCAGCAAATCCTTCTGGACTCTTGCTAAATCTATTGGGAATAATTTCTTCAAGAGCACGTTCCCACCTTTTGTTTCAGGGGATGAAATTGTTTCTACCGCCCTGGTCAAGGCTGAACTTTTTGCCTCGTTGTTCGCCGGCAATTCTACTCTCAACCCATGTACATTTTGATTTTCAGTCAAAACTTCCAACAGATATCTTTTCAAAAACGGTCACGACGTTTACAAATTTTGCTGCATTTTCGTCTTCTTCGCTTTTCAAAAACTCTATGTGAATTGTATAAAACTGTTGTATAAATAATAATAATAATAATAATAATAATATTTATTTGTTCTCATAAACAAATTAACAGATATTTCAGTACACTGAAAATACATATAATAAAATAAAGTAAAAGCTTAAAATAGATTGCTTAAAAATTAAGATATAGTGTGCACTGTAAATCGGTAGACTCGTGTGTGCACAAATGAGCTGTATTTAATACTAGATGGAAGCAAACAACTTGTATGTCAGTCTTTATTAATGTTTTACTTTTACTCAGTTCTGAAAACGTTGAAATCTTAGTGGAAGTTTATTATCTATAGTATTTCCATTGTCAGACAGCCACTGTCTGAGAATTTTTGAGTGCTTAGACTGTTGTATTCAATAATATTTTGTGGCAATAAAGTAATATACACAACTGGACCAAAGTTACACAAGTGTGCAGGATTTACGGGTTCATTTATTATTCCATTAGCATTACCTCTGGTATTTATACAATGACTGATTTTTTGTGTATATATAGGGTGGCGCCTTGAAAACGAAACAGACCGATTTGCGCCCAGAAATTTTTTTTTTCAAGAAACGCTGAAACACGTCAATTTTAATATTAAGGGGGACATGTTTTGACATAAAACTCAACTTTGTCACATCAACCCCTTAAGGGTGGTGATAACAACCCTTATATTTTAAATAGGGAACATGGGTCGTGTGTTACATAATTTGAAAGCTCTTTCTTTTCTGAATTCAGCACGCTAATCTCTTTGGAAGTTTTATCAACTCGTTTAAAAATTATTCACAGTTGAAGATGCAAAAACGCATTTCACTCATTCCGATAAGAAATGTGCTGATAGTCAATGTTTTGTTGGTTTGTAAACAAAAAATTGACTATCAGAACATTCCTTATCGGAATGAGAGAAATGCGGTTTATTATTTCAGTTTATCGGTCGGTTTGATACTTGATAGTACTACCGAAAATCAATTTCACAATGGTGTATTCTGTAGAAGAAAGAGCTGAAATAATTACTATTTTTTTCAAAAACGATGACTGTGCCAACCGTACCGCAAATTTGTTCAATGAACGACATCCGACATGTTTACAGAAAATACATTTTCAAGTTAGTTGCAAAGTTTCGACAAAGTGGTTCAGTAGCCAACAAAAAACGGGATCCTGAACGTGAATTTTCAGTTAGATATGAGACTACTGAGATTGAAGTTTTAGGACAAATTGCTACAGACCCAACTTTAAGCACTAGCAAATTGGCCACTGTTTCAAACATCAAAAGAAGAACTGATCAGCGAATATTGAAGCATCATAAATTTCACCCGTATAAAATTCATCTTGTACAACAACTGAATGAAGATGATTTTGATCGGCGGTTGGAGTTTGGTGAAGTTATGACTGCACGAATAGCTGATAACGGGAACTTTCTGTTCAATATCTGTTTTTCAGACGAGTGTACGTTTTTATTAAACTTTACAGTCAATCGTTATAACTGTCGTTATTGGACAGATAATAATCCAAGACATTTTGACGAAGTCCACACTCAAACTCCACAGAAATTGAATGTCTGAACAGGCATTTTTGGAGCCGTTTAATCGGACCAATTTTTCTTGATGGCAATTTGAGTGGCGAAACGTATTTGGAGTTACTAAAAGATATGATTTACCCTCTACTAATTGACATTGTTGAAAATGATGATCGCTATCAAGAAAATCAATTAATGTTTCAACAAGATGGAGCTCCTCCGCATTTTTCACAACGTGTTAGGGAGTTTTTGAACAGAGAGTTTCCAGAGCAATGGATTGGGCGTAGAGGTGATATTGAGTGGCACCCTAGATCACCGGATTTAACTCCTTTAGACTTCTTTCTATGGAGCCAATTAAAGAGTAGAATTTTCGCAACAGAACCGGAGTCTCTGGAAGAATTACGACGACGCATTGTTGAAGAATGCCATCTAATAACTCCACAAATGCTCCAGAATGTCAGAGCTCGTTTTGAACAAAATTTGTACTTTTGTATGGAAGCTGGTGGTCAACAATTTGAACACTTACTTAACTAATTAAACATTTTTGAACGCTTGGTTTTGTTTTTAGTTTTTTTTAACGAAAAATTGACCAATTAGTGCATTTCTTATTACAATGAATGAAATACGTTCTTGCAACTCCAACTGTAAATTATTTTTAAACGAGTTGATAAAACTTCCAAAAAAATTTGTGTGCTGAATTCAGAAAGAAAAGAGCTTTCAAATGATGTAACACTCGATCCATGTTCCCTATTTAAAATATAAGTGTTGTTATCACCACGCTTAAGGGGTTGATGTGACAAAGTTGAGTTTTTGTCAAAACATGTCCCCCTCAATATTAAAAGCGATGTGTTTCAGCGTTTCTTAAAAAAAATTCTCTGGACGCAAATCGGTCTGTTTCGTTTTCAATGCGCCACCCTGTATAATCCTTTTGTAGATAAATTTTATGACTGGTAGTAAAAATAAATTATTTTTTGTATATACATCAGACTCATTGAAAAGCGCTTCTGAGGAATATAGCCTGGGTTTCTTCATAATTTTTAATACTGTTTTCTGTGTTATAGGTAAACGTCTTAAATGTGTTGCATATGCACCACCCCAAACTAGCAATCCGTAGCACCAAATTGATTCAACCAATGACAAATAAACTATTATAATTTGTTTAGGTGTTAAAACATTTCTCAACTGACGAAATTTATAAATCGTTTTTATTATTTTCTTATTACTTTCCTAAATATGCGATATGAAGCATCCTAGGAAAAAGTATAAGGAAGCATATGCAAATAGTCATAAAGAATTTAAATATCTGTAAAATCTTTTTCCGCCGCAAAATTATCAATTTTTCCTCTCAGTATTTGGAGGGCCCCTAACCCTGGGGCTCTTGGCGACCGCCGACCAGTCGAACAAGCCAGTCCGGGCCTGGTGTGCCCCCCCCCCCCCCCATGTTTTATGTTGGTGAACAGTACTGTGTCGAAAGTGTCCAAACAAGATAGTTATTTACATGCCCTTATTTGATACAAATTTTCCTAACTGTTGCCCAATTTCATAAAGCTCGATTAAACATTTTACTGACGGTTAGATAATCAAGGCTTAAGATGACCAATCACAGACTATGATTCGGGTTTTTGCCATGACAACCAAATATTTTGAAACTGTGATTGGTTGTATTAAGCCTTGATTAACCAACCGGCTGTTACATATTTAATCCAGCTTTGTCAAACTGGGCATTAGACTTTTTAATTCATCTAAATTTTAACCGGACTGTGTGTTCATGATGTGTCAGATTATATCACAAAAAGCTATGCTAACGTGACTGTGTATCTGCTTATTCAGTTTTTAATTACAGAGTATCTGAATTGTATATTTTATTTTTTATGAATTATTATTGTAAGTCTCAACTTACAAATATTATTTTTGTGATATTTAATTTATACACCAAAAACTTCTACTGTGTAACAATTTGATCAGAAGTATAAAATCTAGATTTCGTAATTATTAGAAAGCTCTCCCTCTAAGGTTATAGCAAAAAAAATCACATTTAACTATTCAAGTCAACAGCTTACTGCAAATCGATAGGATACTATCACGAATTCCTTTTTCGAGTTTCATCTCACTGAAAAGTAACATTTGATTCCCCATTGAGCTTCGAACGAACATTTCGTTCAGATCAGCCCAAGTAATCCACTCACCTGGTGTGATAAAGGGGTAACAAGCGTGGGGCTCAAGATGGTGATGGCAGGATGGCATGTCATGCTCTGGCAGAGGCGGGGGATACTCCTCCTCAGGAGAGCGTTCCGATCCGTAGCCCTGGTCGCAGAGGGCCGTCTGCTGGTCGGAGAACTTCCAGTGTAAGGGAGCTCCGTCCCCCAGGGGAGGTATCCGGTGGACCTGCAATCGAATGATATCAAGTTAGATTCAGACATATACATGTATATCTAGAAATGCCAGACCCCTTGGAATCCGGATTAATACCGTTGGGGGGAGACTAGACGATATTATATGCTTGGGTAGTTTAAATTTAATTTTCTTCTAAAATATACAACTCAAATATTTACACATATGGTAATAATTCGCCATAAAACAAAACATGTCAACTTCATATATTTGAGCTTTTTAAAATGCAGCTTTTTTGTCTCAGTGTGAACAATCTATTAAAATATTTGGTATAAATAAAGCAGAAAAAAGCAATGATATAAAAGAAAAGCTTTTTATTCTTAAATATTACAAAAAAATATGCCAAAATTATTAAATCATATAGCAGCATATCTAGTTTGCAATTTATTACAACCTTACAAGAAATAATATATGTATATTTAAATTGAACATTAAAAATAACAAATAGATGAATCACCATTATCCAAAGACTTCACCATATCATTTCGGTTTGCGCTGGGACCATGCCTCTCAACAGGCTGTCCATTTTTGTCAATAATGAACTTGGTAAAATTCCACTTGATGAAGTTTCCTAAAGTTCCTCCTTGCTTGTGCTTTAAATACCTCCACAGTGGGTGAGAATCTTCAGCATTTACGTTGATCTTGCCGAACATGTCAAATTTTACATTTTTGCTGGATATGAACTGACAAATCTGTTCGGTATTTCCAGGATCCTCTCCGGCGAATTTATTGAAGGAAAACACTAAAATTCTAAGACCCTTAGATACTTCATACTTCTCATTAAGTTCTTCATAGTTGTTTTTCGTGTAACCGCACTGCGAGGCGACGCTAACAATGATGCACACGTGACCGCGATATTAATCTAATGACACAACGTCTCCCTTGAAGTCGACCGCAGAAAACTCGTACATAGACCCAGCTGATTTATAGTCCGGGTTCTGTAATTCTTGCGAAGACATTTTACAATTCTGTAAAGATATAATAAATAATAACCGATACGCTTCTTGATATTATGTTTAACTCGCACAAACTAAAACTGCGTTTTATTACTGTCATCCTGCTAACCGGCTACCTGTTCATTTATTTGTAAACAGCTGCTGATTGTGGATACACCAAGTGCGGCACATACGCCTTCCATTTTTTCCCTCAGGGATTGTCCACGGCCCTACCGCCCCGATAGCACTGCAACCTTTGGTTGATTGTGCATACCCTTAGTCTTACTCCACCCATTCCAAAATCACTGTGCCTTGGACTAGTCTGCACAGCGATTGGTAGGGTGAAGTTTTATATTGCTCTGTCTCCGGTCTAGACTGACCGTAGATCAGTTGTCTTTTGCGGTCTAGAGCTTTACACTCGCACAAGATGTGCTGGGCTGATTCCTCCCCCTCGTCGCAGAATCTGCATGCGAGGTCCCCTTCGAACCGCCGCATTTTATGCAGGTGTTTCTTGACGGCCATGTGTCCCGTCAAGAGACCTGTTGTGTTTCTGAGCTGTCCTCTGCTAAGATTAAGCAGCTCCACAGCTCTCTTTGAACTGGGTCCGTCAATTATTGACTTCCCATGTCTGAGCCCTGGACAGTCCACCCAGGACACATTGTGCTGATTTCTGACCCAGGACTTAATGGCTCCCCTGGCAGTGCTCTTTGTGACGCCCAATACATAGTTCTGCTGACCCTCTCTTTGCGAGACTCTAATCTTCTTCATTGCCTTTGACCCCCGAGTGACCCGGCACCCAGATGATGGTCACCTCATTCTGCCAAGCGAGGTCGCTCCTCTCGTCTCGGCACTCACTCACCAGCCAGCAATTTACTCGTGGGCTACTTGGTGCCTTAAGGGCTGTCTGTGGCTATGAGGATCCGCTTGTTGGTGTAGCCCCTCCTCTTGTTCTCCCGCACACAGGATGGCGTACATCTCGGCCTGAAACACCGTTGCATGGGCTCCGAGGGAAATACTATGACTTACCCTCGGTCCTTCCTAGTAAACACCTGCCGCAGTCCCACGCTCCCCGCCGGATCCGTCCGTAAACCAGACGAGCGCGTCCCGTGGTATGCCCGGCGTCTCCTCCTGCCATGCTTCGCGGTCGGCGATTTCCACTGTAAAGTTGTTTTCCCTGCACATTCTCGGGCTCGCGAAGTCTGACCTTATTTCAAGCATGAGCTCCTTCACGATCTCCTGAATTTTGCAGTGGCCCCTGAAGCCTGGGTTGATCTTCAGTCTACCACTGCAGGCTAGTCTGTATAGTCCTAGCCTGGCCTCCCCCATAATAACTATGTGTCCATGTGGCTGTTGGGGTTGAAGACATGGCCCCTGTGATGCCTAGGCAAGCCATCCTTTGGATCTTGCCTAGTTTTTGTTTGGCACTGGATTTTGTCACCTTAGGCGACCAGACCAGTGCCGCGTATGTTAACGATGGCCTGACCACCCTTGTGTACAGCCAGTGGGCCATACTAGGTCTTAGTCCCCACGTTTTTCCATATAGCCGCCTAGTGGCGGCTAAGGTCATGACTGCCTTACGCAGTATTTTTCCAATGTGACCATTCCAGGTTAGCTTAGAGTCCAATACGACCCCAAGATATTTTACCTCCCTGGTCATTGGAATGCTCCTACCGTATAAGGTGAGAGTTCTGTGGCTGCCGCACTTCCTTCTTCTCGTAAACGGCACGACGGTTGCTTTCTCGGGGCTCACCCCGAGCCCTTGATCAACCGTCCACCCTTCCACCACTTTCAGTGCAGTCTGCATGCGCTCCCACACTGCCTGTGTGACTTTTCCTCGGACTATGATGACAATGTCGTCCGCATAGCCCTGTACCTCATACCCCCCTCCCTTTCATACTTCACATCGTTTCTAAATGATTTTCTGCGAATATGGAGATACTTTGGTCTTATTTTTAACAAAATTGCATAGTTAACAATCAAGTTTGTCGAAAATGAACATTGTATGTATTTATGGTTTACTGTGAATATGAATGATGGTAACAAGATAGATAAATGTACACCTACTTATCTATATTATCCAGATGAATTATAAATTAGGGCGATGTTACAGATGTACTCTTCCACCTTGCCGGGAAAGTAAACATACGTCAAGGGCTCATTGTTGTCAAATTTCCAACCACCCATCGCCTAACCCCTCCTTCCCCGTCGTTTCACACCCGTACCCCGGCTCGTATCATTAAAACAGCTAAGGGAAGTACACATTTTCGTATGCAACATGGTAAAGTTGACTGATTGGAAGAGTCAAACTGCACACATAACCCCGAAACTAATGATAGTATACCACAGGGTTCCGTTTTGTTCCCAGTATTTTTCTTTTGAATACTTAATAGTAAATTACTTTTTGTCAACCACCAATAATCCAATTTACAGCTTTACCGATTGTAGCACTGTTCACAGTACGCTCTCATCGATTTCTCCCATATATCTCGTGCTCCTTATCAAAGACAACCATTTTCCTAAATGATGGCTGCCTAAAATTTTCAATTGCAAAAGGAATTGCATTCTTACCTAGGAAAAGTGATCTACAAGGCTCCGACGTTCAGATGGCTGGCGAAATACTGATCCAAAAATGCATCCTGTCTTCATTCGGTATGACATTTGCAGTTAATATTTGCTGGCATCTATATGCTTCCAGTATTATGAAGGTTGTAGCGAAAATACATTGGTTCCTGTTTTCAAGTTTACAAAATTTCTTGTCACCTTAGTTGGAATATTCTTCTCACATCTGTTATGCTACCACAAAGACCACCATGTCCCTTTTAAATTTTATTCAGAAACGATCTGTTCGCCTTAGAGGAGCCTCATTTATCAAAATCAGTTCTCTTGACCACAGAAGACAGATTGAAGATCTTTTGAAACGGTACTGTTATTGACATTACTTCTCATAAATTGCTTTATTAGTTTCTCTACTCGCCAACTTTAAGCGATATAGGTATTCGTTGCAGCCGAAAAGCGCCCGCGTGTAGTATCAGATTGCCCACTTGTTGTACAATTCTATGCGAATCAGCTTTTTTCTCTAGAGCATATAACCTTTGAAATGCTCTTCCGGTAGACATAATTCGAGATATATAAATATAAATATTTATATATATATATATATATATATATATATATATATATATATATATATATATATATATATATATATACATATATATATATATATATATATATATATATATATATATATATATATATATATATATATATATATATAGAATTTGTTCGATTTTGTTTATTACCGAGGTGCGGTTATCTCTATCCTAAATACAAATATATAGATATATAATACTAAGTGAGTGGTGAACGTGTCGCCACCTAGTTCGGAACCAAGTACTATGTTGTCACGCCAGCTCCAAATAACACAGCGTGTTAAAAATAGAGACAGTATACAACTAACTAACAATTTAAAAAATTGTTAGCCCTGGCCCATTTCTACCCCAATATAGGGACAAAGTATGTAAGACTAGATGCATTCTCGCAACAATTAGAGCGAAACCGGTCTACGGTTCTAATTGTTGCGAGAATGCATCTAGTCTTACATAGATATATAATGTTTGTCATTATTATATCTATGACTAATTTAGTGCTGAATTTTATAAGTTCAAAATTACTGCACTGACGAAGCATTTTCAGTTTTTGAACCCATTTAGAGAATTTGCCTCATCATGGATCTAGAATATTGGTTTCTTTTGGTAAAAATATTTCTCAGCATTGGTACGAAACCTTCGTTATACCGGAATGGTTCGGAAAGTTTGTGATATAAAAATAAAATTCATTAATAATACTGCACATATAGACAATACCACCTATTAGGGGAATTCATATTAAGTGGAATTAATTTTTTGTTTGTGTCATCACCCTTGGAGAGAATGAACCAATAAAAACACTAGGTCTCAGGTGGAAGACAAGGTCGGCCAAATTAACATTTCACGTTGACAACTTGAATGACAACTCCCCGACAAATATCAAAACTGGTCCCCTATGTCTGATAAGTCCCTGTATAATATTATACAAATTTATAATTCAAATTCTGTGGACACTGAACACCGACTGGGATGAGGAGATACTAGACAACCTAACTGAACAATGGTACAAGATTAGGGAACAGTTACCCTTATTAAATGAGCTTCAGATCAAAAGACATGTTGTTTGCCAAGATGCGGTAACAATGGAACTGCATAGATTTTGTGATGCATCACAAAAGGGTTACGGTGCATGCATTTACCTTAGAAGTATTGACAGGGAATAAAATATTTATGTACATCCGATGTGTGCAAAAACAAAAGTTTCTCCGTTAAAACCTTTAACAATACCTAGGTTAGAACTATGCAGTGCTGTTATGCTAGCACGTTTAATGAGACAACTTACAAATTCTCTTTCCATTAATGTGCAATATGTTGTATGAAGTGACTCACAGATTGTCCTATCATGGATAAGAAACTCACCTAGACTTTTACAAACCTTCGGTTGCAACAGAGTAGTAGAAATTCAAGAGACACATCTCCACAAGTTTGGCATTATGTCCGCACAACTGATAACCCTGCAGATATTGCCTCGAGAGGGTCTTACCCTGAAACACTGATCAACTCAAGTCTTTGGTGGCTCGGCTCAAAATGGTTACGGTGTTCATCTGTTACATGGGATACTTCATGCCATAAAATACCGTTAGAGGAGCTACCGGAAACAAAAAACATTGTTACCTTTCCATTGCGATGGGTATTGCGAAGTTTCCATTTACGTCATATTCCAGCCTTTCCAGGCTCAAGCACGCCATAGAATATTGTATGCGTTTTCTGCACAACTGTCGAGTTTCTAAGCAAACAAGGCTAACTGGCCCACTTAAGATTCAAGAATTAAAAGGAGCTATGATAATTTAGCAAGGTGGGCCCAAATGGAATGTTTTTCTGACGTTGTCAATTGTTTAACTTCAGGAAAGGATGTGAACAAGGGCCATAAGTTGTTAGGTCTTTCACCTTTTTTAGACGAGCATGGATTGCTCAGAGTTGGGGGTCGATTAAAACATGCAGATCTTTCGTTTGTTGCAAAACATCCTATATTATTAAGTGGAAAACACCATTTTACCAGACTGATTTTTATAGAATATCACAAGATATACTGCCATGCTCCGCCACAATTATTATTGTCCATAATGAGACAGGAGTATTGGCCGACGTCTCGTATGAGTACAGCAAAGGCTATTGTGAGAAGTTGTGTGGGGTGCTTCAGGTTTAAACCGGACAATCTTACTTCTCTCATGGCTGACTTGCCAAAGGAAAGAGTAACAGTTACAAACCCTTTCTTTATTTCAGGTGTGGATTACGGTGGTCCTTATCTTCTAAAATACAGGAAAGGTAAGGGAAGTAAGCAATTCAAGGCATACGTCTGCCTTTTTATTTGTTTTAGTAGTAAAGCAGTACATCTTGAAGTGGTTACCGATTTAACAACAGACTGTTTCATTGCAGCACTCAGGCGTTTTTCATGCCGTCGAGGAAAACCATGTCACATTTACGGTACTAATTTTGTAGGTGCCAGTCGGGAACTACGTGTATTAGATAATTTCCTAAAAACTCAAGGTAATGCCATACAAGGATGGTGTGCAGGTGAGCGTATTAATTGGCATTTTATTCCTCCAAACTCTCCACATTTTGGTAGACTTTGGGAGTCGGCAATAAAAATCACAAAGTATAATTTATCTCATGTTGTGGGAGATACAAAATTGACCTACGAAGAGTTTATTACTGTATTGATTCAAATTGAGGCAATTCTGAACTCCAGGCCCTTGTCTCCAATGTCCTCAGATCCAAGTGACCTTAACCCTTTAACCCCAGCTCACTTCATACTTGGCAAATCATTGGTAACAGTTCCGGATCCAGACTTAACTGACGTCAAAACCGGTAGACTTTCAATGTTCCAATTGGTCCAGCAAATCACACGAGGTGTATGGAGGCGTTGGTCCAGGGACTGCCTCAATCATCTCCAACAGCGTTTCAAGTGGAAGCAGAAGGCTGAGAACTTGAAGATTTATGACTTGATCATCGCCAAGCACAATAACGTACCTTCGTTCTATTGGCCAATGGGTGATCGCATTGCATCCAGACAGTGAAAAAGTGCCGCGTGTAGCAAGTGTAAGGTCATCTAGTGGCGTTCTAAAACGTGCAGTCACCAACCTGTGTCCTCTTCCAAAGAACTTGAATTGACATTTTTCTTACTCATTTAAGACACCTTCTTTATGTTTTTTTACCTATACTTACTTTATTTGTAATGATACAATCATATTGTTGTTTATTTAAGGCTATTTTGAACAGTGTAGTTCAAAGGGGGGAGTATGTTACGGGAATTCATATTTTGTTTCCTTCTTGTGGTGGATGAAAGAGCTCGACCCAGTGTCACCCGAGACGACATCAGTCAGCAGTAAAAGACGACGATAGACGGTCAGGTGGTTGATTTAGTGTCACATTGTAACCATTTATATATATATATATATATATATATATATATATATATATATATATATATATAATCGTGTAATATAGTGTGGTGTTAAATAGTCAATTTTATTAACAAGAACCAGTCTATGAGAACAAAAAATACAGTTCACTCTATCGACAAAACACCACCTATACAGCTGTTTCGTCACAATGTTGCTTCTTCAGGTGCAGCTTATTAGGTAGACCTATAGCACACCATAAGAAACAATTCAGCTGTGGCTACAGCCAGAGGTAAGACATTTAAGCATTTAACATCCAGAGAGGAAAAGTTAAGATTATCAACTTTATGATACACAGATACAATCAGTGCAGTCTCTGAGTATGACATTCTTTGGGATAATTATGGAATTTTAATTATAACTCAAACGCATATTGTAGTTAATGTGTTGTCAGTAAACAATGAACTTGTAGCTTATTGTATTTTATACTATTTAATTCCCTTTATCATCGGTTTAAAGTGTCTTAACTTATCCATGGGATTATATTTAGATGCGTATAGTCTATTTTTCCTCCGAATGCGGCCTCGCCCTTCTTGTGCATGGCCAGTAGAATGCACACGTCTCTTGCTGTAGTTGATAAGCTGCACAAGACCATCTTTTACAGACGAGTAATATTTTGAGGTTACGAAAGAAAAATGTCCGGACGTGGCAAGTGCGTAAGATAGAGAATTTTGATTATTGCTACAATTTTCAATACGTAACTCAGTTTGGCATTATCATTAAAACTGTAATTGTAACATTTAATAAAGTCCCTTTCAGAAGTCTTTTTCAGAGAGAAAAATCACTGAGGAGATTTTTGACAAAATTCCTGCAAATGAACGCGAACTGAAACTCATAGATATTCTATATTTGCTTCAAATGGCTATAACTTTTTCTTCTTTCAAGTTAGAGATCTACATTTGGTACATAGTGTACTTTTTCTAATATATATATATATATATATATATATATATATATATATATATATATATATATATATATATATATATATATATATATATATATATATATATATATTTGTGTGTGTGTGTGTGTTTCACACCAATAAGGTAGTTACCTTCCTTTAGTAAATGGCTTGGCTAAGTTCGTTAGCTAAGAAAATCGGACTTGTTTTTTCGGGAAAATTTTTGTACCGAAAATAACAAAGCAAACTTGATACACCGGTTTATATTATAAAAGTCTGCACGCAGCAAGTGCGTTATGAAAGTGAATTTTCATTAAAATGTTTTTAATAGCAAATATGTTTTTCATACAATCAATTTGGTTTGGTATAACCTATATAGTAGAAACAATGTACCATATTTTATCAAAATAACTTATTGTTTGAAAATGTACAAAAAATTTCCGAAAACCCTGAAATGTTTCCGAGAAAACTGGTTTCCTAGCAAACTAACCTTAGGTTAATAGCAAATTGAGTTATTGAAATTTCAAGCATTTAATGAAAATTCGCTACCAAAACGCACTTACTGCGCCTCGATTTCTTTACAAGCATGCATTATATTTTGATGAAAAATGCAAAAATGCAATAATTAAGGAATGTTCGAAGAGAAAATTGTAGGTATCACCAACGACTTATGGGCCACCCTCTGACTGTCAAAATAATTTTCATAAGATGCAGCTCAAAACACCCTATAATTAACGTATAGAATTTTTTCTCGTATCTTGCATAGTAACAATTATATGGACCTTTGCAGTAAAAATGCGTCACCCTGTAAATATGTAAACAGATAAAAACTGAAACTAAACCCAGATATGGATTCTATGGGGCCTAGTTTGCGTGCATTTGAAGAAATCTTTTTGGAATTGAAAAGCAGCGGTTTCCTCATTAACGAATTTTTTTACGAAAATTGGCAAAAAATTATAGACCGTTAAACCATAACATAACTAAAACTACTGCCAAACATCAGAGAATGGGTCTATTTGAAACGAATTTTCTGGAAACATTTGAGTTAAATGAAGGTCAATGTTAGATGAAGCTGAAACTTAAGGGTTTGTAGAACACTCTTCTTGCAACATTTTCTTTACAGAACCCGTATTTGTTTCAGATTATTTGCCTAAATATTGTAAATTTTGCGTTTCAAATCCCCCTTTTTTTTCTTTAAATGCCTATAACTTTTTTGTCTCTTAACTTACAGGCATAAATTTTGGTACATGGTTCACCTTGTACAAGACAAACACGCGTACCAAATTTGGTTGCCCGTACTTTGTTGTTTCCGGAAATAAAAAAAATTCCGAAAGAAAACTATATATATGTATATATATATATATATATATATATATATATATATATATATATATATATATATATATATATATATATATATATATATATATATATAACTTATAAAAATCGAAACTGACCGCGGATATGTGTTCTAGGGGCCTAGTTCGCGATCATTTAAAGACATTTTTTCAAATTTATTCAAAAGTCGCGATCTCCTCATTAGTGAATCTTTTTAAGAAAATTCGCTAAACGCGAAACAAACAAAGTGTAATAACAAATTTCTCGTATTATCACAACACAATATTCTTTAAATCGATTTTTCACGAAAACGGATCGAGATATCGAAAAGAAACAAGAATACATAATTAAATGAAAAATTGTTGCTCTGCCGGTTTGGAATCAAATTTCATGTTATACATACAGGCTGAAAAATTATTAACAGTAAATATAGGTGAAATTGGTCGAAAGTTACTCCTCTATGACCAATGAGATATTTGCAACACGTATCTTATTCGTCGCTTAAAAAAACATAGCTGCACAAATTTTCAAGTTCCCAACCCAGATATGTTTAAAATCATGAAAAAAAAAACTAATTAAAATTTTAACTTTCAACACCCTGTATTTCCAAAACTATCAACTTTTGGATATGGCATGTTTGCGGCAAGGGTCACAATTTGACGTGTAGTATCTCGAGCTTTCAGATTTCCCATTGTTAATAAATCACTCTGTATGTTGTAACGATTCAGTTTTTACGTGGAATCATTACTGGTTTAAAAACACTTAGAATACCCCCAAGCATAATAATAATACCAGAAACCCTATCTATATTAAATATTTCAAGTTTTGGTTTCAAAATTATGTTGATGAAAATTCGCTAAAAAAATTCTGTATCGTAAGAAGCGTACTGAACTCCCTATAATATACGTTTAAATCTAAATATTGGAAAACGTTGCATTTTGTCTCTATTGTCCTGCAATGCTAGGTAAAAGCTGACGTAATTATGATGAGATCTAGAAAAACGGTTGGCAAATGAACGGACGAGTCCATTATTGTGGAGGTGTGTATAGAAGACGTCGGTGACTTCGCCAGCGATTGGAGGTCTCGTTTTATCTTATTCGTAGAATGAAGGCGAGAGAGAGAGAGAGAGCTCGCACATAGCTCATGCTCACGCTCATGACTAAAAATTTCGTGCAGGGGTCAGGAGCGGCCGAACGCTCTCTACCTCTGGGAGTCTGCCACTGACGCCTGTGGCGTAAACACGTTGACTTTAGTTGTCTCTCGAATTGTCTTAAAAACTGAGTTTTTAATAGTTTTCCTGTTACCTATACTACCTTGTAACAATGCTCAGTGATTGTTTAAAGTGTTTTAATAATTTTCGAGTTTAAATTAACATAGTATTCAGCATAAAACGGGAGTTAAATTGTGGTTCTTTCTTTAAACCTGTTGCCTTGCTGTTTTAAAAAGATTTCCTGGTTATCTTCGAACTTTAAGTCATTTGGCAGTAAATATCATCAGGGCAAATTTACGTTTTAATTGCGATTCGCGAAGTTTCCAACAAGCGAATGCAGAATATCGACCTGGGTGTCAAATGGTCTGGTACACGTTAAACAATAAATCCACCTGCAGTGACCACTAATGTGAAGCATCACTGATTTTTCCCAGCTTCTTCTCTCATATCGGAGTCACTGAAACTCGTGTCAGGCATTCTTAGTGGATCCAACATGGAGGGCATCCCCATAGTCACAGGTAATTATTTAAGGCAGGAAAGTTTGGTGAGTCCACATAGAATTGTTTTCTGAACCAGCAAAATTTATTTCATGCAGTCATTTGGCATCTTAACTTTTTTAAATCTGAACTTTCAAACTCACTTAGTCAAGTTTTAAGTCCAAACAATGTCAGGGAGGTGCTATTAAAATAATTATAAATTTCCTGTTTAAATCTCTGAAATTTTCTCAGTTTTTGTAAATTTAAACATGTAGTTTTTTTTTGAAATTGTAATTAGTGAATTTTGTCTGTAAAAATATCCAACTTTATCTTTAATATCATTTATTTTCAATAATTACTATAGAGTTTTCACGTAAATATATACACATATATGTTTTAAAATTGAGTCTCACTCTAAGAACTGGCCAGGATCTAATTACAAAATTAACAGAATTGATTGACAAACGTCAAATAATTTACATAATAATTTGTTTACTTTTGAGCTGCAACACACAGCATCTGATTTTTAATATACCTCAATATATGCTTATATTTCTTTAGTAAGATACAACCACATTTATATCATTACTCTGTCATATGTACGTTAATTAATAATTTCTTGTTATTGAAGTTCTTGCTATTTATTTTATTTCTATTTGTGTGCAATTAATGTTTATTTTGGATTTACCAGCTATTTTATTTCATTGTGTCGCTATTCCAAATTCGATTCATATGAATAAATTCAATATTTTGTTGCATTAATATGTCTGTTTGATTGAAGATTAATTCCTCTTTAAACCCTTTTGACTTTTTGGTGACAACGTAATTAAGACTCTTTAATATCGCATTCCTAGATATCGAAGAGAAATCTTAATAAAAAAATCATCGTAACCAGGCACTAGTTTGGAGCGCTGGTAAATATGAGACTTCAGGCAGTGCAACAACACAACAAGAGCGTAAGTAGTAAACAATATTAAATTATTCCAACCTCATAAAGTATTTCTAATCTTGCTAGTCATAAATCTGATAGATAGAAACCTTTTAGGGTAGGATTTATAGTAAACAGTGACCTCACTACGGACCAGATTTGGGTTCACTTGAGGTCCCTCATATATTACTGCTTGCCTATTACCGAGTTATAAATTCTTATTTAAGGGAGGTTACAATGTATGTAACCTCCCTGTATGCATGTATGTATATATATATATATATATATATATATATATATATATATATATATATATATATATATATATATATATATATATATATATATATATATATATATATATATATATATATATATATTATACACGCTCCAAGCATGTTAGAGAGTCAGAAGAGGTAACATACACAAAAATGGATATAGAGAGTCCCTCCAGTAATATTGGTAATTCTTCGTTTAAAAATCTGAGATAGTCAGCTACTCCAGGTAGACGGGAGAAGATAAATTGTTTCGAAAAATTTCGGCCCACGTGTTTAACAAAACTGAAACTTTGTTGGAAACACGTCTTCGTGATTTCATAGGAATTATCATCTGGTCATGAATGCATTGCATTTTAAGGAGGTTCAATATATTGATCATTCGAAAATTCGCTTTGTCCGTCGATAGGATTTGAGATAGAATATCAGACTCGTGTATAAAAAATGTGGAAACCACTCACAAAAAGCTACTATACAAGATCAGTCAATAAGAGCAACTCCAGAGAAAGTTTGTGCTAAAAAGGAAGTACAATATTGTCACACAAAATTCGCTACAAAGCTAAAAAATATAAAAACTTTTTTTATAAAGATAAAGTTAAAGGTTCCCAGCGTTCTTTATATTACTAGAAAAACCTACGTGAATGGCAAATATGGTTAAAATTTCTTTAATACTTACCAGAAGCATTTTTATTCCATAATGTATGAATGGCTATGGGTAGGTAAAAACTTATGATTTTTAAACACGCACAAACTGGAGATTACCTTATACACTTTAGAACATTTGAGATAAAGTAGGTTTTTTGCATGCTATTTCTGTATTAAAAGTTATGTAAATTGCCTGGCGAATACCTCAAGAATGAGCAAGGGAACAAACGAAAGTAAATTAAGCATTCAGTAAGTATGTGTGTATAAGAAAGTGAAAGAACAGAAATCCCTAGAGACACTTTGGAGACATTTCTATTCTGTTTGTTATCGGTCTGATGCCTTTTGCTATCATTCGTGTTCAGAGTAATAATCAGAAAAAAGCAACTGATATCTTTAAGAACTATCGCCAATCCATAAGAGGCTACACAATGAATAGTTATTTGATACGCCCAAAGGTTTTTAAATGTGAATGTCTTAATTTAATACCAAGCCAAATAAAGATTAACTTGACAGGAATTTTACAGCTTTTCTTGTTAGTTATGTAAAGGGGCTGGTTAAACATATTTGGACAAGTTCAATTTAAAGCCTAATATCATTAACTGTTGTTGCCGTTACTTGGTAGAACTGTTCTATACTAAATACCGATGTAGGAGATTTCTTTTCCCGCTTCGCAGTTGTGAAGCCAGATAAGAAGTCTTTACATCTGTATTTAAGACATGGTGGTGGTGGTGATGGTGGTGATGGTGGTGGTGTTAATTTATTGGCGGTAAGCAGGGTATGCAATCAGGATGATAAACTATTAGAAAGAAATAACCGGATTGTATCTAATGATGTGTCAGAATGTTTCTCACAAAGCTATGCTTATGTCAGTATCTATCTATTTATTCATTTATCAGAAGACATCTAAAACTGTTTCTCTACCCGTATTTTTGACGAATAAACTGTTAATAATAATAATAACAACAACAACTCATTGATTGTTGTTGCCCGTACTGGGTGAAACTTGTCCATACTACATACAGACTTGGAGACTCTTTCCCTGGCTTCACTGTTGGGTTTCGTAAACATTTTGAAAGCCTAATAATAATAATAATAATAATAATAATAATAATAATAATAATAATAATAATAATAATAATAATAATAATAATAATAATAATAATAATAATAATAATAATAATAAAACACACACCAGAAATAGAATTCGGAATAAGGTACTTTCCAGAGTGGATAAGATATGCAAGTCCAACATCAATTCACGAAAAAAAATATATCTGCAATACCTGGGCCATCCCGTTGGCAAATTATACCTTTAGTGTAATTAAATGGATAGACACATATCTCCAAGCCTTCGAAATAAAAATAAGAACGACGCTTACAAGCACCGGCTCCACCATCCTTACAGTTCCATGAACATGTTGTACTTTCCTCGAAATAATGCGGGCTGAGGACTTCTCTGCCTGAAAACGTTATGTCGTCAGCACGAAGCAAGACTCCGACAATACTTTCTGTCCATCGACTCAGATCTTCATAGAGCCGTTTGTTCTCAGGACAAAGATGCTAGCTCATTGCGTATAGCTCAGGAGAATAAAGAGTTTACCTATGCAAAAGCTGAAGACCGTAGCGAAGCGTGGAGAAGCAAGGAACTTCATGGGAGATGTATCGCAGCACTTACTTCAGACCACATTGATGAAAAGGGTTCCACAGAGTGGCTCCGAACTGGGGGCCTCTAGGGTGAGACAGAAGGCTTTATTTTCTCAATTCAAGACCAAGTAATCACGACAGGAGCTTATCGCAAATACATCCTGAGCCAACAGATCGATAGTAGGTGCCGTTTACGCAAGACTATCAATCAGTCAATCGAGCATATCTACAGTGGATGTCCGTCACTAGCTGGGACTGAATATCTCCAAAGACATAAATGTTCCCAAGGTGATTCACCAAGCAATCGCGAAGAGATACGGACTCACAGAGGTCGAACAGCCGTATTATAATTGCAAGCCTGACCATGTAATTAGCAATGAACGAGCACGGATTCTATGGAACAGTGAGATCATTATTGATAGGTCGGTGGAGGCCAACAGACCTGATATTATCGTATTTGATAAGCTAGCGAAGAAAGTGATAATAATTGATGCTTCGGTGTCCATTGATAACATTGTACAAACAGTTGCTGAAAAGAAGAGGAAATATCAATCGTTGGCTGTTGAGTTGAAATACATGTACAGGTTGCGAGAAATTGAGATAGTTCCAGTGGTGGTGTCCGCAATGGACTGGTTCCAAAAGAATGTCAATATGCTGCGAAGAGGTTGCAACTTCACTAAAAGCATATGCGTACAATGCAGAAGGCTGCTTTGCTGGGCACTGCTAACGTCCGCAAATTTTTGAGCCTCGACTAAAAATCATCCCCCAATGGTTGCAACAGAACCCGATATCATAAATAAACGTTTGGTCATGGACGGCAGTCGTGGGATATATCTGATAATGTGCGACTCCTACCCCGGTTACCGGAGTCTTCTGGCTTCCTCATAACACATGCTCTTTTCGCAGTTTGTACAAGTACTCTTTGTCTTGGGTAATCAAAAACCCCGGCAATTATGTACATATAAAGAAGAAACAAAGAGAATATTAATATTAATAATATTATTATTAATAGTAATAATACTAAGTAAACATTAAAAAAGATAAAATATGTTACTATTATTACCACAGAAAGAAATATAGATAGATATTTAACTACCTGTCTGACACAAATGCTTTTGATATACCTAGATTTATTTAAATAACTATGCTAATGTCACTCATTTTAGTGAATTTTTATTGAAAAAAATTCACTAATAGAGAGGTATTGATGGTGAGACTTTGCAAAATTTTTTTCAAATGTGCGCGAACTAGGACACCTAGAACCCATATCCCGGGTGAGTTTCAATTTGTATATATATATATATATATATATATATATATATATATATATATATATATATATATATATATATATATATATATATGTATGTATGTATGTGTGTATGTATCCAACCGCTAACTCAAAAAATAACTAACCGATTTCAATGAAAGTTGGCAAGTGCCTTTGTTTTATTAATGGCTTGGGTGAGTTCGTTAGCCAAGAAAATCGAACAAGGTTTTCCGGGAAAATTTTGAATTTTCTTCCGAAAAAAAATTTTTCTCCAAAAATTACAAAGCTATTTTAATAAAATTTGGTGGATATGTTGCCTTGAGAAAGACCTTGCCACATACCAAAATCCAACTGTCTAAATTTATATAAAATTGAGTTATTCAAATTTGGAGGATTTAATAAAAAAATCACTACCATAACGCACTTGCTGCGTCTCGAACTTTTTAATTATTGATATAGTCCTTATTAATTTTAAATAATAAATAATTGCTAAAATTACTATTTTTCTGTCGTCAGTCGTGATGATCGTTTACTTACACTAACTCAGTGTCTCTCACATTACCTTATATACGATTAAATATGAAAATTATACGATGAAATATAAAAATTTGCTAGTTTATTTAATTTTAGATCAAGATATTGCATATATATTTCCTATCACTAACGCTGCACCATTGTTATTTTACATTGGATTGACACTGGATATTAAAAAAATCCTTAAACATGGTTGTTGAAACCCTTCTACCTGCCAAACCTCATTTACCACTTTTTTTTTTGTCATATCATTACTGATTATATTACTTTTTCTTTGTTTTATCTATATTATTTTCAAATTTGTTCCTAGAAAAACCTATCTTTAATATAAAATTTACACAAATATCTTGGACATCTGACCGAAAATATACAGTTAAGTTTATATGGCTATTATTTTAATAATTTTGATTCCCCTATTAAAATTCCTAACTAACGATTACCTTTACCATCTGAGCTCTGTTCTTCTTATCCATTTTCTGGGAATACTTTTGTCTTAAATTCGAAATTCCTTAATTAAATTGATCTGTCACACCTTTTTTTCTTTTTTTCTTTACTCTCTAGTTGACTATTATTCTTTATTTAGTGTTTTAATGTCCCCTCCTTAGCTTCGTGCATAATTCTTATATTAGTGAATTCTCATTAAAAAAATCACTAATAGAGAGCTACCTCTATCGATAGTGAGACTTCAGAATTTTTTCTTCATATGGGCGCGAACTAGAACCAGTATCCGGGTCAGTTTCATTTTATATATATATATATATATATATATATATATATATATATATATATATATATGTATATATGTATATATGTATATATATATATATATATATATATATATATATATATATATATATATATATATATATATATACAGGTGTCCCAAACTGATTTGACGAGGCTGTAGTTCCTACACCGTTTGAGATATCAAATTGAAACCAAAACTAATGTTCTCAGCTGTGAAGATGCTTCGAAATGACAGCAAAAAAAAACTTTTATGAAAAAGTCATTCGCAAAAAAGATGTGACCCCGACGGTAAAATTTTAACTGACACTTTGTATACTCCTTCATAAGATTTTTTGAGATTTTCAGTTCCTATTCGATGCTTTTTCCCGATTGAAAATCGGTTAATAAATAGCTGAGAAAATCAACATTTATTCTTCATATAAAGCCATTACTTGATTCAAACCAAATAATCTTTGACACTTGTTGAATCAAGTAATGGCTTCATATGAAGAACAAACGTTGATTTTCTCAGCTATTTATTAACCGATGCTCAATCGGGAAAACGCATTGAATAGGGAATTGAAAACCCCAAAAAATGTTATTAACGAATATACAGGGTGTCATTCAAATTTTACAATCGGGGTTACATTTTTTTGCGAATGAGTTTATTTCAGAGTTTTTGTTGTCGTTTCGGAGCATCTTCATAGTTGAGAACTTTGGTTTTTGGTTGAATTTGATATCTCAAACGGTTTAGGAACCACATCCTCGCAAATCAGTTTGGAACATATATATATATATATATATATATATATATATATATATATATATATATATATATATATATATATATATATATATATATATATATATATACATATATATATATCCAACCGATATCTCAAAAAGTAATTTACCGATTTTGATGAAACTCGGCAACTACCTTTCTTTTATTAATAGCTTGGACAAGTTCGTTAGCCAGCTTAATCGGACCAATTTCTTCGGAAAAACAACTTTTCCGAAAATAAAATTTGTATCTCAAAAAATTACAAAGTTACTACGATGAAATTTGCTGGATATGTTGCCCTGTGAAAGGCCTTACTATGTACCAAAATTCAACTTTCTAGGTTTATAGGAAATTGAGTTATTCAAATTTTAAGCATTTAACGAAAATTCGCTACCATAACGCTCTTGCTGCGTCCCGAACTTTTTATAGTTTAAACCCCCTACAAAACAATTCCAAACAAAAATTTTGTCAGTTTGGATGAACTTTTGCAAAACCTATGATTAATTTACCTCATTCCTTTGAATGCTGTTAGTCATATGATTATTTTCAATAATTATGCCATTCTATGGTCTTCCGCATAATTTTCTACAGTTATGTTTTATTTCAAATGTATATTATCCAATTAATATTATCCATTATGGCTTCACGACGTTAAGCGGCTTTCTATCCCAAATTGTTCTATTTAAAATTCTTTTAATTGGTCTAAATTGTCTCTTTATTGCCACTAAACATTTATTTTCATATTAATACATATAAATTGCTACTTGGTTTACTTCAAATTTGATTTTTATTTTCTTTTTCGATATTATGTCGTTGAACGCAATTTACTTGTTCCACTGGGTTCAATGATTTTTTATTATTATTAGGTATTTTTTGTTGTTGTGGGAATTTGTCATAACAATACACACACACACACACAATATATATATATATATATATATATATATATATATATATATATATATATATATATATATATATATATATATATATATATATATATATATATGTATATATATGTATATATATATATATATATATATATATATATATATATATATATATATATATATACATATATATATATATATATATATATATATATATATATATATATATATATATATATATATATATATATATATATACATATATATATATATATATATATATATATATATATATATATATATATATATATATATATATATATATATATATATATATATATATATATATATATATATATATTATATACAACTAAACATTAAATGAAAGGCTTCTCTTCAGACAACAATTTATTTTAAAATATTACCCGACGCGTTTCGGCACTCTAAGAGGTCATCTTAAGGGGATAAATATTATTAATCCTTGAAAAATTGAATTTGAAACTATACAAAAGGTTCAATAGACAGAAACTTCATCTATAGTACTAGATGCTCTGCAACACTACATTCGAATTCGCCAGAAATTTGTCCCCAAACAAAAATCAATGAAAAAGATCAGCGATTTAAATGAACAGCAGCAATGAAGGTCAGCCATTATGCCAAATTGAACAGGTAGTCCTACCTGTTTCTGCCTATTGAACCTTTTGTATAGTTTCACTTTCAATTTTTCAAGAATTGATCAAATTTATCCCCTGAAGAGGACCTCTTAGAGTGTCGAAACGCGTCGGGTAATATTTTTAAATAAATTTGTTGTCTGGAGAGAAGCCTTTCATTTAATGTTTAGTTATCTCTATTCCAGACTGTGTGACGTTCAGAAATGAAAAAGTATAGCCCGAACTTTACACTCCTATGCAGGGGTGTCATCTCTCAAATGTTTCCAAATGGGAATATGGGTCAGGTGACAGCTCGTTGAAAAGAGCTTTTGATTCCCTACACATTGCTTTTTTTTGAAATTCGTCTATTCGTTTAGAAGATATAGATTTTTGAAATATCACTAATGCATTTCCCGATAAATTCTTTATGCTTGAGTTAGGTCTCACCAGCTTGCATTACAAGATAAACATGTTGTTAAAGGTTTGAGTGTAATAAAAAGTCATTTAGATTAAGGTCCTCCAAAAAACCTCAGATTCATGATTTATAGCTATATAGTCACACTAAATTTTAAAAAATATAACAAATTATTCGAATATCGCGAGACTGCACTACCCTTAAAAAAACATTCTACTGGCTTAAAGTACAAGTTCAAATTCGCATTCGTTAAATTTTTTTAAAGTCGTCATCTCTCCCAGAGGGATTTTTTTCGCAAATTCGCAAACAAAAAGTGATTACAAAAGAATTTTGTGGGACAACTCCCAGAATTCGCTAAACAGAGTAAAAGCCATTCAAACCAGTCAACACCTTGCCGAAAAGTCGGCGAATATACACACACAAAAACGAAACCTAAATAACGTTATTTAACAATATACTTGGATAAAGTTACCTTTCTCCAGCCTCGCACAGTACACAGTAAAAACATTCAAAATATCAATATCATTGGCTGTTCTCGATGTTTTTTATCAAGCTACAAAACCAATTTAAAATATATTGTGGGAGACAAATTAAAAGTTCTAAAAAAGGCAAAACTTTCAGGTTTGAAAATAGTATATATCTAGGTACCAACTAACCTCATCAACAGACTTGTCACAGTCATGATGGTTGTTGTTACACCCTCCACCGGCACTATTCCTCTCATCAAGGTAGCTGGGCAAACTACCGCATATCTTGCCTCCCTCGCTATTGTGCCGCCCCTTTCCATTGCAGATGCTGCCACTGGACTGTGATCGTCGACCCGACAGCCCCTTCGAAGAGTGGCGGCTCACGTTAGCTCCCATCTTCACATGGTTGCCGTTGGAGAGGCGTTTCACCAGCTGAAGGAGGTCGGTGTCGACCCCTTTGTTACGGGGTTCTTTCTGGATGGCCTGGTGGTGCGTCACGCTACGGGCTGTAATTAAAAATGATAATAATCAAATACGGAAACAGCCTTAAATTAAAAACTAGCTACTTCAGTGAAACAATTAATAATTGATAGTGAAACCCCTAACTGGAGAATACAGTTTCATACTAAGTAAGAAAGTGGTAAATACTTTAAATCTATATCTAGTGAGATGAATGATGCAGCGGCATTTCTTTGTATACCAGGAACAAGATTTTTAGCACAGCCGTGATGGACCCAAAGTACTTACTACACGGACTGTGTAGAACAAACCCGTTATTATTGAATCGTTTGCATAGTACTATACACCCACGATTTATAATTGTTGACCCTATACTACTTGCCTATTGTCAAGGTATAAACCAATGAATAATAAAAGGTTGGTCTTTGCACTAGATGTCCCTTGGCAAGGAAAGGAAATGTACTAGTGTCAATGATTTGACAATTGTTGGTTTGTTCCACACATGCCCTGTAGTCAGCACTTTGTTTCAACAGCGAGTTACATCACCCAGTATAATGCTGTGTTAGTAACATGCATACATGGTGTGGTAGGATATAAAGCAGTCAACGCGGGTGTATAGAAATGTCTGATTAATTAAACTAAGTTTATAATTTGTTTCAAAGCATAACGTAGTTAATAAATAGATGTAGTATAGAATATTATGTTAGAATTATATTACGAGAGTTTCAACATTGAACGTCTTGTCTATTTTTCCTTTCTTTTGATATAAAATTAGCTTCGTTATATCTTCGAAATAAAGTGTTCAAGTGCCAAAAGGGTCTGGCGCATTCGGTAGTATAGGTCAAACTGTAGTTTTTAACTAAAATCGCAAAGTTACACATCGATATTAATCGTTAAAATATGTAAATAAAGTGACAAACATCGTCAGCAAAAAAGGACATCATCGCCAACCCCATAGTCATCAATAGCAAAAGCCACCACTAGCTGTCGTGGGCACCTAGGTCTCTATTCATCTAAAGATGGCGCTGATTGCGATTTATCTCACTCACACAATGCAGCCTTGCTATATTTAGCTAATATTTAGTCAATTTGTTTTAAATGCGTTTTAGTTATCATAGGCATGGCACACTAAAGAGGTATTATAAAAGAGAAACCTGTATGTGTCTCTTCTAACGGCGAAAATTTATCACAAAGGCTTACAATCGGGCTATACAAACGATTCTTGGCAAGGCGCTTAATAGCTTTTTTTCAACTTACTTAACTGTTTTACTCTCAAATTAGTATAATATACACGGTGGCCACTTAAAAACCAAAGAGTCGCGTTTTAGGACACTTATCGTGATTTTGTTAAAACTTGATTGAAGAGGTGAATTTTGGTTTTAAGTGAGAAGACTTTTAGGATTATTTTCAACACCAACCCTTGAGCGGTGGTGAGACCTCCCCAAAAATCTTGAATGGCAAGTGGGGCTAAATAGCACCTCATTTTCGAGCTGGTGTAAATCTCTTTTCAACGCTGTCGTCTTTTAAATTTGAAGCAGTGGTTTCTGAGAAATTGACTCCTAAAGATAAGAAGATGTGTTCTTTAATTGGTACAAATATATTCGCGTTTTGTTGGTTGCTTTAGTTGATTATCAGCTTATGAAAAGCTAAGAGGTGATAATTTTCTTTAATTGTTACTGATAATGATAAATTGCTCTCTTTGGTTTCTTTATTTGCGAAGAAACCTTAGTGTGCAAATGATTTTCATTAAGAAAAGTGCGCTATTAGAGAGGTCATGATGAAAAGATTTTGGAAAAATGTCTTCAGAGGTACGCGAATTTGGGTCTCGAAAACCCAAAACCAAAGTCCGTTAAAATTTTTATATGTATATATACTAGCTGACCCGGCAAACGTTGTTTTGCCATGTATATTATATCTAGGAAACATTTTTTTAGTTCAATAAAAATAACTATCAGCTATAAGTGTACGGGAATGTACTTATAATCGAAAGCATTATAAACAATAAAAGTATGCTTTATTTAGGTTAATACATTAATCTTTATTAAAGTAACGAATATATTTTAAATTACAATTTTTGGTATCTATCTAAATATCAAAAATAATTATTCATATTATCCTATCAATTATGGCAGTTGAAAAAAAAATTAATCTCTCAGTGCAATAGAGTGTACAATATTCTTGGTTAGTCCGTCTTTAGCCAATACAAAGAAACTGGAGGGTTTTCCCACGCGAGAAGATGCCACATATAGTTGTCCGTGGGAAAAGCATGGTGTTTCCAAATCTAAGCCACATACAGACAATGTCTGGCCTTGTGACTTATTGATCGTCATAGCGAATGCCAATCTAATGGGGAATTGAGTGCGTTTGAATTCAATTGGCACATCTGTAGAAATCATAGGGATTCGTGGCAGCAACACATTTTCGCCTTGAAACTTGCCATTCAAGATGATGGCTTCAATAACGTTTTTCATTAATTTTTTAATGACTAACCGTGTGGCATTACACAGCCGTGGTGGGTTTAAGTTAGGAAGCAGAATAATCGTAGATCCAACCTTCAATTGTAAATGGTGTGGTGGCATGCCTGGCAAATCCAATGAATTTAGAAACTCAATTGGATAATTCACAGTCTCGTTGGTATCGCAAACTGCATCGATAGATTTGTATGACACCAAGTCCCCAGGCAACAACTGTTGAATCTTTAAATTTAACCCATTGACGTCCACATTTTTAGCTTCCAAAATCGCTCTTTCTGCCAGCCACTTATGATTTGCATATTGTGTGTGTACGTCGGGAAGTATGTGATCGATGAGAGTATTTTGCGAGTCGATGATTGTGCAGAAGTCCGTCTGTAATTTTATGCATCCAGTATTTTTATGTACAGCAACTTTCCCATCGCCAATATCTAACAGTTGTTTAGAGAAATTTTCGGCGGATGGATCCTGAAGCATTTGAACGCGCATGTTCACCGTCAGTTGTACTTTTTCAACATTACGCCATAGTCGCGATGATTTTAAGCAAGCGTTGATTTCATCAGCGTACGTTGAACGTGGAATAACGGGAAGTGTTTGTCTGAAATCACCTGAAAGGAGTAACAAAGTGCCGCCAAATAGTTTATCGTTGTTTTTTATATCCTTTAATGTCCTATCTAATGCCTCAAGCGAATGTTTGTGAGCCATAGTGCATTCATCCCAAATAATAATTTTACATTGTTTCAGCACTATGGCCATAGACGATTGTTTTTTATGTTGCACACTGCATCTGGATTATTTTGAATGTTCAACGGCAGCTTAAATGCTGAATGAGCTGTTCTGCCTCCATCTAATAAAGTTGCTGCAATGCCAGAAGATGCAACGGCCAACGCGATGCCATTTTTTGATCGTATCTCGGCCAGAAGTAGCGAAATAAGAAATGTTTTGCCAGTTCCACCTGGTGCATCAAAAAAAAAGAATCCTCCTTGTCCTGCCGAAACTGCCAGCATGATGCGGTCGTAAATAATTTTTTGTTCATCATTTAGTAGTGGAACATTGCGACTAACAATGCCTGCCATTTCTACAGTATCGTACTGTAGTTCACGATTCATATCTGTGTTGAGTAAATCAGATGCACTTCGATTCGGTGAGCTCATACCGAAATGACTGATTGGCAAATTCGCAATAGCAATGCAAAGATCCTCGATAGCAATCAATGCTTCATTGTACATTGCATCACTGAATGATATCGTTAGATCATTGCACCTTGTACGATGTCGATACAATATATCATCAGTCATTGAATCTTTGTGATTATCCCACAACATTTGTGCTCGGGCCGGGAAACATGTAGTCAGTACTATAGCAAATAGTAGACGAATTTGTGATCCTGTGCAGTTTAATGCTGCTTCAGCAAGCGTAGTGTCCCAATGATTGTCGTCTTCTAGCAAGCCTAGAGCAAGGCATGCATCTTTATACGTAGGATACTGTTGTCCATCTACCCTACGTATATCTTGAAATGACAATGGCCCGGTGACATTAACCAACAACAGTCGCAGATAAAAGCACTCAGTCTGCCTTGGATTGACTGTATATACACGACCCAAACTATTTGATTTAAATAAACCGGGGTACGCATCAACTGGTGTCCCTTGCTTGCGGGGCATCCATTTTTTTCATTGAGCCCATGTAAAATACCGTGGAACTTCAGAGTAGAGAAGTGTTTGTGCGAAGGCACCAAAAGCATCCGCAGAATTGCACAGTTCAAAAAATTAGGCCAGCGTAGTTTTTGGTGGATTTATAGCACGATCAAGCGCTGTATCGTTCGTGAAATATACGCGCTGGCCGTTTTCAATGTGGACAGCTAAATGGATAACTGCTGGATCCCGTTCATGAATTTGGAAACCGAAAATACGCCAGACAGCTTCATTGGAACTGACATACCGGCCAATTTGGTAATTCGTAATTTCATCATTTTGATTCAACGGAGGAGAATGTACATTAGTATTTTCAATTCTAAATACAGCCATATCACTCCCTTTATTCACATACTTGCAAATATATTTGATACTCTTCATCGAACTGCATGACTCAACATTAATATGAGCATTGAATGTTTTGCTCAGCAGAGGTGAATATGGTACCACCCAACGATTGTCAATGTCGATGTCTGTGTTGCTGATAGTTTTAATGAAAGATTGTCCGCGATTTTCGGTACTTCTTCGACGATATATTGGATATCCGTCAACATGTGTGACGGTATCGTTAGTGAAACCTTTAGGAAAACGCTTTGTACATTTTCCGTCTACCATGCAAGGTGATGAACGATTCAGATTTCCGCACGGACCATGAATCATGTGTGTAGTAACAATATCAAACAGTAATTGATCAGTAGACGGATCTGATTGTAGCATAATATAGTTTTTTTTGTTCCCTCAGGGCTCGTCCGCGGCCTTGCCGCCCCGATAGCACCGCAACCCTTGGTTGATTGTGCATAGCATAATATAGTAGAAATGTAAACAAAGTCAAGTCAAGGTTCTATAAAAAATGAATATAAAATAGTTTCTTTTATCTTTAAACTTAAACATACGATGTCATATAAGACCGAAACAGTTGTTGAATGGGTTTTAATGGCAATTCTACTAATTCTGTAATTAATTGTTACGTATAGGTACTTTTATTCTAATATCCCGGGCATAAAGCCGGTGTCAAGTGCCATGTAAACAAAACGTTAGTTAACGTATTCTTAAATAGCTCAGTGGTAACGTGCTGTTCTTCTATGCAAAAGGTTGCGTGATCGATTCCAGCTCGATGAATGTATGGTTTGTTTTGTTTTATTTTGACATTTGAAGAAACAATAGTGCACAGATTTCATACGTTTTGAACAAAATCTAATTTTTGTTTAAAACGTCTGAATAACTTTGTCACCTTTGAGTCTTCTTGTTGCATGTGCAGTTATTCAACAAAACGGTTTACTCGATTGCAGAGAGGCTCAAAATAACTTCACTTTTTTATGTAAATAATGAATATGCTACTAGAATAGTACAATTATCTATTTAGATAAGCTTGTTAGTCGAAAGTATTTCGTTAGTGGCAACGTTTCAAGAGACCGGGTCTGTTTGTAATGAAAAGCGAAGTGGTGAAAAAAATTAAGCGGTAGAAGTGGCGGAATCATTCAAAACATTTTGTAGTGTTATAAATTCCACCCATACAAAATCCATCTTGCACACAAAGTACATTCAGATGACTTTGACCGTTATCTGGACTTTTGATGTGATTAGCGAACGAGTGGTGAATGATCTGAACTTAATTTTTGATATTTGCTTTTGAGTGTGCGGATTTGTGTGCAAGTTGCCGATGAGGGTTCGTCATAACTGTCGCTATTGGGCCGATTCTAATACCAGATTATTTCACGACATTCATACCCAACAATCGGAAAAACTCAATGTTTGGGCTGGAATTTTTGGTGACCATATTGTTAGTCCTTTTTTTGTACCTGGTAATCTGACTGGCGATATATACTTGGCGTTAACTATGAGTATAAGTTGTTGGAAAACACCATTGATGCAATGTTGACTGACACTATCGAGAATGATGTGTATTATCTCGAGGACCAGTTGGTATTTCAGCAGGATAAAGCTCTTCCACACGATGCTTTTGCTGTGCGATCATATCTCGACCACAGATTTCCAAATCGTGGGTTGGGAAAAGAGGTTTCATAGAATGGCCCGCACGGTAGCCAGATTTGTAAAATGTATTCTACTCAGCCAAATTCCTTGCAAGATTTACAACGTATCGTAAACGAATGCCGCCAAATCAATCCAGAAATGTTACAGAATGTGCGCCGACATTGTAAACAAAGCTTGTACTATTGTATGGAGGCTGGTGGTCGAAACTTTAAACGATTGATAAACTGACATATTATGTTTTTAAAAATTACACAACTTTAGAGGCACTGTTGAAAAGTGATTTACAACAACTGCTAAATGATGTGCTACTTGACCTTTGTCATTTAAGATTTTAGGGCTGGATCGCACCATCGCTTAAGGGTTGGTGTTGCGATGTTGAAAAAAAGGCTGCCGCCTTGAAAGCAAAATTTACCTTTTAAGCGATTTTCACCAAAATGACGATAAGTGTCCTAAAACGCGCCTGGTTCGTTTTCAAGTAGCCATCCTGGATTTTAAAATATTGTAAAATAGTAAAACAGTCATAGATGGTCCGTTAACTCCATAACTTACTCCAGAGTCTATGTCGATTAGGTATGGGGCAAAAAATGAATAACTCACAAAACATGTTAAAATTGAAAAGTTCTTAATACTTTGCTATATTGCAAAGGAATCAACTTTGGAGGTAAATTCTTACTGTTTTGTAACTTTTAAAATATACCATAACTTACTGGCTTCTCTGCAGCTGGTTAACGCTCTTTAGGATGACCTAAAGGCTAAACTGGATCAAAGTGACATATAAGTCACTGAGCAATAGCACGTTTAATATCTAAAGTGAAAATTATCTAGAGTACTTGTAAGGCCAGAGAAAAAGTCTCTACGTCCGTATTTAACATGATAACAGCTGATGGCTAGCAAATATAAGCTCAAAAATATCTGCCACAGTTTTGCGAGCATTAAAGCCCATCTCTTGTATGCGATATCAAAAACATATTATTCCGCTCTTTATTTAAACACATCTCTTGGACATGGTAAAAAGGAAAAGCTATTCAGTTCTTCCAAAAACATAAGCTTTTCCAGGATTACCCCGCACACTAGAAGCTATACTTGGTGAAAAATTATGAGTCTCTTGGGTTACTCTTATAATCAAAAGCAGAAATGTTAACAGTTTCCAGATAATTTCAGTACAGTTTGTACTCAATGAATTAGTAGATAATACTTCACTGGAGGCCGGTTTGATTGTTTATATTTTGCTTTAGAGCTTTTGTGGATATGGGTGCTTTATAAGAATATAGCTATGATGGAAAATATGGCTCCCTTTTTACCAAGTCAATGCAAACTTTCACCCTTGTAATAAATACTAAGATAACCAGTAACAGATAAGTTATTTAATTGTTTTTACTAAAGGCAGTAGTATAATTACTAAAAATTACGCGTGCGTGTGTGCCTGTGAGCACGTGGTTGTCTGGTCTGTGTACGCGAGATACCAGCCCTGAACAAAATGAACTACTATTGCAAAGAAAAATAAATAAATCTGATCAAGACAATGAACTACTATTGCAAAGACAAATAAATAAATCTGATCAAGACGTTAATTGTTAGACAGGTTAGGTTTTAGGGTAGTTAGATAGACAGATATCTAACGGTTGTAACGACTGTTGCTAGACGGTTATCATGATAAGCAAGACCTTTAATTCTGTACGTCAGGTGCCGCCGTACAACCACAAACGATCTTTTAAAATCGTCAGTCCTGCCAGTATACAGAATTTGTACCGGAACCGGAGTCGTCTTACAGACAAAGTTCCTTGTTTCGTCTTAGACGTCAGTAGCTTGTACATTTCACGTTTCGTTCAAATGTTGGCTGTTGGCTACGTTAAGCCAATTAATTTAGAAATGTTTTGATTATTGCTGGTATAACACACTGATGAGCTCAAATGAGAGCGAAACTATTTCAACATTGTATCATAATAAACAGGGAATATACTTATTAAGCAGTCTTATCAATCAACAAAGGAATTATGAATAGATAAAAGAAGAAGCTGATTCTAGAGAAGACCACGTGCGCCTTCGAGAACTAGACACACAACAATCGATAAGGCTCCAACCAGGAGGTACAAATAAATAGCCGCCTATTGCAGCAGGGTTCATTCTTTGCTTATCACAAGTTCAGGGGCGGATCCTCAATAAGTGCGCCCGTGCGCGCGCACTGCCGCCTGCCGTGGAAAAAATAATATTTTTGCTATGCTATATTTTAATAAATTGTTATTTACTTTTTTACCTCCTGCATTCAACAAACAAAATTAGTATATCGAGGATCGCAGAGTCGGCAGCCATTAAGACAGAATCAGAATAAGTATAGTGTTAATGGTTGCAGACGTTATATACATCCATATCCATATACATCAGTCGCGTGGCGGTGTATATTTTTCGGCGCTCTGAGGAAATGCGATACTTCAATGCGAAATGATCGACTATCTTCGTCGCAAACGATCAAATAAACAAGCTGGTTGTGCGCTTTAAAATTCCACACTTGCAGTTTGCAGTGGACTTTTCGCAGAGCGCGTGTAGTAATTTTCGTGTAGTGCTTCGCCTCGAATTGGTTTTAATTAGATTATTTCGTTGTTATTTACATGTTCTCTATCAAAAATAGACGTATGGATTTTTCGTTTAAGGAATGAGTATAGGTCTGTTATGTTATAACTTATAAACTAAAGTGAATACTGAGTGTTGACAGAATTGTGATTTGTGTTAGTAATTATCAAAGGAAATGACTTTTTAACTACTATAACCTATAACTAACTATAGAAACTAGCTAAAGGAAAACTTGGTAAGTAGTTAATAATTATTAAGTTTAGTTAGTTTAGTAAGTACGTTTTTTTTATAATACATTTTCGGGGAAAAAGGAGGTGAGCCCTTCACTTTTAGTGAATTTTCATTTTAAAAAAATCACTAATAGAGAGGTGTCGATGGAGAAAAAAATTTCAAATGAGCGCGAACTAGGACCCCTAGAACCCATATCCGGGGTCAGTTTCAATTTTTGGGAAAATTTTGAGTTTTGTTTAAAAAAAATCTTTTTCTCCGAAAATTACAAACATATTTTAATAAAATTTGGTGGAGATGTTGCCACGTAAAAGACCTTACTACGAACTAAAATCAACTTTTTACATCTTTAGAAAATTGAGTTATTTAAATTTTGAGTTTTCTTTTGAAAAAAAATTTTTTCTCCGAAAATTACAAACTTATTTTAATGAAATTTGGTAGATATGTTGCCCTGGGTAAGACCTTGCTATACACCAAAAGTAGTTTACAAACTTGAGTTATTCAAATTTGAAGCATTTAATAAAAATTCACTACCATAACGCACTTGCTGCGTCCCGAACTTTTTTTCTTGCGCACCTCCAATTTCAGATCTCACTTATGTTGATATATCTTTATGTTATATTGTTAAAGTTTAAAGTTGTTTTTTAAGTAAAAAATAAATAGTTTAAAAAAAGTAATTTATGTTAACATGAAAGTTAGCCGGCGTAGTCGCCAGTATTCAATTTAGGAACCAAAAGTAGATTCAATGTTTGTGCTTCGACGCTTTGCAGTTGAGAACCAGCCAAGCAGATATCCAATGTAGCCAATAGCAGGGATAATACTGTTCACCTGTTCACTGTAATAAATTCCCAGTTAGAAGACTTATCAGACAATCCCAGCATGCTACCAAAAATATAGGATTAGCTTATTTAGACAATAACAAATGGGGACTTACAAGATTAAAACATACTGTCAGAACACAGTAACATCATGAACGCGACTGCAAATTAAAATACCAAAATTTTATTTTAACCATCAATTTTACTATTCTAAACATAGACGACATATTTTATAGAATATTTTCAAACAATAATTAGGTGGTACGATCACATCTTAACGGCAAGAGCCTGACTAAACCTCTTAATACATATGCATGTTCTGCACTTAGCTATTCATTTGGGATTGCGAACTGGAGCAAAATGGATATAGAAAATCTACAACAAAGGGTGCGAACACTCCTGACAAAATTGAAAAAGCATCACCCCTGTAGTGCCTTAGAACGAGTAACCCTACCTTGGCACCAAGCTGGGAGTGTTGGATATTGGTAAATAGTTGCACCAGCAGATAGTGAACCTGCGTACATATTTTCATCAGCAGGTTCTTACTTCTGAACTAGATAGCGCCATATGCGAGGAAGATGTTTCAACACCGTTACAAGTAGAGAAAGTGAAATACAAAGTTACCATCGGACTGATCAGAACAAGTTGCAATCTTGGATGCAGAAGCTTCTCCATGGACGACATCTGAATGAGATCTCTCAGGCACATGTCGGCTAATCGACGTCGAACTACTGGTTGGCGCTCGGGCAGGTGGTTTCGGAGACAGCGGGGTTTTTGCTGGCCATACAAGATCAGGTTATTGCAACAAGAAACTACTTGAAGTATATAGTTGAAGATAATTCGGTCCAAGATGACAAATGCAGATTTGGGTGTCAGTCACCAGAGACTATCTAGCACGTCACCGGAGGATGGCAAGCGTTTGCCGCAACAGATTACAAAGAGAGGCACGATGTAGTTGCAAGAATACCCTATCAAACACTGGCTCCAAAAATGAGACTGTTAAATCTTGGCAAGATACCCTACTATAGATACACTCCTGAGACTGTTCTAGATAACTCAGGGTACAGGTTGTACTGGAATCGGACCGTTCTCACAGACCAACGACTTGCCCATAACAGACCAGATATAATAATAGTGGATAAGTCCTGCAAACAAGTGACGCTGATTGATGTGGCCATTTCCGAATACCAATAATCTAGAGATGAAGTACAACGAGAAGATCATTATGTACAGAGACCTCGAGATGCAAGCAAAGAGACGGTTAAGGGCAGCTAGTGTTCGAGTGATCCCGACAGTAATGTCGTCAACTGGTGTGATTCCTAAGAGTATTCGAGAGAACATTAAGTGACCTGGGCTTAGAGAGCACCTTTATAAGGTTATGCAGAAAGCGGTAATACTTACAACTGTCCACACCGTGCGGAGATTTCTGGGAAATGAGGACGTGTCACGTTGTCGTTCAGGGCCACATAACTTGTATCGGCTGCATCGAGCTCGTATCTTCCGTATCTAAGATACTTGGGACTTTAAGGGAGTGTCAAAGTCCTTCAGGCTAAAGTCGATAATAATAATGATAATCTTATATACTCGAAAATTCCTTATTGGGGCAACAGACGCACCAAATTTCATTAAAATAACTGTTATTTTTGAGATACAATTATTTTTTTTTTAGAAAAAAGTTGTCCGCTTGCTAACGAACTCGTCCACGGTCTCAATAAAATGAAGACATGTGCCAAGTTTTGTGCAAATCAGTTAAGTATTTTTTGAGTCATCACTCGGATATATATATATATATATATATATATATATATATATATATATATATATATATATATATATCTTTTGGAATATTGCACTACACTGTAATCACTTTTAAATATACTTTTATTTGTTTGCTGTACGTTTGTGATTTCTTATTGGTTTGCGAGGACTGCAGTTATATATATATATATATATATATATATATATATATATATATATATATATATATATATATATATATATATATATATATTGCTATAGATAGCAAATGATAGGAAATATTACGAAATTTTAATAGGAAAACGGGAAATTTATGCATACTAGTATATATAAAATAAGTGTATACACCCTAATGTAGCAATGAAAGAGTTTTGGCAGGAGATGTCAACGCCCGACATGAATGTCAGTGACCCATGTAGCAACCCTCGATGTTAAGTTACATTCGAGTAATAAAAAAATTATATATTCTAGAAATATCCACAAAGAAACCAAGAACAATGCTTCAGTTTTGTAGGGAGAATGAGATTGTAGATAATATAATTGTAGTCTTGTTGATTTTATTGTAAAAAAAAAATTAGATATGACCAAGCTAGCTAAAGACTCACCATAGTGAAAGAGCGGAGGTCATTTATAAAAAACAAAGGTTTGTAGAATATTAAGGTGATGTGCGCGTCAGAAAAAAACGTAAAAAGACGTTAAAGGTTTGACGGAAAACTTAAACACAGGTGTGTGACGAACAATAGCGTTTTTTCACCTGTAGGAGAGTTAATAAAAGCAACGGTCCGAGAGAGTCCGGGGTTGTCTTGTCTTTTCCATCCAGTGAAATCATCTGTATGACTTTACCAGACCAGGTGATCATCGTCATAACTAAGATTCCAGAGTGAATGGAAGTGAGGGTATAAAACACCTCCAGAGTGCTACGACTATGGAATAAATATATCAATATGTTAACGAAGTAAATCCGTTAATAATCAATGGCATGGACAAATGAGAAAGATAATAATAATTAATCAAGGTCCGTATTAATGGAAGAACAATAAATAATCCAATGGAAAATATGTCAGTAAGTGTTACCTTTTCTTAAATTGACCAGTGCGGGTGGAATTTCACCATTTTTACAACAACAATCAAATATTTTTGTGCTAATAAATTTCAAAGAAAAAAAAATTTTGTTTGAAATAAACGGAAAGAGACCGTTCTGTAGAATTATCGATGTATATTGATTATGTAGTATCCATGTTTAATTAATTGTGTAATTAGTTATAATGTTACCAGAATGTTTTTTTAATAGGATTTTTCAAGTTATATTTATGTAAAGAATGTTTTAAAAATATCTCTTTGTATTTAACAAGTGTCATATCGGCACAGTTAAATGTTTTAATAGGATTTTTCAATTTATGTATTGAATGCTTTAAACGTTTCTGTTTGTGTTTAATGTGTGTCAAATAGACACCGTAAAATTTGTGTAATAAATTAAATGGAATGTATAACAGATTGTAATTAACGGAAGTATTGTTTTTGGTTGATATTTAATCAGCAAAATTGTTATATAGCCATCTGTGCAAAGCGATAGTAATTTTGATCAAGTGAAAATCAATAAATGAATTTAAATAACACATATTAGTGAATTTTAATTAGTAGAAGCTAGCTGTAACTATAAGGAACCCAACCTGATGATTAGGACGTATGTTCTCAGCTCTATAATAAATTTTTGCAGGTATATGCTACCCATAAAGTAAAGTAGAATACCATAGCAAAATGGCGCCGCAACTAAAGGGCTTTAAAAAAATACATAATCTTATAATTATCAAAATTTTTTTTTGGTCTAAGTTAATTTATTTTCATAGAGAAAAAAAAATTAGTTTCAAACCATCATAACTTAAAATCAACTTGGTGCGCCAAGAAATTAGCAAAATGGCGCCCAAGTCGTGGGACTTTTAAAAAAAAAATTTGACCTAAAAAGAACATGATTAAAAAAAATTGTTCTTTGTGTGTAAAAATAAAGTTATTTTCATAGAAAATTTTAATAAAATAAACATTTGTTCGCAATATAGCACATGATTGGCACAAATACAGGGTTTCTGTTAAATTTTAATAAAATTTTAGTTACGTTAGAATAAAGCAAATTTTCATAAAAACGTAATAGTATTTTAACACAAGGGATTTAGAAGTAAACCAATTTTAAATAAATTAGCACGACTCATTTAAATACAGTAAACTTAAATAAATCAATTCAACCGATTTATTGAAAATTAGCAAAAATTCTAATACCGTATGATATTTTAATATATGAAACAGTAAGTTGCACACATAACCAATGGTTTTATGAAAAATAAATATAGGTGGTGTATTTAAAAGGGTCAAAGCTTAGAAAGGGGGACAATTAAATTTTAAATTCACAAGGAAATTAAATAAATCAAGCTTGAACATGTCCGGGGAGCAAACAGTAAAAGGACAGGAGCAAGAATCAAAAATGGAGAAGTTATTCGCCATTTTGTTCAAGAAAATGGAAGAAAACACAACGGAGATTATAACAAAAATGAATAAAATGTATCAACTGGATACTGAGGTAACAGTAACGCAAGAAAAATGCCAAGAAAGCCATGAAATAATCAAGACGGAACTGGACACAGTAATACAGTCGTGCCGTGACGAAATACAGGAAGAAACGGAAATGATGAGGTACGACATTAAAAAGGTCGAAACGCGTGTGGAGCCAATTGACGGAAATGAAGCCCGAGTCGAGCAGGAAACTGATGAACAACTAATTAAAATCAAAGAAAATATACCAGAAACAAGCCCAGAAAAATACATAGAAGAGGAATTACTACCGGACGAAAATATACTAGAAATGAGCCCAGAAAAATTCATATATACTGCCGAAGAAAAATTAATAACGGCAACACATTATTTTTACTATATCAAAATTGAAAGTGATCAGAAACAAGAAACTATGCTTCAATGTAATAAAAATTATGTAGAGAATAATAGCAATAGCCGCAATTATAAATTTAGAAACCTTTTCGTTAAAAACAATAATTTTCACAATAAATACAAATACAATCATAGTCAGAAATTTTATAAAAACAAAGATTCTGGAAATTATAATAAATTTAAAAGGTATAAGCCGGAACTTAAGAACAGACATATTTGGCATAATAATTTGAATAATAAGACACGTCATTGCAACTATAGCAATTTTAATTTCAAAAGCAAGAAGAAAAAACATAGAATTAATAAAAATTAATCTGATTGCAATTTTAATTGAATTAATAATATGATGACCTAAGCAATGAAAAGGATAATCGCATGCCGAATAGACGAATTTTAATGTACAAAATAAATAATAAAATTACCAGACAAAGAAATTTCTCCTAAAATAAATAAAATTGATTAGTTAGAACTATATGACGAAAAGTTGGTCAATTTAAAATATAAATAATTACGCAAAATATATATACCCTGAGTACAGAAAATATAACAAGTAGGCATTTAAATAACCCGAAGAATTTATACCCTGAGTATAGAAAATAAAACAAGTAGGCATTTAAATAATGACCCAAAGAAATACGAATCAGAAAAGCGAAATTTCATAAGAAAATTTAAATGAAAATAAATAAGGAGCAATGCTCGAATTAGATGCAGTTATTGGATAAGTCAATTAATATAATCATAATTCAACGGTAGAAAGGGGGAAATAAGTTAAAATAAAATAGAAAATTATTAGTATTGTTATTGAGTAATAGGAAACATGGAATCAGTAGACGAGAAAAATATGTAAAAGGTCTAAAAGACAGAAACCGGTTAAGTACCGAGAAATAATTATAATTAGCAAAAAGATAGAATATATAAGGGTCGGATTGATAGGAAAGAATTTGTATAGATGGTGTAGCGATAAGATTGAAATATGAAAAAGGTGAAGTAAAATGATTAACGATACAAAGATATCGGTCATTTAAAATGAAGTATAGTATAAGGGCGATCCCAAGGAGGTCGGTCCCGAATTATTGAAGTATATATGTGAATAAAATATTGAAAAGAATATTGAAAGTATATAGAATGAATAATGAAAATATAATATGATGCAAGTAATAGTGAAATATGTATAGGGGGTATGTGAAAAGTCAGAAGTAGGGAGACCGTATATGTTATGTAGAAAAGATAAATTATTAGAAGTTGATAAATAAAAGAAGTATTACATAGTCCTATTCCATGGTAGTATAAAGATATGATAATTTAGCATAATGAAATAAGATTGAAAGGAAAGATACCCCATAAAAATATGACAAATATAAATACCAATAACTGTCATTTATTGAAATGAAATCTGAGGGAACGTTAAATAAGTCGAAATAACCAGGGGATGGCAGAAATTTAGATCATATAGAACAATCAATTGATTTGCCAAAAGAGAGAAATATATAAAACCAATTGGTGAGCCATAAAAAGCGGTGTTGAATGAAATAAAATGTTTTAATTATTAAAGTTTCATACAAGTCGATTATGAATTAAATTTAAGAGTTTTAATATTAGAATGTCATGAAAGGCAATTTTAAATAAAATAAAGGTTTGTAATGATTAAAATGTCATAAAAGTCGATTTAGAATAAAATAAAATTTTGGAATGTCAAAAAAGGCGATTTTGAACAAAATATTCTAGTCAATGAATAAAGATGATCTGACTAGCAAACAGTATCCAGACTCACTTTTAGAAAGGGGGAATTGCTATAGATAGCAAATGATAGGAAATATTACGAAATTTTAATAGGAAAACGGGAAATTTATGCATACTAGTATATATAAAATAAGTGTATACACCCTAATGTAGCAATGAAAGAGTTTTGGCAGGAGATGTCAACGCCCGACATGAATGTCAGTGACCCATGTAGCAACCCTCGATGTTAAGTTACATTCGAGTAATAAAAAAATTATATATTCTAGAAATATCCACAAAGAAACCAAGAACAATGCTTCAGTTTTGTAGGGAGAATGAGATTGTAGATAATATAATTGTAGTCTTGTTGATTTTATTGTAAAAAAAAAATTAGATATGACCAAGCTAGCTAAAGACTCACCATAGTGAAAGAGCGGAGGTCATTTATAAAAAACAAAGGTTTGTAGAATATTAAGGTGATGTGCGCGTCAGAAAAAAACGTAAAAAGACGTTAAAGGTTTGACGGAAAACTTAAACACAGGTGTGTGACGAACAATAGCGTTTTTTCACCTGTAGGAGAGTTAATAAAAGCAACGGTCCGAGAGAGTCCGGGGTTGTCTTGTCTTTTCCATCCAGTGAAATCATCTGTATGACTTTACCAGACCAGGTGATCATCGTCATAACTAAGATTCCAGAGTGAATGGAAGTGAGGGTATAAAACACCTCCAGAGTGCTACGACTATGGAATAAATATATCAATATGTTAACGAAGTAAATCCGTTAATAATCAATGGCATGGACAAATGAGAAAGATAATAATAATTAATCAAGGTCCGTATTAATGGAAGAACAATAAATAATCCAATGGAAAATATGTCAGTAAGTGTTACCTTTTCTTAAATTGACCAGTGCGGGTGGAATTTCACCATTTTTACAACAACAATCAAATATTTTTGTGCTAATAAATTTCAAAGAAAAAAAAATTTTGTTTGAAATAAACGGAAAGAGACCGTTCTGTAGAATTATCGATGTATATTGATTATGTAGTATCCATGTTTAATTAATTGTGTAATTAGTTATAATGTTACCAGAATGTTTTTTTAATAGGATTTTTCAAGTTATATTTATGTAAAGAATGTTTTAAAAATATCTCTTTGTATTTAACAAGTGTCATATCGGCACAGTTAAATGTTTTAATAGGATTTTTCAATTTATGTATTGAATGCTTTAAACGTTTCTGTTTGTGTTTAATGTGTGTCAAATAGACACCGTAAAATTTGTGTAATAAATTAAATGGAATGTATAACAGATTGTAATTAACGGAAGTATTGTTTTTGGTTGATATTTAATCAGCAAAATTGTTATATAGCCATCTGTGCAAAGCGATAGTAATTTTGATCAAGTGAAAATCAATAAATGAATTTAAATAACACATATTAGTGAATTTTAATTAGTAGAAGCTAGCTGTAACTATAAGGAACCCAACCTGATGATTAGGACGTATGTTCTCAGCTCTATAATAAATTTTTGCAGGTATATGCTACCCATAAAGTAAAGTAGAATACCATAGCAATATATATATATATATATATAAATATATATATATATATATATATATATATATATATATATATATATATATATATAATAATAATTTATTGAACAATATACCTCTTTTTACAAAACAACTTACAAGATTAATCAAGAGCCTGATTGAACAAAATTGAACAAATATACATTTCTCACAAAATAACTTACAAGGCTAATCAAGAGCCTGGTTGTTCAATAACGTTAAAAGTCACCTAAGTCGAAGACTTGTTGGTGATACTTGTAACATCATTCTCTCTAAAGATAAGCTAGTGCACACTCTGACACTGTAAAGAAATACAAACAAAAACCAAAACTGCAGACGAACTCCAGCGATTCGCGGAAAATATAAAAAAACATAACTATGCTTTTTGACTATAGATAAAATCTCTTTTACCGAATATATATATATATATATATATATATATATATATATATATATATATATATATATATATATATATATATATATATATATATATATATATATATATATATATATATATATATATATATATATATATATATATATATATATATATATATATATATATATATATATATATAATTGTCAAACGCACCTTAGTTTGGGGTTCTAGGGGCCCAATTACGCGCTCATTTGAATTTTTTTTTTGCAAAGTCGATACCTCTCTATTAGCAAATTTGTTTTAAGAAAAATTCACTGAAACATATTGTTTTTACTTTAACGTCGGCGTATTTCCGCGACTATGGCCAATCACCGACGGCAAAGAGCAGCTTTTCATCACTGGCCTGGAAATTTTGTCCAACTCCTGCCTTTCTGTAAGGAGGGTAGAGATCTTTAACGTGCCCAACATCGCATGGGCACGGGACCGACGGCTTTACGCCCCCTCCGAAGGCCGGAACGTGCAGACATTTAACTTGGCCAAATACAATGGCAGAACCTCGGTTGATGATAATTTATTACAGTTAAAAAATTAAAAAGCCGAAGAATAAAGAAGAAATTGCAGCAAACATCCAAACCAAAGTCTTCATGAAATCCCAGCTCTGAACACAATGAACTACTGTTGCAATATTTTAGCATTATAAATGGAAAGTTAGAGCCTCGGTGGTTCAGTGGTAAGAACGTGTGCCTCTGAACCGTTCGCTCCCAGGGTTCTCCTTTCACTTTTTTAGTACATACAGTAACATTAACATCAACCGAGGTTGTGGCATTGTATTTGAGCAAGTTTAATATCTGCACGTTTAGCCCTTCGAAAAGGGCGTAAAGCTGTTGGTCCCCTATCCATGGCATGTTGGGCACGTTAAATATCCATAACCTCCTTACAGAAAGGCAGAAATTCGCCAAAATTGCCAGGATAGTGAGGTGAAACTGCTCGCTGGCGTCGGTAATTGGCCATAGTTGCGGAAATAGACTGACAGTAAAGAGATAAAAACACACAAATAGGAAATATGCGTATTAATCAGTGTTATCAATACATAAAAGAGGGATGACTTTATATTGCATTATGAAGGGACAAAAGAACAATCTGACTCTAGAGAAGGCAACGTATGCCCTCGAGGCACCAGACGGACAACAATTGATAACGCCCCAACCTGATATAAATAAACAGGCTTTCATTGCAGCAGCGTTCATTCTTTGCTCATCACATGTTAGACTTGGTACTTCACATTCTTTTAGTGAATTTTCTTTAAAAAAATCACTAATGAGGAGATCCCGACTTTTGAATTTTGAAAAAATTTCTTCAAATGAGCGCTAATTAGGCCCCCCAGAAAACATATCCGGGGTCAGTTTCAATTTTTATATGTTTATATATATATATATATATATATATATATATATATATATATATATATATATATATATATATATATATATATATATATATATATGCATGTATCACACCGATAACTCAAAAAATAATGGGCCGATTTTGATCAAATTTGGTGAAAAAATTCCTTTTGCAAATGGCTTGGATGAGTTCGTTAGTCAGGAAAATCTGACCAGGTTTTCCCGGAAAATTTTGCTATTTTAAAATTATTGCTATTAAAAAATAGTTTTATGAAAATTCACTAACATAACGCACTTGCTGCGTCACGAGATTTTTTTTTATTTCATATTGTGTGCACGTGCGTGCGGGTATGCGCGTGGGTGCATGCGTGCATACGCCTATGCGTGCGTCTGCGTGTGTGTATGTGTAGTTGCGCAGCTAAACATTAAGGAAAAGTAAGAAAGTAAGAAGAAAATTCACGTATTTGCTTTTCATAACTTGTCATACGTATTGTTAGTAGAGTTAACAGAAGTTATTTAATCGGTCACTTTGAAGTTAATTTAAACGCTTGTCAAAAGAATCGTCACTCAGCTATAAAAAAAGAACAAAACCTTAAAGTTTAGCTACCTACTATATTATAATTGACCGTATGAGTAAATTCTCGAGGTCAAAAATTAGGAGAAAAAGTCTGGACGCAGCAAGTGCGTTATGGTAGTGAATTTTCATAGAAATGATCTGGCACGAAATATTTTTTTATAATTTTTTTTTCTTTTAACATAGAAATATAGATTTTGGTATATAGTTTCCTTTTAATGTCGTAAACTTGCGTACCAAATTTGGTTACCATAGCTTTCCTATTTTTTGAGATAATTTTTTTTTTCGAAAGAAAACCCAACATTTTCCTGGAAAACCTGGTACGATTTTCCTGGCTAACGAACTTATCCAAGCCACTTACAAAAGAAAGGCACATGTTAAATTTTATCAAAATCTGTCCATGATTTTTTGAGTTATCGGTGTGATACATATATATATATATATATATATATATATATATATATATATATATATATATATATATATATATATATATATATATATATATATATATAATTTATTTATTATTATTTATATATATACATATACATATACATATACAAATACAAATTGAAACTAACCCCGGATATGGGTCCTAGATCGCGCTCATTTGAAGAAATTTTTTCAAAATTCAGAAGTGGAGATCTCCTCATTAGTGAATTTTTTCTAAGAAAATGCACTAAAAAAGATATATTATAGTGTCTCCAACCTTTCGCTTTTAAGAACCAATTTAATTTGTGATATTTTGGATTGTTTTCGGCTTAATAACACCAATTAACTTGTTGATTGCCTTATCCAATTTATTAACTATGTTTTAGTCTTGTGACCTCCTTTGGCCTCATTTAAGGACAGGTATTTTCCTTAAATAGTTATGACTCAGTAAGGCTAGAGGCATTTTCGCAACAATTAGAACCGTAGACCGGATTCGCTCTCATCAGAGCTCTTTAGTACGGCATACTAAGTGTAGTAAAAATGCACCAAAAGTAATACGGCTATAGTATAGCCTACCTTAAATCACTAAGTGAGTGGTGGACGTGCCGCCACCTAGTTGCGGAACCAAGTAGTATATTGTCACGCCAGCTCCAAATAACACAGTGTTAAAAAAATAGAGACTGTATACAACTAACTAACAATTTAGAAAATTGTCAGCCCTGGCCCATTTCTACCCCAATATAGGGACAAAGTATGAAAGGCTAGATGCATTTTCGCAACAATTAGAACCGCAGACCGGTTTCGCTCTCATTAGAGCTCTTCAGTAGGGCATACTAATTGTAGCAAAAATGCACCAAAAGTAATACGGCTATAGTATAGCCAGCCTTAAATCACTAAGTGAGTGGTGGACGTGCCGCCACCTAGTTGCGGAACCAAGTAGTATGTTGTCACGCCAAATCCAAATAACACAAAGTGTTAAAAAAATAGAGACTGTATACAACTAACTAACAATTTAGAAAATTGTCAGCCCTGGCCCATTTCTACCCCAATATAGGGATAAAGTATGTAAGGCTAGATGCATTTTCGGAACAATTAGAACCGTAGACCGGTTTCGCTCTCATTAGAGCTCTTCAGTAGGCTAGCTATACTATAGCCGTATTACTTTTGGTGTATTTTTGCTACAACTGGTATGCCGTACTGAAGTGCTCTAATGAGAGCGAAACCGGTCTACGGTTCTAATTGTTGCGAAAATGCATCTAGCCTTACATACTTTGTCCCTATATTGGGGTAGAAATGGGCCAGGGCTGACAATTTTCTAAATTGTTAGTTGTATACAGTCTCTATTTTTTAACACTTTGTGTTATTTGGAACTGGCATAACAACATACTACTTGGTTTCGCAACTAGGTGGCGGCAAGTCCACCACTCACTTAGTTAGTTATGACTTAATTTTCTATTAAGCTAGATACTTTTATTTTGTTACATAGTAGTCTCTGTTTTTCTACAAACATTTATTATAGTAACCTCACTATTTTGAGTGATATTGAAAATTGTTCAAAGGAGTACTGAATTTTCTACGGAAACACGGATCCGATTGGGCTGGCTAACGAATTCGTGCAAGATATTAGCAAAAAGCAGACACATTAAATCTCATCAAAATCGATCGATTATTTTTCGCTACCGTAGTTATATAATATACTACATATAATATTATATTGATAGAATGAACCTTGTTGTTGGGGGATTGCGGATTTAAAACAACATCTGTTTATAAGGACTCAATGTTAATAGTACGTAGGACGTGGGACGCATGTTATTGCAATAAAAAAACCAGAGCTTTATCGGTTGTATTCAAATGCAAATACAAATAATATTTTTTGTAAACAAACCCTTGTTTCCACAAAGCTGCTTGTGGTGTTTTAACGGAGCAATAAAAGTTTCCATTATTGCTTTTTTCCACTTATTCGTAGAAAATGAAACAACTTTGTGAAACATACATGCATTTACAATATAGAGTCTGGAGGAGCGATATAGAAACTAAATAAGCCAACTTTCATTATGGTAGGTAATTGGGTTTATGGTACACAGGTGTTCCAAGTTATGTCCGCATTATTGTTAACTTTATTTTAGTGAATTTTCATAAAGTCAATTTTGCTTATAAAGAGGTATTTACATCCTCATTTAATATATATATATATATATATATATATATATATATATATATATATATATATATATATATATATATATATATACAGTGTGGCTCATTTAAGTTGGAAACACCCCTGTAAGTTTTGCATTTATAATTCGATTTTGATGAACGAAAGACCAAAAGATAAAATATGAAAAACTATAAATTCGGTAAAAATCATTCTCTATGTACCTGACAAACGCCTAATGCAGTTTTTTTATGTTCTATGTCAAAAAAATGGGAAAGGGGGCGGTTTTTAGGAAGAAGATAAGTATGCTACTGCATCCCTCAAATTAGATATATGTATTAAAAAAGAAGAATGATTAGCCATTTCAGAGAAGTATAGTTCTGTGGCCGTTCTAATATGGAAACACCGCTGTACTTTTTGTATTTATAAGGCGATTTTTTTACCGAGATCTCAAAATATAGAAAATTAAGAAGTCTAGATCATGTGAAAATTGTATCCTATGCCGTTCCATTACGGCCTACTAACGTTATTTTGATATGTCAAAAATTATAAAGAATGTTTTGGGCTGGTTTTAGGGAAAAAAATAAGTACGCCACTGGATTCAACATTCTTCAAAACTGTTGCCTACCAAATTTCACTTAAAAATAAATATCAACTATTTCACAGAAGTTTAACTTACGTTATGAATATCATTTAATACAAAAAAGAAAAAAAGCCATGGACTATAATTAAAAGTTTAACCAAAATAAATTGCAGGATAAACGTCAAACAAATTTCATATTTTCTCAAGAGTGAAAGTCAGTGTTGCATTTAGAAAGTTTATGTTGCGTTTAAAAGTGTGTATATACAACAATGGTTATAGAACGTCATTTGAGTTTACCGTATAAACTTGAAATAGGCCTTTAGTAGGAGATAGCGTCCGTTTGGCGAGAGAAGTAGCTAAGGAATACAATAATATACATCCTCAAAGACAGCCTTTAAGCAGTAGCACTGTTTTAAAAACCAATTAGCACTTTAACGAGACCGCCAGGGTTCCCTAAAACTCAAGAAGAAATAATGTACGAAGACCAAACGATCAAATAATTCTAAAATGATTTCCATGACAATCATCGAAAAAGTTTGTGAATTGCGTGAAACCTAATAAAGTTAAACCTTAAAAGCCAAAATTTTTCATAATCAACAGCCAAGAGATGATGAAAGAAGGTTGGAGTTTTGTCTATGGGCACAAGACGAGTATCTCAATGACCAGAATTTTCTAAAACAAATCATGTTCACTGATGAAGCTACCTTCACCACTAATAGGGTAGTTTCATCACAGAACCTTAGGCACTGGTCTGTAGATAATCGAGAAACCAACTGTAGAAGCCAGTACCCACAAAAAGTGAATGTGGTGTGGTATTTTGTATGACACTATCATAGGACCTTTCTTCTTAAATGAAAATCGAAATGGCCAAAATGTTTTGGAACTTCTTCAACAAGACGTCTGGAAGATTTACCACTAGTTTATCTAACAAACCTCTATTTTCAATTAGACGGTAGGCGAATACACAATTCTGCTCGGGTGAGGCACTGGTTGAAATCACATTTTGAAAATAAACGTATAAGTCGAAAAGTCAAATAATCAAATGGCCTCCTAGGTTCTGACCTCATCTGCCTAGATTTTTGCTTTGGCGGACAATTAAAAATAAAATGTATGAATCGCGCCATCAAATCATTGAGGATCTTCCAGCCCGTCCACGTAACGCGTGTATGGAGATAACAGCAGAGCAGCTGAAGAATGTCCAAAAGAACCTATTAAGAAGATGTGAAAAATGTATCGAATTAAATAGCGATCTAGTTGAAGCTTCTAAGGTTTAGTTCGCTCTTTTTATTTTGCCGTGCCTGACTGTGTTGTTTTCTTCGTTTAGAATAATATTATTTGTGGTAATACAATAAAAATCTTTGTATAGCTAATTTTTATTTTGTGATAAAATTTGGTATGCACATATTTGTTTCATGGCTATTATACAAGGTAAAACACTTTCAAATGGACTATAAACAATGTAAAAATTTTTGTGTTGAACAATTAAGTTTTTCATAAGGTTTGATTCAAATAAAGAGAAATATTTAGACAAGAGTCCAGATAAAAGCAAGATCGAGCAAAATTCAGAGAGTGACATTAAATAAAATTGTTTTGACCGTTTGATTATTGGAGGATTTTGACAAAATTATGTAAATACAAGCACAAGCGTAGCTTCTTTGTATGGCATAATGTATAATTTTGACCACTAATAAATGAATAATAATAATAATCATTATCATACACTCATCAACGAAAAAAAACCACTAATTACACATAAGTTATAACAAGAGGACTGAACCTGTTACCTAGGTTGTTTCTCCATTTTTTGACATAGAAAAGCTGTATGAGTAGGCCTTGGTCAGGAGACAAACAAAACATTTCTCACAGCATTTATAAACTTTTTCTCGTCAACTTTTAAGATATTGTTGTTGACATCCATAGTTCGTCATATAATTTTTTTAAGAAAAAAATGGCAAGTAACAGTTTTGAAGAATGCCGAATATGATGGCTTACTTATTTTTTACCTAAAACCAACCCTAAACCTTTTTATAATTTTTGACATATGAAAATAGTTTCAGTAGGCCGTGATCCGAATGGTATGGGAAACAATTATCGCAGGATTTTGACATATTATGCATATGCATTAGTACGCCTTAGTCGGGTCACATAGAGAACAGTTTTTACAGCATTTATAGAGTTTTTTATCTTATATCTTTTAATCTTTTGCTTATCAAAATCGAATTAAAAATACAAAAGTTGCAGGGGTGTTTCCATCTTAAATGGGCACATTTATGTACAACATGGTTTGCAAAGCTTCTATTCAATAAAGATTTTTTTTATTAAACCGGAAAATTATTTCCAGAGACTAAGTTCGTTGACCGACGACAGTTCTGACCCAAGTTTTTCCACGAAAAATTGAAAATGTTCTTTTCGCAAATGCTATATCTGGGACACTCGCCAATTTATTTTTACAAAATTTAACTCGTGTACTGGAATGAAACAAAAAAGGTAATGTTTTAAAATTCAGTAGTGTGGAATAAGTGCCATAAAAATTTTCCGGAATTAAATTTAAGATAATTTGGAGAATAACGCGAACTATATCTCTTGTTGGGGTCGAGGAGTCGGAAGCCAAAGGGCTCCGGGGAGTAAGCTGAGGAAGTGGAAACAACATGACCTTTCGATGAAGCTTTCCCCAAAACCGTCATGTGCGGTGAAGATCCGCATCTTGCACGAGGTGACCCTGCTTATAACTAAACATGACGGATCTAGACGTGGAGGTCGAAAAAACTGCCCCAATCCACGGTGTCTCGTAACCCGTGCCTAGTGATGGATGGCAATAGGGTGATGGTGTCGTGAACGGAACCTCTGGAGTACCGGGACACCCTCCAGAGTAACCTGTCTTGTACCGCACAGGGGTTCTGATGGTGTGGACAGTTATTTCCCCCATTATCGTGGCAACAACGGAGAAGGACAAGAAAATAAAAACAAATGAGGCTCGAGGAGTGGCTCCGGGTACACAATCGTGCCTCGAGTCTATTCCGGAAACGGAGAAAGCCAAGGGGCGGCAGCGTCCGCGGACTTTGAAGGTCTTACGTCTCCGCCTGCTGGGGAAGCAACCATGGGTTGATGGGACTTATGTTCCTCAGGTCAACCTCCAACATAGTAGGGCAGCCATGGCCGGACTACTGATGGCTCTGAGGAACACGGATGTGGCCCTCATACAGGTACCGTACTCCTATAAAGGAGAGATCAAAGTACTCGGCGAAGCTGCTGGAAAGCTCATCTACAGCAGATTCAGCGAGAACCCGACGTCCTGAATTTTTGTCAGGGAAGAGATAGAGTTTCTGCCTTTATTGAATTTCTGTTCCAGAGACATGGCAACGATGAAAATTCGAAGTGGAGGGGCGGATGGGCCGAGGGACATTACTGTCGGATAGGTCTATCTACCAGGGGACAGCCGGACCCTCCTCCACCCAAGGAATTGGAACAGCTGATGATGGGTAGCAGAGCAGGTGGATGGTAGACCATCATCGGCATGGATGCAAACGCGCAGCATGAGTTGTGGGGAAGCTCGGACACAAACGCTAGGGGTGACGCACTTCTACAATTATTTATGAAATTTAATTGAGACATATTGAATAGAGATAATAAACCGACCGTCGTCACAACACGGCATGAGGAAGTTTTAGGGCCCAGTTTCTGGGTGACTTTGTTAAGAACTGGACTGTGTCTTGGGAAGTGAGTACCTGAGACGACAGATGAATCTGGTTTGAAATCGCCAAAGTCGCAAGACAATCGGTATGATATCAGGACCCTCGCAAGGCGGACTGGGAAGCCTACAGGGCAGACTGAGCAGTGGATCTGCGGGGGGTTCAGAGTACCACAGACATTCAATAGACCTCGATATTGTAGCAACCCAAGTGCGAGACGCAATCACCTCGGCCAATAACGCCACTGCCTCCTGAAAATAGGGGCGTCCACGTGGAATGTCCCGTGGTCGAACGAGGACAGGCAAAGGTGGTACCAGGTATGTAAGATGTTCAACGCGGCCAAAGGGATGCCAGAAAGGAGTCATTTCGGTGAATATTAAACAAAATTTTGTGGTTGTTAATAGTGTAAAAGTTATTAAAAATTGTTTCGTTTGATGTTACAGTTTACATTAATAATTACGTGCCTATGTAAAGTTGGTCGCTTCTGTAGTATTACTATTACAGCACATACATCATAGTAAATTGTCATCATCAACCAATTCTGTAGCTTTCATTTGCAAATCCATCCCATCCCCGTGCTTTTCAATATTTTGTTTTCATTTGTGACGCAAAAAATCTTCTTTACCGCATAGTTTTTGCTAATACGTCTATATTTTCTTACATCTAATTGCATTTTATCAATTAATATTCAGGTAAACCCCGTGGTCTTAGAACAGCTAGATATATATATATATATATATATATATATATATATATATATATATATATATATATATATATATATATATATATATATATATATATATATATATATATATATATATGGTGCTCATTATCTACCTTGGTAATTCTGTTTTTTCTGAAGATACACCTTCGGTTCAATTAGCAAAGTTGGGCAGAATTTCAAGAGCAGTTTGATGACATGACCAAACTTTTAATGCATTGCCTACTTTCTGAGATAATTTAAAAAAAAACTGAAAATGGCATACTTGGTTAGAAAGACATCACCCAAAGTTTCGTTTTTTTTTTAATGGCAAACAGCTGACTGTGACGTCTTTAAAAACCTTATTTTTTCTGATTCCAATGAAATAAGGTGTAATATGGTTATTTATCCATTAATTTATTTATCAAAAACTATTTATTATTAATTATTTGTAAAATTAGGTACCAAATAGGCGGTGAATACATCCAACCCGATGTAACAATCAACAAATCGTCATTGTGCAAGCTTGTGTTAAACGTAGTTTTGAACTTACGTAGTTCTCCAGCATATTTTTTGTTCAAACAATAAGCTATAATGTATACGAATGAAGAGAAAAATGACATGACCAGTAACAGAAATGTCGATGAAGCTAGTGAAATGTATTTCCAGCGATACATGGAAAGAAGGCATATAATTAACAAATGCTAAAATTCTCTCTCTTTAAATTTCAACTTCTCACTTTTTAGTTTGTTGAATGAACCGTAAACCTTAAGATTGATTTCCTGTTTCACAAAGAGGCTTCTACTGGGCTGCCTTCTTTCCATGTATCGTTGGAAATACATTTCACTAGCTTCATGGGCATTTTTGGTACTGGCATAATAACAAAATCATGTCATTTCTCTCTTTATTCGTAAACATTATAACTTATTGTTTGAAGAAAATATATGCTAGAGAACTACGTAAGTTCAAAACTATGTTTGACACAAGATTGTAGGTGCAATGGCAGTTTGTTGATTATTACTTCGAATTGGCTGTATTCACCGCCTGCTTGGTACATAATTGTACAAATAATTTATAATAAATAGTTTTTATTAAATAAATCTCAACCTAATGGAAAAAACCATATCAAAGCTTATAACATTGGAATCAGAAGAAGTAAGCTATTGAAAGACGTCACAGCCAAGTATGATTGCCATGAAGAAAATACAACCTTGTGATCTCTTTCAACCCAAGCATGCCATGGACTTTTTGTTGATATTATTTTATTTTACGAAAAAAATACTTACAAAATGAGGTCTTCATCTCTTTTATACCATTAACCGACGGATATATTCAAAAATGAAAAAATCTGTCATTTTTAGTTTTCTTTCAAATTATCTCAGAAAGTAGGCAATGCAATCGCAGTTTGTTCCTGATATCAAACTGCTTTTGAAATTGTGCCCAACTTTACTAATTTAATCGAAGCTGTATCTACAGAAATAACAAATTTACCCGTCATACCGAGGTAGATAATGGACATCCTGTATGTATATATATATATATATATATATATATATATATATATATATATATATATATATATATATATATATATATATATATATATATAGGTAGCGCATTGAAAACGAAACAGACCGATTTGCGTCAAGATAAATTTTTTTTTAAGAAACGCTGAAACACGTCAATTTGAATATTGAGGGGGACATGTTTTGACATAAAACTCAACTTTGTCACATCAACCCCTTAACGGTGGTGATAACAACCCTTATATTTTAAAAGGGGAACATGCGTCGAGTGTTACATCATTTGAAAGCTCTTTCTTTTCTGAATTTAGCACACTAATTTTTTTGGAAGTTTTATCAACTCGTTTAAAAATTATTCACAGTTGGAGTTGCAAGAACGTATTTCATTCATTGTGATAAGAAATGCACTAATTGGACAATTTTTCGTTAAAAAAAACTAAAAACTAAACCAAGCGTTCAAAAATGTTTAGTCAGTTAAGTATGTATTCAAATTGTTGACGACCAGCTTCCATACAAAAGTACAAATTTTGTTCGAAACGAGCTCTAACATTCTGGAGCATTTGTGGAGTTATTAGACGGCATTCTTCAACAATGCGTCGTCGTAATTCTTTCAGAGACTCAGGCTCCGTTGCGTAAAATCTACTCTTTAAACGGCCCCATAGAAAGAAGTCTAAAGGAGTTAAATCCGGTGATCTAGGGGGCCAATCAATAGCACCTTTACGCCCAATCCATTGCTCTGGAAACTCTCTATTCAAAAAGTCCTTCACACGTTGTAAAAAATGCGGAAGAGCTTCTAGTAACTCCAAATACGTTTCGCCATTCAAATTGCCATCAAGAAAAATTGGTCTGATTAAACGGTCTCCAAAAATGCCAGTCCAGACATTCAATTTCTGTGGCATTTGAGTGTGGACTTCGTGAAAATTTTTTGGATTATTATCTGCCCAATAACGACAATTGTGACGATCAACTGTAGAGTTTAATAAAAACGTACACTCGTCTGAAAAACTGATATTGAACAGAAAGTTCCCGTTATCAGCTATTCGTGCAGTCATAACTACACAAAACTCCAGCCGCCGATCAAAATCATCTTCATTCAGTTGTTGTACAAGATGAATTTAAACGGGTCAAATGTACGATGCTTCAATATTCGCTAAATAGTTCTTCTTTTGATGTTTGAAACAGTGGCCAATTTTCTCGTGCTCAAAGTTGGGTCTGCAGCAATTTGTCCTAAAACTTGAATCTCAGTAGTCTCATTTTTAACCGGAAATTCACATTCAGGCACCCGTTTTTTTTGTTGGCTACTGAACCACTTTGTCGAAACTTTGCAACTAACTCCAAAATGCATTTTCTGTTCGGATGTCGTTCATTAAACAAATTTGCGGTACGGTTGGCACAGTCATCATTTTTGAAAAAAAAGAGTAATTATTTCAACTCTTTCTTCTACAGAATACAACATTGTGAAATTAATTTTCGGTTGTACTATCAAGTATCAAACCGACCGATAAACTGAAATAATAAACCGCATTTCTCTCAATCCGATAAGAAATGTTCTGATAGTCAATTTTTTGTTTACAAACCAACAAAATATTGACTATCAGCACATTTCTGATCGGAATGAGTGAAATGCGTTTTTGCATCTTCAACTGTGAATAATTTTTAAACGAGTTGATAAAACTTCCAAAAAAATTAGCGTGCTGAATTCAGAAAAGAAAGAGCTTTCAAATGATGTAACACTCGACCCATGTTCCCTATTTAAAATATAAGGGTTGTTATCACCACCTTTAAGGGGTTGATGTGACAAAGTTGAGTTTTATGTCAAAACATGTTCCCCTCAACATTAAAATTGACGTGTTTCAGCGTTTCTTAAAAAAAAGTCTCTGGACGCAAGTCGGTCTGTTTCGTTTTCAATGCGCCACCCTATTTATCTGATTGTCTGTTTACATTTATATTTGTATATTGTGCTTACTTACATGTTATACTTTTAGATTAATTATTTCTTTGGCCGTTTCTATACCTTGACGGTACTGTATATTTATTGTAGAAGAATCAGTAAACATATCTATTTAAAATTATCAAACAAAAGCCACCCCGATACAGTTGAAACAAAGTTAATGCTACTCTTCGCAACTTATATGTTACAAGTTTTTTTTCCAAAATGTACAGTGATATATACAATAAGTCTAATATGACTTGTGCCGTGGCTCGTAGTTAAAGCAATTTATACCGCAGCAATTTATAACGCAGAATAGGTTCACGATAACGTAAAAAGCAAGTGCTGATACTGAACCAATAGGACAGTAAGAAATTATTAAAGTGTGGAACGGTAAATCTGAGAATAATAACCTTTTCTGTTTCAAGATAATGAAACTGTGAATTATTGCTTTCTCCAAAAGATTTTCTTTCCTTTCATGTCGCTGTGAGTAATTTAAAACTTCTGCTCCATTATACAAGCAAGCGCTTCACCCATAAAATATTATACCAAAACCAATTTTACAAGGAAAGATACATTGCTGTGATATGTATGTATCAGAAAAAGTTTTATAAGTGTTTAATGATTCACGTCTTTTCTTGCAGTTGCAGGATAGTAAATCCAGAGTTAAGTTGTAGTCAGGTCTTTTTATACTGCCGAACTGGAAAATGCAATCTTTTTATTATAAAATTACTTTAAAACCATTTTTAATCTTTAAACTTAACTTGGACTGGAGGGATAACCGCATTATATTAAGTATATACAAAATCAAAGTACCCTAATATATAATAACAAATATGGTGGTGGTGTTCGTGCATTTATAACTTTTGAACAGTTATTTGATACGCCAAACACTTTCGCTATTCTACAGTATGTCACCAGATCGACGCATGAATATGTGAAAAATACTGTAATTTTTTGAGTTAAAACTTTATTTTCTGGGAATAAGCCCTGCTTGAATAGAAAATAATTTGTGTCATAAGTTTAATTTCCAAAAATCAAGTCTTTTTTACACTAGTAAAGTGCCCTTTCCTTGGGAGATACGAAAATATGTTACTAACAGAAGATGATCGGAAAGAAAAACTGAGTAGGAACATAAAATTTTAAAATATTTTGCATAATTTTCATTCAACGCGCCTTATTGAAGATATTTAAAAATTTCGTTAACAAAAGTTGCTCTAAATAATAAATTGAATACTATCGCTTTCTTTTTATTACTCTAGTAGACATTTAGATAATTAAAGAAATGAGAACATTAGCATAAGAAAAAAATATAAACATCAAAAAATAAATTTATTTCAATACCACTAGCATCAACTGAAATATTCATTTATTCAATGTCTGCAACCTTTATTCGCACCTTCTTCAATTTTTCCCGGAATGCAGTGAAAGCCGCTCTAATCTCCTCAAAGGAAATATAATTTATCGCATTTCTAATGATATTTTTCAATACTTCTATGTCCTTTGGAGCCTATTTGAATATACTATTTGTTTCAGCCGGCCCCAAAAAAACCATGATTGTTAGGTCCGGAAATCTGGGACCAGCATTGGCTATTTATTTTTTGTTGAAAATTATCATTCAGGCATTCCGATATCCGAACAGTCGAGTGGGCAGGGCAACCGTCGTGTTGAAAACATTTAAAAATCTTGGTTCGTATCGTAGTTCGTCCACAAACTGATTCAAGATATTTAAATAAGAATGTTGATTAAGTTTTCCTTCAATAAAATATGGCCCAATTACACCAGAATGATAGGAGATGGCAGACCAAACATTAACGTCTTTAAAATACTGCCGCCAAGAATTTAGTACATAATTTGGATTATTTTCAGACCACTGTCGACAATTCTGTGATGAAGGTACACCGTTAGTTGTAAAAGTCGATTCATCGTAGATAATATAATTTTTATAGAAATGTTGATCCTCTAGAAATTTCTCACCTAAAGTTAGGCACAATTCCAACCTCCGGGATTTACCCCCTTCTTCTAACGTGTTATAAAATCTAACTTCGTATGGTTTTACCTTTGCTTCATAAATACATTGCAAATGTGATTTGCCAATGCGAGTCTCCTCGTACCGCTTTAGTGACAGCTTGGGGCTTTCGCGTAATGAATCCATTGCTACCACAGTACCTACATCATCTCCATCAGAGTTTTTTCTGTTTTGTTGTACTATGTACAGTATCGTTAGTGACAAATTTTTTAACCAGTCTGGATACTGTAGATTGAACCTCAGCGGTGTTCGGAAACTACATATGAAATAGTCTGATAACCTCTGGAATAGATAATTCACCGATTCCATAACACTAAATTAGGTAGATCCGTTCTGGGATAGTAAGCATAACTTTTTTTTATATTTCAAAAAAAAATTCGGATCAGTTTTAGAGCACAGCTACGACAATAAATACAATTAGCTATTTTTATATACACTACTTTATTCGTATTTGTTCCACAGCATACTATTTGTTTTCAGAATTGCAAAATATCAAAGTAGGCTTTGGACTTTAAAAATTTGTTTTCCTACTCAGTTTTTTTCCGATCATCTTTTCTTGATAACATTTTTTCTACAAGGCATTTTACTAGCGTAAAAAAATAGTTTTGTTGTAAATTTCCACGACATAGGTAGGTACTTGATTTTTTGAGAGTAAAATTATGACACAAATTGCTTTCTATTCGATCAGGGCTTATTCCCAGAAAATTAAGTTAAAAAAAACAGAATTTTTCACTTATTTATGCGTCGATTCGGGGACAGACTGTACATTTACAAATGTACATACATATACAGTGTGGAACAGCCAAATGGAATAAATTTAGCATCTCAATTATTGTGCATATTTATAAAAAATCTCGAAACACGTCAATTTTAAATTAAAAAATGACATTCTGCAACCTGAAAACTTCACCCCTACATTCAGCCCGGTTCGGGTAACAGTCACAACTCCCAAATTTTAAATAGGATGTAGGGGCTTGCGATATCACATTTGAAAAATGTCTTCATTATCTATTCAAAACCTATTCAAAACAAATTTATTTCAAAAATTAACAGTAAAAAAAATCACTTAATTGACGAACCACACACTAAAAAATTTGCAACTAATCGCGAGATAACAATAGCCAACTCATACAATGTATATAAGAAGTACAGATCCCGATTCAACACCCAAGGTCGCTGACGAATGGGTTAATTAAAAGCAGCGCAATAAGAAGAATAGACTATTCATAAATGGGTAAACAACTAGACCTTCAATTCAGCAACCAGCCACCTGCTAGGATCACCTTCAAGACTGCAACTTAGGTGGAAACCGCCTCTCGGTCCACGCCCCACCAGAGACTATATATGGAAGTTACCAGACCACGGACGGACATTCCTACATTGTTATTGCTTGAGTCTCTTTTAACTTGTCATAATTTATATTTATCATTTTTTTTATTATTATTCATAAGTATTTTATGTAACATTACTCAATAAATTCTTTTAAAAAGTCAAGTGTGTTAACAAGAAAGTTAACTGGCGCAGTCGCAACGGATAGTGCTGAAGAACCAAAAGTATATTGATTCTTTGCGTTTCAACGCTTAACAGCCAAAGAACCGATCAAGAGAGACGTCATGAAGACAGCAGCAATAGCATCGATTCTGTAAGTTGTTTGCTTCCTTTATTTCCTATATATATATATATATATATATATATATATATATATATATATATATATATATATATACTGTATTTCCTCATATATTGATAATATTATATGTCTGATAGCGATATTGATAATTTAGAACATTTGGAATATAGATTAAGAAATATTAGTATTGGCGAAATTGATATTGTAGAACAACCCGATATAAATAATTCTAATTTAAATATGGCAAATCAATTCCAAGAGTTTTACCTTAAAGCAATCCCCGAATTTAACGGACAACCTGAAAATGTAGGGAACTTCTTAAAAGCTTGTGATCTAGTAATGAACCAATTCTATGATGCAGATAATCCAAATTTATATCTAAACCATTTTCTATTAAATTATATTCAAACGAAACTAATTGCACAAGCCAGGTTAATTATTAACACTAAAATTATAAACACATGGGTAGACTTAAGACGGGCAATTGTTGAGAACTTCACCGACCAGCGAGATGAAATTAGCTTACTAGGCGAATTATTAACATTGAAACAGAGACATAACGAGGATGCCTTAGCGTTCAGTAATCGTTGCAGACACATTGAACAATTACTCATCTCTAATTTAATATCTAATGAACGTAACGAGGGAATTTTAGGATTAAAACAAAACATGTACAGACAACAGACACTGAAAGCGTTTATCGGTGGATTAAAAAACCCCCTCGGTATGGTGGTCAGATCCACTCGACCGGACAGCATAGAACAAGCTTTAAAATTTATATTTTCCGAGGAAAATTATGAATATAGGGACAGATTATTACAACGGTCAAATTTCAACAATAATAACAATAACAGGCACGACAAACAACAAAAACCAGTTTTCCAAAGAAATACCCCAAATTTTAACAATATTCAATTTCAAAAACCCTTCCAACAACAAAATTATCGTGCACCTTTTAACTATAATTTAAACAGACCCCAAATGTCTCACCCACAATTTCAGGGAAACCCTTCAAATCAATTCTCAATGAGAAGACCGACGTACAACCCTAATGACAATACTAGAAGATATCCACAAGCTATGGATGTCGGCAGTAACAACACGAGACATACTAATTTCAGCCGACAACAACCCTCACAAAATAGACGAAACAATTTTCCTTCCAACAATTTTCAAAAAAGACAAAATTTCATACCAGAAGAGATAAACTATAACGAAACGAATAATTCTTTTCCTTTCAATGAATTAGAAAGAAGACAACATTTCTTACCAGAAGAATTAAATTATGACGCAACATATAATGAACAATCACCCTCCGAATTATACGATGCACAGCATCAAAATTTTCCGATAGCAGGGAGCTCAAAAACAGAACCGTAATAGATATTAATAATTTTAACACAATATCCCAATTACCCTACGTAATAATAAAAGAACTACCCGGAAAAATACTGCTCGACTCCGGTAGTACTAAGAGCCTTTTAAACCCGTCCATAGCATATAACAACTTTTATAATAAGATTTACAATCACCCGTTTTTAATTAAAAGTGCTCATGGTTATTCTAGCCATAATAATCGAGCCAGAATAATTTTAAACTCACTAACGGACAGTGAGCAAGAGTTTTGCCTATTTGAATTTAACAAAAATTTCGTAGCTCTTATTGGAATTGACTTTTTGATAAAAAATCAAGCGAACATTGATTTTAAAAACCAGAGACTCAATTTAAAAAATCGAAGCATTAAGATAAACTTCCCTGATACAAGGGATCATGAAGATAAGATGGGTAGTAATAGTAGTAGCAATAACAATCGGATAAGTAGGATCATCAAAGCAAATGATGAAATGAATCACCTTAACGTAAGTAATACAATAGACAGAAGCATTACTGCACTGGAACTCGACCTAGGAAAGCGTAATCAGCCATTAAATGATGACGATAGAAGGTTACAAAGAGTAAATGACATCACAGAAATGTTCACCCACAATAAAGGTAAACGGGATCAAGTTTCATTAAACACATATGAATATCGTAGAAATAAAAATGTGAGTGATACGAGGACGATACAAAAAGATATAACGGATCAAATTGAAAATAAAGCGAATATGATATCAAATAATTCTTACTATCACCAGAATTATAATAATAATTATACGGGGAGTGTACAAAAAAATATTACAAATCAAATTAGGATAAATCACTTAAATAACCAGGAGAAAGAAATTTTAATTGATTTATGTACAGAATTTCAAGATATTTTTGCAAAAGAAAATGAACCACTGACGCATACAAACGTCATTAAACACAAAATTAGACTAAAAGACGATATACCAATAAACGCCAAACTATATAGATACCCATATATTCACAAACCAGAAGTAGACAAACAAATTAACGAAATGCTAAATCAAAGGATAATTAGGAACAGTCATAGCGCTTATAATAGTCCAATATGGGTGATCCCAAAAAAAGCAGATGCCAGCGGCAAACAAAAATGGCGGATCGTCGTGGATTACCGCAAGTTAAATGAGAAGACTATACCTGATAGACACCCTATACCAAAAATCGAAGAAATACTGGATAAACTCGGGCGTGCACAATATTTTTCGACCATAGATTTAATTTCGGGCTACCACCAGATTGAAATGGACCCTAATGACATTGAAAAAACGGCGTTTAGCACTGATACCGGCCATTATGAGTACCTCAGGATGCCGTTCGGACTTTCAGGGGCGCCTGCTACATTTACCCGACTGATGCAACACGTCTTAAACGGTTTAATAGGAAAAACATGCTTAGTATACATGGATGACGTGATAGTGTTCTCGACATAATTACAAGAACATATAGAAAAATTAAGATTAGTATTCGAACGATTTAGACAAAGTAATCTGAAAATACAACTAGACAAAAGCGACTTTCTGCAAAAAGAAGCGGAGTTCCTCGGGCATATAGTGACGCCAGAAGGCATCAAGCCTAATCCAAAGAAACTAGACGCCATAAGAAAATTCCCAATACCCAAGACACCAAAAGAAATTAAATCATTCCTAGGACTTATAGGCTACTACAGGAAATTTATAGAAAACTTTGCGCATGTCACAAAACCACTAACTAAATGTTTAAAGAAAAACGTAACAATCAACATTAACGACGGAGAATACATAAATGCCTTTAATACATGTAAAGACATATTGATGAATTCACCAGTATTAATACCTCCAGATTTTTCAAAGGAGTTCATTTTAACCACAGATGCATCAAACGTGGCAATCGCAGGGATTTTAAGCCAAGGAGATCCGAAATCAGACCAACCAATAGCTTACGCAAGCCGAACGTTAAATGAAACAGAATCTAGATACAGCACAATAGAAAAAGAACTACTGGCCATAGTTTGGGCCACAAACTACTTTAGACCCTATCTATACGGCAGGAAATTCACAATATATACAGACCATAAACCATTAAAATGGCTATTCTCCCTAAAACAACCCAACTCAAAATTATTAAGGTGGAGACTCAAACTAGAAGAGTACGATTTCAAAATAGAATACAAAAAAGGTAAATTAAATAATGCAGCGGACGCACTTTCGATAGTAGAGATAAACCCCTTAGATGTAGATAACCAATCAATGATAAATAATGTAGACGAAAATGACGACGTTATAACCATAAGCGACGGAGAAACAAGAAATTCCAACGCAGATTCTTATTCCGCGCCGGGCATGCCAATCTTAGAAGAAGAAATAATCAACAGTAAAACAAACCAGATATTCTTTAAAAATGCTGATACCCCGGAGATTTTATCACTCAGAAAGGACAAAAGGAATTTTATTCACGCCACATTCAATTTAAACGAGCCAAATCAAATAGAACAATTTATCAAAGAATATTGCCTACCACAGAGAAAATATTACTGTCTATTTGTAAATGAACGAGATTATGAAATGGTAAGTTCGGCAATTAATCAAAAATTTAATAACGTAGACTCACCTAAATTTTATAGATGTTTAGAAACTAGAGAAGAAATAAATAGCGAAGAAGAACTCCTAGAGAAAATAGTTCTATTTCACGAGGGAAAGAGTAATCATCGAGGCGCTGATGAGACCTATTTACGAATGAAACGCAAATACTATTTTCCGAATTTAAAGCGAAAAATAGAAGAGTTTATAAAAAGTTGCGAGTTATGTAAAACATGTAAATATAACAGAAATCCGGCGCAAATTTCACTAGAACACACACCCACACCATCTAGGCCTTTAGAAATCTTACACCTAGACACCTTCCAAATTGAAACGTCTCAATTTCTAACAGTATTCGACCCCTTTAGTAAATTCGGGCAAGCATTTCCGATAAAAAGTAAAAATGCAACAGAAATCTCCAAGAACTTAATTAAATACTTTTCCCAATACGGAAGCTGTAAAACAATAATTTCGGACGCAGGGACTGAGTTCTCAAATATATTAATAAAAGAGCTATTAAAAGCTTACCAAATTGAATTACATGTGACAACACCGCAAAATCCGATGTCAAACGGACCGATAGAAAGATTTCACAGTACAATAATTGAGCACTATAGATTATTTAAAACAAAATTTAAAGAATTGAAACCAATTGACTTAATGCCTTATTGTATTTTCGCATATAACTCCTCCATACACTCGAAAACCTTAAAACCACCTTTTGAGCTAATATTCGGATATACACCGGAATTATTTAATTATGACCCAGAAGTAATTATTACCCAAGAATATAACACGAAACATAAAGACTTAATGAAAATTATATACGAAGTCATTCAAGACCGAATCGAAAACTCAAAATATAAAACGTTACAACGGACGAATAAAAATACTAACCAACCTTTTAAAGAAGGAGACATAGTATACAAAAAGATCCCTCCAGGATTTCACAAAAAACACAAAAACCCTTTTACTGGACCTTATTCAATAATTTCCCTGATTGAACATAATAAAGCCATAGTAGCGAGAATAAACGATTTGGAATATACAATAGATAGTCTAAAAAGCGACCAACTGACAAATTTTCATAGAGTAAAACATTTGGAATTACTCACTCAAATCAGTTATTTGTTAAATAATGTACTAAACATGATATTAACAACAGAAAATGCAATTACTTTTTCAAAATTGAACACGTATCATACGTCAATACTGAAACCAAAATTTATATCAAAAGAATTAGAAAATATTGAAAACCATATCTCAAAATCAAGATTAATAACAAAATCCGACATTTCACTTTATGAAAAAATATTTAACATAAAAACCGTTCAAATTGATTTTAAAATTATATTCCAAATAGATATACCCTTAGTAGACAAATCAGATTATATTTATTATCAATTGTATGCATTACCAGTCCCTAAAAATCCATATACCTTCAGAATGATTGTCCCTAGAACCAAGTACCTAATCCTTAGCAGCAAACACTACGCTTACAGAAACGAAAAGTGTAGGAATCTAAAAGACCAGACATACTTTTGTGAAAATGACAACCCGACAGCACTTAACGAAAACAACCCATGCGAAATTAAACTGATCAACTTCCAGAAACCGATAAACAATTGCAAGCAAGAACTTGTCAAAATAACAAAAACAACAGTCTCTAAATATGGCAATACCCAATACATAATAGTGGCACCCGAAGAAACGAAAATCAAACTTAGCTGCGAAGAAAATGAAGAAACCAAAATAATCAGCGGAACAAAACTGGCGACTCTGAAACCCAAATGCCAACTTATCATCAATAACGAAAGATTTAGTTCAGTACAAATGGCATCGGAAACACAACAATCGTTCAATCTCCCAAACATCGAATTGGTAACAAATAAAGCACCCATATTCCCAGACAAATTACCAGAACTAAAATTAGAAAATGTCCAACTGCACGACTTGAACAATATCAAATCCCAGTTACAATCCATCAATGGCAAAATTCCAGGAACCATCGATTTGCCCATATACCACCCTAGTGTATGGACAATTATACTATACCTTGTGATAATAATAACAATAATCACAATAACTGCAAGATACTTCTGGCAAAAATCAAAAACGAAAACTGCTGACTCCAAACCAATTACTGGATTCCCGATGACTATTCGGAACGAACCATAGGCTTCGTTCTCTAAAGGATGGAGGAGATAACAATAGCCAACTCATACAATGTATATAAGAAGTACAGATCCCGATTCAACACCCAAGGTCGCTGACGAATGGGTTAATTAAAAGCAGCGCAATAAGAAGAATAGACTATTCATAAATGGGTAAACAACTAGACCTTCAATTCAGCAACCAGCCACCTGCTAGGATCACCTTCAAGACTGCAACTTAGGTGGAAACCGCCTCTCGGTCCACGCCCCACCAGAGACTATATATGGAAGTTACCAGACCACGGACGGACATTCCTACATTGTTATTGCTTGAGTCTCTTTTAACTTGTCATAATTTATATTTATCATTTTTTTTATTATTATTCATAAGTATTTTATGTAACATTACTCAATAAATTCTTTTAAAAAGTCAAGTGTGTTAACAAGAAAGTTAACTCGCGATTCCTTCATAATAATGAGAAAAACTTAAAAACACAACAATCTTTTAATGTAGAAGATATTCAAAATGCTTGTCTTTAACGTCTTGGGAGCATCCTAATCCTAACTAAACCTGTCTTCTTCTTCTTAAGTCAGTAAAATCGCCTGATTTACTTTTACATACCATACTTTTCACATAGAGAAAGTCTAATAGCGAAAAACCGGGTGATGAGCTGGCCATTCTGACGAACCTCGCCGCCCTATTTATCGATTTGGAAATATTAAGTCGAGGTACTGCCGAACATTTATTTGGTAATGGGCTGGTGCGCCATCTTGCTGGAAACATATCACATGCGCTGGAACTTGTTTGCCAAAGTTGCACGACATTATTTTGGAGCTAAATATGTATCTTCGCTCAAATTGACACCAATGAGAAAGGCACCGAAGACAAGGTTTCCAACGATTCCTGCCCAAACATTAACCTTTTCAGGATATTTCGTATGTTTTCCTCTCATGCAGTGGAGATGTTTTGGTATACATTGTAAATAGAATAATTGATATGAGTCTCCTCTCAGATATTTTTTAAGTGTCGGTTATTAAGCATCTGCTTCAGAGTGGTAGTAGAGGATGTATCACTAACTTTAAGCCAATAGCTCTGTTAGGTATAATAGCTAAAATTGCAGAAAAAGTTATCGCCGTTTGAATAAGTTTTTATCTGTCGAAGTACATTATACTCTCTAAGTTTCAATATGGCTCTAGAGTAGAAATGTCAACCCAGGATGCTATAGCAAAACTGATGATATACGTTACGTTTATGAATCAGTGGATAGGTCTGAGCTGACACTTGTAGTCTTTGTATATATATTTGAGGCCGTTGATCATGAAGGTATTTGTCAAACGTTGGAAGCCGTTGGTTTCAGGGGAGTTCCCTTGATCTTAATGCAAAGCTAATTGGATAACAGACAACAGTGTACAAGTGCTGAAGGTGTCTTAATGAAAGTCAGTTTATTAGGTGCGGTGTCCCACACGGCTCTGTTTTAGAAACAATTTTATATATATATATATATATATATATATATATATATATATATATATATATATATATATATATATATATATATATATATATATATATATCTATATATATATATATTTACAACACCAAGCTTAAAACTGGGGATGAGCCATTAGCTGTGCTGATAATACAGCCATATTCGTTTAAAAAAAAAACTAGGGCAATTTGAAAACTGTTGTTGAGATAGAGATAAAGAGAGTATGGAAGTGTGTTAACATTAAAAACGGCAGTCAACTGTGAAACAACTAGATATAGGTATATAGCTTTTGAGTTATAGAATTAAAGGGATGGATAATATTGTTGTTGATCAGCACTTTGTTGTTTGTAATACACGCTCGATCATATACTTTCGTATTATTGTAGACATACGCCTGGGCTAGGATTCACATTTTACAAGTTCGGTAAATAAATTAAGATGTTTCATTAGTAAAATAAAAGACCTTAAAAAACTACTAAACACCTAGTACTTTAAGATAATGTTTTCTGATCTGGTAAGTCTACTTCGATATGGATTTATAGCATGGGGTGAGAAATGTAGCACAAAAGCCAATGTGGTAGACACAAGACAGTTTCATCCTAGCTACCTTGTTATATTATTATAGGCACAAGAGTTAATTTAATAAGAAGACAGCAGCATATGAAGGTTCGTAGAGTACACAAAACGGTCCAACAGAGATACTATAACCTTATTTTGCCAAGGTTGTACAACCAAATTGCTACTATAAATAAAAAATTTAAGACCTGAGTCGGGTTTCACAAGCAGGGTGAAATCTTGAATTCTTACAGTACCACGAAATTTGGTGCCATGTATTTTTCACGTGAAAAATCATTGACTTGGCTTGGTGGGGAAAACGTAGTATAAAAAAAGGAACCAACTTGTAAATTTTGTGCAAGCGTGCGCGCGTGAGTGAGCGAATAGATTCTCTGTCCCAAATGATCTCCTTTGGCCAGAATCTTATTTAAAAAGATAATGGGCAAAAAACATATACAGCAATCATAATTTTTAGCTGATTCGTGCATAATTTTTAGCTGATAGCCTTCTTTTGTTAAAAACGTTACTACGCTTGTTTTGTTATATCACACGCCAAACTACATCTGATATCGAGTTGCAGCCACCAACCATCGGAATTGCTACATCTACACGTCTACGAGTTATCAACCTGTTGATGTTGCATTTTACATGAAAACGACGATTGTAACTGTGCTGCCTTCACCATCATCGCACACATGTACAGTACAATCAGCTGAGTCAGCATTTCACATGGGAACGACAGTTTGAGTTCTGTCTCCTTGAAAAGAAATATTCTATGAGGGAGACACGCAGCCTAGCAAATAACAGAAAGGCCAGAGAATGTTATTATTACTTTAGTCTTTACTATAATAAGTTATTTATATTTTATATTATAACTTAGTGTAACAGTAGCTAATAAATAAACAAATTGTCGTTGCCCTTATTTGGTAAAACCATTCAAGACTAAATACAGATATACAGGCTACTTCCTTGGCTTCACAATTTATCATTTTCTCCTGTGCAACCGGTTTTGCTGCTTTAACGCATTACCAGACAGAATAAAATTGAATTTATTTATACGCTTTCATGACAACTATAAACAAAAACTTTTTGCTATGCTATGGTGTTGTTGTTGATCAGTAACAAAATTTGTTTAGAAAAAATAATAATAAAAACGACACATGACGTATTTATAATGTTTATTGGTGTTATTGATTATTAGTTGTTTTATTGTTGTCATGGTTATTATTGTGTTAAGTTGATTCTATTTTCATCTTAAATATTGACATACGAAGGTCAATCAAAAAATACCCGTGTTAGGAATGAAAACCCAAGTTTTTCACATTTTTTAAATATTTTTGAACGTAACCACTCCAAAAAATACGATTTGTCAAACCCTTCAAAACACGCTTCTGTCTCGACGGTAACCTCCTCGTTTCAGCTAAATACCCCAGCCCAGGTTTTTATGTTGGGGTACAAAAAGATGTTGCAGGGAGGCAGTTCAGGCAAGAACGATGGGTGCAGCAGCAGTTCGTATCACAGTTCATGCAATTTGGCCGTGCAATTCCGAATGAACATGTTGGTGGGTTATCGTGGTGAAACAGGCCTTTTTTGGTAGTCAAATTGATCCTTCAATTTCTTATCAAATGGGTCCCATAATTCACTGTAATACAGCCCGTGATCTTTCTTCCTTTCTGCAAAAATTCATAAGGATTATTTCCAGCTGATGCCTTCTTCGGAACAGATTAACCTGGAAAAATCCATTGTTTTAAGTATCGCTTGATCTCTGGCGTATAATAATAACCAAGCCCCATCAACCGTGACGACTCGACGAAAAATAAGCTCATTAGCCAGAAAATTTAGACAAGGTTTTCCGCAAACATTTTGGGGATTCTTTCCAAAAATTTATATCTCCGAAAATAACACAGATATGGTAACCAAATTTGGCACGTAGGTTAACGTTATAAATGATAAACTGTACATTGAAATTTATATCATTTCAAGGCATTTAATTTTTTTTTAATGTGTGCGCCGGATTATTCCCATGAAAATTCACTACCATAACACATTTGCTGCGTCTAGACTTTCTATGTGTCCAACTGAGCCTTTGACATCGGGCTGCTCGATTTTAGTGGTGTAACAGCAGATCAAATTGGGATGGTGAATAGAGTCGTGTTGTGCTCTCTAACGAGCCCCGATTCTACACTTGTGTCCACGTTGGTCGCAGAAGAGTAAGACGATTACGTAAAGAACGCAGAAATTAAGAATTTGCTATGGGACGGCAGGCGGTACTTGCACAGAGGAGGTTGGTGGTATGGTGTGAGATAACATGGAGGTCACCTCTAGTTTTATTTGACAGAAATTTGAGTGCAAATGATTACATACGAAACGTACTGCAGCCTTCTGCGCTGCCATACCTGGGAGGGTAAATTCAACCCCTTTTCCAACAGAACAACGCAGGTCATCATACAGCAGGGGTTACTACAAGGTTCTTTCAAGAAAATAACGTGACCCTGCTTCCATGGCCTTCTCGGTCCCCAGACTTGTCGCCAATCGAACATGTGTGCGATGTGATTGGCAGTCGACCACCAAATAACCTAGTTGACCTTCGTCACCGAATTCAAGAAGCCTGGGATCACATTTCTTAAGATACCATAAATCATTTAATCTCAAGCATGCCTCGAAGAGTTATCGAATGCACAAGAGACCCACTTATTATTAAATAACTTTGTTATATTCTTAAATTTTAGTTCAAAAATGTACTCATTTTTAGAGAATTTTCATTAAGAAAATTTACTAATGGAGAGATAAAGATGGTAGGCTTTAGGGTAAATTTTTTCGAATGAGCCCGAACTAGGGCCCCTAGAACCCATATCCAAATATATATATATATATATATATATATATATATATATATATATATATATATATATATATATATGTATATATATATATATATATATATATATATATATATATATATATATATATATATATATATATATATATATATATACACATATCTTCATTGTATTAAGACCTCGAACGAGTTCGTAAATCAGCAATAACGGGAATTTTTTGCCCAAAAAATATACAAAAATATTGTTGAAAACACAATATTTTTAAAAGCGTTAGAGTAACTGGAATGAGACTTTGCATGTCGCGAGAAATAAACTGGCAAAAAAATAAACCTATGTTGCGAATTTTAGGTAATTTGGTTCACAAAATTTAGATTTTTTTAAATAATCTAAAACACATGCGTGGAAACAACTTAGCGCCAATGCCTGGCAGACAGAGTAGGTAGCTGCCATGGGTGATTGATCCATATAATAGGTATACACCATACATCAACGGTAACCAAACTAAATAAGTAACAGGCATAAAACGTACTACCCGAACCAATAATCGTGTAATCTTAGCCACAAATATCACAAATGACAGTCGACATTAAATTGAAAATTTACCAACTGATTGTTTTTTAGCTGGTGGATTCAATCAATTTCTAAAACACACTATATTTGTAGCTTGATGAACGGCTTCAAATACAATTTGAGCCTGAAAGTGTAGCATAATATAAATGTAAACAAAACCAACTCATGTCTCTTGCTTGATCTTGTCGCTTTAAATTTAAACATAATACGCCATCTAAGAACGAAACAGTCGTTGAATGTGTTTCGACTGACAATTATATTAATTATGTTATAAATTGTTACGTTTACCTACTTTTGATATTATAGAAAATATCCCGTAGCATGAAGCCGACGTCAAGTATCATGTAAACAAAGCGATAGTCAACGTATCTCAAATGATTCAATGCTGGTGTTCTTGTCTTCTAAGCAGAGGGTTCCGAGATCGATTCCCGCTCGACGCAAGTATCGTTTTTTTTTTGTTTTACTTTGACATTTGGAGAAAGAATAGTGTACAGATGTCATACGTTTTGAACAAGATCTCATTATTGTTTAAAAAGCCTGAATAACTTTGTCACCTTTGAGTCTAATATTATAATTTTCAGCAGACATATTGTTATTGTTGATATTGAAAAAACGGTTTGATTAGGTTGACTAAAACGAAATCATTGAGATTAATATGGAAAAATAACTGCTTCGTTTATAATCTGTCAGATAGTTTACTTTTCTAAATATGAATTAAGTTTCCTTCTGGGAAGATTTTGTAACTTTAATGAAATTTGTAATACAAGTTTCTTTTAAAGAGACACACTATCTATAGATATAGCAAAATATAATGTACTAGCCTGAGTTGAGTTCTGGGTATTTTTCGCAAAAGGAGATAGAACACAAGATTTTTTTGATGATAGGGAGATATCGATGGTAACACTTTCGAAAGTATGCCTTAAATGTGTGCGTATTAGGACCTCTAAAATCGATATTCAAGGTCTGTGTAAGTTTAATGTATGACTAAGTGAAGATGGTAAGTACACTTGGAGAACCCAAATCACCACAACACACCTTTCTGAAGACCTGACGATCGTTTCACTAACAAAGTTAGCGTCACCAGAGGATGAAAAATGTGGGAAAATTCCATCCTCTGATGACGCTAACTTTGTTAGTGAAACGATCGTCAGGTCTTGAAAAAAAATGTGTTGTGGTGATTTGGGTTCTCCAAGTGTACTTTATAGTATTAATTTTAGTGATATGCATTATAATAATAGTGTACAAGTCTTATGAAAAATCACTACTATAACGCACTGGCTGCGTCCAGAATTTTTTTTTAGAATTCAGTATATTATCGGTAACAGTGGGTCACCAGAAACAAGGAGTGTTAAAAATAATTTTATGGGACCGATGTGTTAGAGCTAGTTTTTGATTAAACATTTTGTTGGTGAGTATAGTATCAACGAACCTGTTTTTGTTGTACGGAAAACATTTAGGCCTAATATCACTGTCGTCAGAAGCAGATAGGAATTAGAGATAATGTGATCGATGATGTGTAGAGTTTATCATGCAGGATTAGCGCAGAGTGGCATCAGAACGCAAAGTGAAATATCGGTTGCTTTATATTGACTGGATGGTTTAGTTTCGACAGTCGATGTCAGGGCAAGTGAAGCGATAGATGACAGGACGAAAGTGAGAGAGGGTCATCATCAATATGAGAGAGTTTTGCATAACATGAACACAACGGAATTTGACGAGGAGATTTAATTCTCCAGACGGCACATCCAGGAAACTGTTTCAAACTCATTAAGAGCTGGGAAACTGTATTTAAATCATAAATGGAAAAGTTAGTCGCTTAATTTCGTAAATGAAAATTTTCTATTTTTAGCTAAGAATATTTCATTAAAAAATTTCTTTGAAAGAAAAGCTTAATTCTCAGCTTTTCTTGTGTTTCTCCATAAATTTTGTATATAGGCCAGATTCAAATGTTTCCTTATAATGCTATGAAGAGATCTGTGTTATATATATATATATATATATATATATATATATATATATATATATATATATATATATATATATATATATATATATATATATATATATATATATATATATATATATATATATAATTTATTTGTTTGCTGTACGTTTGTGATTTCTTATTGGTTAGCGTGGACTGCAGTTTCGAACCGTCCTGGTTCCTCAACAGCACGCTACTGACTGTTATCGCTCCGGTGTGGTCTACGTCTGAGATTGTACGAGGCGCTTGCGCCGTGAATTTCTATCGGTCGGTTTACTGTTCTCTGATTGGTTGTGCCTTCGGACTGTGTCGTGTGTATCGGTCTCCTGTCTTAATCACTGTGGTTTGATAGTTTGTCTATTTGTATGGCCTTTATTAAGTTTTGTTTAAATGTTTGTACTTGGATTTGTTCTGGCATTAATTGTTTCTTATTTGTGTTTGTTGAATGTAGTATTGTTCCCAGATTTCTATTTTTTTGTGGTCTTTAACATGTTTTATTAGTTGTAATTGGGTGATGTCTGGTTTTTGGTGTTTTGTGTTGTAAATGTGTGTAGCTACGTTTGATTTGTAGCTAAGTATGTGGATTTTATTTAATGCTGTTATATGTTCCTTGAATCTTGTTTCTATTGATTTTTTTGTCATTCCTATATATTTTTTATTGCATGTGTTACATTCTATTTGATATATTCCGTTTAATTCATGTGGGTTGTGTTCTTGTTTTTTTATTTATTTTGTTTATTATTTTGTTATTGGTTTTGTAGCTCATTTTTAAGTCACATTGTTTGAGTGTTTGTGTTAATTTTTTTTGATGTGGTGGTTATAAGTGAATGTTGTGTATTTTGTGTTTGTTTCTGGTGTTTTGTTTTCGGTTTTGTTGATTTGTTTGTTTTTGATTTGTTTTACTAGCTTTTCTATTGTTTTCTTGTTGTATCCGTTTCTTTCTGCTATTTGTATTATGATGTTGTATTCCTTTTCTCGTTCGTCGTGATGGAGTGGTACATTTAGCATTCTGTTTATTAAGTATCTGTATGCGGCCATTTTCTGTGTGTGTGTGTGTGTGTGGGTGTAGTGAGTGTTTAGGTATAGTGATGTCTGTTTGTGTAGGTTTTCTGTATATTTTGTATTCAATCTGGTTTTCTTTTCTGATTAGTGTTAAGTCTAGGAAGTTTATGGTGTTGTTTGATTCTTTTTCTATTGTAAATTTTATGTTTTTGTTAATTCGGTTTATTTTTTCGAGGATATTGTCTATGTTGGTTTTTTGATTGTCGTATATTATTAATATATCATCGACGTATCTTATCCATTTGATGTTTGGGTCTGTCTCTTTTATGATGGTGTTGATTTTATCTTTTAACTGTTGTATGTATGTGCTTGATAGTGGATATATATATATATATATATATATATATATATATATATATATATATATATATATATATATATATATATATATATATATATATAGTGTGCCCAAAATTGGTGATGCATGTATAGAGACCTCAGAAACCATAAGCGATAGAGCAACGGTTAAATGGGGAAAGTTGTAGGCAATGTTATTACCAATCCAAAGCGATTCCCCTAACTTTTTTGGTTTTTGTGATTTTTTGAAAATAAGAAAGCCTTGACGCAGCAAGTGCGTTATGGTAGCGAATTTTCATAGAAATGATCTGGCACAAAATATTTTATTATAACTTTTTTTTCTTGTAACATAGAAATCTAAATTGTGGTGTATAGTTTACTTTTTATATCGTAAACCTACATACCAAATTTGGTTTTCATAAATTTTTTATTTTTTAAGATAAAAATTGTTTTCAAATGAAAACTCACAATTTTCTCAGAAAACCTCGTCCGATTTTTCTGATTAACGAACTAATCAAAGCTATTTACAAAAGGAAGGTACTTGCCAAATTTTATTAACATCGGCCCATTATTCTTTGAGATAAAAAATTTTTTCGAATGAAAACTCAAAATTTTTTTGGAAAACCTCGTCCGATTTTTGTGACTAACAAACTTGTCAAAGCCATTTACAAAAGAAAGGCACATGCCAAACTTTATTAAAATCGGCCCATTATTTTTTGAGATAAGAATTTTTTTTGAATGAAAACTCACAATTTTCCCGGAATACATTGTCCGATTTTCCTGACTAACGAACTTATCCAAGCCATTTACAAAAGAAAGGTATATTTCAAATTTTATCAAAATCGGCCCATTATTTTTTGAGTTATCGGTGTGATTATATATATAAACATATAAAAATTGAAACTGACCCCGGATATGGGTTCTAGGGGTCCTAGTTCGCTTTCATTTGCAAAAAATTTTTCAAAATTCAACAGTCGGGGTCTCCCCATTACTGAAGTTTTTCTACGAAAATTCACTAAAAAATGGCGCATTTTTTCAAAGTGCTATAACTTTTGTATTTGTCCAAATTTTTGAATTCTGTAAAAACATCTTCACAGCAACTTTTAACGTAGAGTTCAATTATCTAGTCAGATTTCATGTTTATTGTTAAATTATCGCTAGTCGATTGTCAACTTTTTTTCGCCATATTGGATTTTGACAGTCTAAAAAAGACCATAAGTTTTGCTTTTCAATGATGTTTTCACAGAATTTAAACATTGTGATAAATGAAAAAGTAATAGCACTTTGAAGAAATGCGCCACTTTTCTTATTTAAAAAAAATCCCAAAAACCAATAAAGTTAGGGGAGTCAGATAAGCAGCTTTGGATTGGTAATAAAATTGCCTAGAACTTTCCCCACTTAACCGTTTCTCTATCTCTTATAGTTTCTGAGATCCCTATACATGCATCACCAATTTGGGGCACACTGTGTATGTATATATATATATATATATATATATATATATATATATATATATATATATATATATATATATATATATATATAACCTATAAAAGTCGAAACTAAACCCGGATATGTGTTCTAGGGGGGCTAGGTTACGCTCATTTGAAGTTTTTTTTTTGAATTCAAAAGTCGAGATCTCCTCATTAGTGAATTTTCTTAAGAAAATACACTAAAATAAACAATTAAAAAGGAGATGTAGTTCACTCACCTGAGGCATCACTAACACATTTTCTCCTCAAATATACAAACAGATTTAGACAACTCATGAAAAACAATATCAAAAACGTGTTAATTAAATACACTTTTCACATTGGTGTGCGAATTAACGTGGAAAAGTTTCGATCACAACTTTTTAAATTACTCTTTCACGGCACCTGATAAAAGCAATGCAGGAAAACTTTTACATATTCAGATGATCATACAATGAATCGTTCTATTTCACACGGTACACTACCTCCAATAATACTGCATGTATATGTAAACTTTTCTTTACTGTTTGTATCATATCACTTTCTCATTTTCTAGCTCGTGTATCTACAGGAACGTGATAAATGTAAGATATCATTTGATAAGATCATGAATGATGATTCAGGTTTAGTCTTTAATATGAGACGATTGCTGATATAACGACAAACCATAAACAGTGTATTGTCTTAGAATGTTGTGAAATGAATTCTGAAAGAAAATACCAAGCCATGATAAAAATTACCACGTATTTTATGTTAATGGAATGCAAACTAAAAGTATATCGTCTTATTTTAAAAGACAATTTAAAAGGAAACAAGGAAATTATCGTACAACAATAAGTTATCTTGTTTACTTCGGGTACACTACGTTTATCGATTCCATGGCTCTTCTGAGTTGTACTTAAATAACTACAGATTTTCATAGAAGGTCTGGTGTGAGTCTGTTTTCTTGGAGCAACGATTAAAGTCTGCAAATAACGATAAGGCGCAAGATATTTTCATTTGCTTCTTCTTTTTATGTACACATGGCAAAGTAAATATTTTGTATAATATAGTCGATACTTAGGGAAAGTCGTGGCGCAGTAGTTGCGTTATGATATAGAATTTTTATTAATTCTCTTACGAATGTAAATACACAGTTCTCCATTAGCTTAGAACCATAAATTTTGGAACATGGTATAACGGCTATTAAGGTAACTTGTATATCACAGAAAAACTCGTTACGTTGGGCTGGGCACCGAATTTATCCAAGCTATTTACCAAAGAAACATACATACAGTGAGGAACAGGTATTAGTATAGTATTAGTATATTTATTAGTACATAATTTTACAATGTGTTTCACAAATAAGCTTAATGCTTGTGCTTGCAATAAACATAATTTTGATTTCTGACTTGCCTAAAGGGAACTGCCAAATCTTGCTACTGTCACATTTACAATTTTGTTAAATATTCAATAATTTTGAACTTCCTTTCTGCCACTAACAGTTGCCCTACCACTCTAAATGTTCAGCTCTCATTTTACAATACCTACTACTCTTAAACCAGAAAATTCTTCCAAAATACGGATATCAATTAAGACACAAAAATTTTGACATTTTGATTTGACAATTATATGTAATGGAATAAATTCAGTATCTCAATTATTGTGCATATTGATAACAAATCCCGAAAGACGTGAATTTTATATTAAAACGTGGCATCCTGTAACGTGAAAATTTCACACAATCTCCTTCTAGTGACAGTTGTAACCCGAAAATGTTTAAACTTGTGGCTTGTGATACCTTATTTGAGCCCCCTGTTGGTCCGGGGACTAACACTGGCGGGGGTCTTGTTCATGTGGGCCTGGAGGGAGGCGGGTATCTCTGGGGAGTGATGTACACCCGGATTTTGAGGCCTCCACTCTGGGCTTAGAAATTGATGGTTGCCCGCGCTTGGTTGTTACTCGGGAGCGGGGTTCCGGATGGGTGCCGTCTTGGGTTGAGTGCTGGCGGGTGTCGTGTGTCTAGACGACCCGGAGGGGGTTGACAACTCTGGTGGGTGGTAAACACCCGGAGTTTGGGGCCCCCACTGTGTGCTTCGGAACGGACGGACGGCCTCGCTTGTGCGATGCTCGGAAGCGGGGCTCGATGGGATGTCGCCTTGAGTCTAGCACTGGTGGGTGTCGGGTTTAGACCAACCCGGAGGAGAGCTGAGATCCTTAGGGGTGGAATAAAACTAAGGGTTGAGGCCTCTTATATGAGCTTCGAAACGGACAAACGACCTCACTTGGATGCTGCTCGGATGCAGGACTTCATGATACTGCACCGAGTCAAACACTGACGGATGTCTGGTCAAGACGAACTCGGAGAGAGGTTATCTCTCTTTGAGCTTTGAGAGGGGCAAGCGACTTCGCTCAGATGGCAGTACATCTGTCAAACAAAGTTTCACCTCGCAGGTGTCGTCTCCTGTCGGAAGCTCGGGTCTCTAGGGGTGTATTACACCTGGAGACTTGGGCCTACTCTGTGAGCATCGATACAGGCTAACGACTCCGCCTGGATGCTGCTCGAGGGCAGGACTTCATGACACCGCCTCGAGTCAATGAAACACTGACGGGGGTCTGGTGCAGGTGAGGCTGGGAGGAGGCAGATATCTCTGGGGAGTGATATGCACCCGGAGTTTGGCGCCTCCACTGTGGCCTAAGAGACTGACAATTGGCCTCGCTTGGTTGTTACTCGGGAGCGGGGTTCCAGATGATACCGCCCTGGCGTGTGTCGTGTGTCCAGACGTCCCGGGGGGCTCTGATCTCTGATGAGTGGTAAACACCCGGAGTTTGGAGCCCATACTGTGTGCTACGAAACGGACGGACGGCCTCGCTGAGGTGATGCTTGGGAGCGGGACTCGATGGGATGTTACCTTGAGTCTTAACACTGTTAGGTGTCAGGTTTTGAAGAGCCTGAGGAGAGCTGAGATCTCTAGGGGTGGATTACAACTGGAGATTAGATGCTGCTCGAGAGCGGGACTTCATGACACCGCCTCGAGGCAAACACTGACGGTGGTCGGGTCCAGACGAACACAGAGAGAGGTTATCTCTCTTTGAGCTTCGAAACGGGCAAGCGACTTCACTCACATGGCGGTACACCTGCCAAACAAACTTTTACCCTCAAGAAAAGATCGACTCCCTCAGGGAGCTGGAATTGATGGGTGAAATCTAAATAATTAGAAGTGAGCCACAATAGACCTAAGGTCGCGGTGGAGGGACTGGAATAGCCCACTCACAATAAAATCTAATCTAATCTAAATCTACCTTATTTGAAAATCTCTTTATTATTGATTCAAAAACGCTCTTTTTATAAATTTGTTGCAAAAACAGTAAAAATAAAGAAATTCATCTGATTGACAAACTTTGCTACAACAAAAAATAGCTAATCGCGTTCTATTCTTGATGATGAGAAAAAAAAGTCTGGACGCAGCAAGTGCGTTATGGTGGTGAATTTTCATAAAATGTTTTTAATGCCAAATATATATTTTTTAATGAAAGCAGGCATCTAATTTGATTACCAGTATAACTTATATAGTAAAAACAATGTAGGTACCATATTTCATCAAATTATTAACTTAATGGTTCGCAAAATTACAAACATTTTCCGAAAATAAACTTAAAATGTTCACGCAAAACTGGTCCATTTTTCATGGACAACAAACCTATATTTACCCATCTGCCACGGTATTATTTTTCATAAAAAGATTTTGGACGAAATTTTAAAAAACAAACTAGATATGTATGCAACAGTCGCGATCTCCTCATTAGTGATTTTTTTCTGCGATAATTCACTAAAGAGAAAATTTCACCGCCGACTTGTGAACCACAAACACTTTTTTATGGTATCTTATATAGTAACGGATATATTGAGCTTTATTGTAAAAATTCGTCACCCTGTATATATGTAAAACAGACGGAAACGGAAACTAACTCCGGATATGGGTTCTAGGGAGGCTAGTTCGTGCTCATGTGAAGAAATCTATTCAAAATTCAAAATCGCGGTCTCCTCAAAAGCGAATTTATCCTGCAAAAATTCGCTAACATTTATAGACTACTGAGCCATAAAATCTATAACTACAACTACTTACAAACCTCGGTGGTTCAGAGGTAAGAACGTGTGCCTTTGAACCGAAGAAAAAAAAAACGACTTCCAAAGCATCAGATAAAGTGTGTATTTGAAGTTAATTTTTTGCAAATATCTAAGAAAAATCAATTTTGCATTCGTGTCGGGTTCTTTGTCCAAAAGTCGCCAATTTTGACGTTTCAAATTGCAATTTTAAAGTTTTCAGAAGAAAAGCTACAAAATTTACAAGATACTTTTGTGCTATCTCTTGACGTTTTTGCGCCAAAAAACTTAACCGTTGTCTGCAATATACAATAGATATTTTTATCCACACAAAATATGTTGGTTTTGTGCGTTTTGCTGGTCATCAGTGGCACCCAAAATTTTATTCTTTAAATTCCTATAGCTTCCTTTTCTTTTAACTTAGTGATCTAAATTTGGTTTATAATATATAATATTATATATATATATATATATATATATATATATATATATATATATATATATATATATATATATATATATATATATATATATATATATATATAATTGAAACTGAGCCCGAATAGGGGTTTTAGGGGTCCTAGTTCGCGCTCATTTGAAGAAATATTTTCAAAATTCAAAAGTCGGGATCTCTCCCACTAGTTAATTTTTTCTACGAAAATTCACTTAAAAACCCTTTGAGTCTTAATGCAGAAGATGTTCAAAATGAATGCCTTAAACGTCTTGGCAGCATCCTAATCGCAAAGAAAAATATTTTCCAACGTTAATCAACATCTGAGGCGTGACCGACCTAATCGCAATCGTTATTCTTCTGGTTAAGTCAGTTAAAAGTTAGTTTGGTATACCATACTTTTCACATATCCCCATATAAGAAGTCTAATAGCCTAAGATCGGGTGATCGTGCTGGCCATTCAAACAATCCTCGCTTGCCTATCCATCGATTTGGAAATATTAAGTTGAGATACTTCCACACATTGATTTGATAATGTGATGGTGCTCCCTCCTGCTGGAACCATACCAGATTCGCTGGAACGTGTTGGTTTCCTTGATCAGGATATATGTCATTTACAAGTAAAATTTCGATATTTGTTTCTCAAATTATGAATTTTTTCTACTTTTCATGCCACTCACCCAAAAATTCTAAATTTGCCTTTTAATCCAGAAAAACATACACACTTTAGGACTATTATTTAAAAAAGATGGTTGATGGAACAACGGTGATCTGAATTAGTTCTTTAACAGAATACATGTATTTTACAGTGTCTGAGACACGAACTCACATCGGAACAGACGTGTCAAAATTTACCACCTAACGGTTGACGATTTGCATTAAACCTGTGAACTTCTCTTTGCTGTTTCTCTGTTAAAATATATCAATATAAGAAAATAAAATTGACCGTGGCCACAATGACACAAAAAAAAATATAAACAAAACGATTCGAAATTCTCACACCTAATATATTGTAATTCTGATGAAGCTGTATCAGAATTACAATATATTAGGTGTAAGTATTTCGTATCGCTTTCGCTGTATCTGCATCACCCGCAGAAAACTTAACCTTTAGCGTTTCGTAATTTACTACTTAACCTGAATCGGAAACAAACAATTAATGCAAATTCGTGGTCACGATGCCTTCAGGTAGGAGTGCCTTCTCTTGCATATAATAATTCAAATTAACTCGTGCTACAGAAATCTAAGGCTTTACGTGTTCTCTTTTTCAGAAATAATTGCCAATATACGTGTTTATTAAACCAAAAGTCTGGACGCAGCAAGTGCGTTAAGATAGTGAATTTTCATAAAAATTATTTTAATAGCAGATATGTCTTTTAGAATGAAAGCAGGCATCAAATTTGGTTACCAGTGTAACCTATATAGTAGAAACAATGTACCATATTTCATCAAAATAAACTTATTTGAAAAAGTAGAAATTTTTTTTGATAAATATACTTAAAATGTTCCCGAAAAAACTCGTCTGATTTGCCTGGCCAACAAACCTCTTCAAACTATTTACCCATCTACCAAGATATAATTATTTACACAAAATGCTATGGGTATAACTATTTACCCATCTACCAAGAAGCTACTACAAAAAGCTATTCGACGAAACTTCAAAAAAAAATTTGCAAATAATTTTTTCACGGAAATCCGAAAACATCTTTTTTTACAATAACTTATTAAATATTTATTATTAATTACCAAAATTTCACAAACATTTTACAAACAATTGTTTCTATAGAAACATAACAAAATAAATTGTATATGGCGCCTCGTTTTTTTTTTCACCAATAATATAAACGAAAACCTCGTTGAATGCGTCATTTTCATGGGACTCTGCTAATATTCGTAAAAATACCGTATCATAATCTTTGATAGGTGCCCAACAATGTGAAACACTTGAGGTTTTGACGTTTTAAAAATAAAAACTATAAAATTTGTGTATAGTTTATTTTTTATAATATAAAACTGCGTACCAAATTTGCTTGTTATAGCTCTGTTATTTTAATAAATACAACGTTTTTTCCAAAGAACGTCCAAATTTTTTCCGGAAAATTTTCGGCCGATTTTCCTGGCTAACGAACTTAGCCAGGTCACTTAAGGAAGACACCTACCAAATATTATTAATCGGCCCATTATTTTTTGAGTTATCGGTGTGATACATATATATTTACATATATATCTATATCTATCTATATATATATATATATATATATATATATATATATATATATATATATATATATATATATATATATATATATATATATATATATATATATATATATATATAAATTGAAACTGACCCTGGATATGTATTCTGGACGCAGCAAGTACGTTATGGTAGTGAATTTTCATTAAAATGTTTTTAATAGCAAATATGTGTTTTTTTTAAGAAAGCAGGCATCAAATTTGGTCACCAGTATAACCTATATAGTAGAAATAATGTGCCATGTTTCATCAAAATAACTTTATTGTTTGAAAAAGTACAAAAATTTCCGAAAGGAAAGTTAAAGTGTTCCCGAAAAAAACCGTTTCTTGGTCTACCTCATAGGTTAATAGCAAATTGAGTTTTTCAAATATGAAGCATTTAATCAAAATTCGCTACCGTAACGCACTTGCTGCGTCCAGAATGTCTTTTCTTACAAACATTATATTAAAAACATTATATAAAAAAAGAGAAAAATTGTAACAACAACGACTTATGGGCCAGCCTGCGATTATATAAATAATGTTTTAAGATGTAGCACAAGACATCCTATAATTAATGTATACAACTTTTTTCATATCTTGTATAATAACGGATATATTGAGCTTTATTGATTTTTTACGAAAATTTGACAATTATATACCACTAAACGATAAACTCTATCGCAAAGACTACCGCCAAAGCATCAGAGAAAGGGACTATTTGAAATGAATTTTCTGCAAACATTTTAGTAAAATGAAGGACAATGACGATTGAAACTAAGACTTCAGGGTTTGCAAAACTTTCTTCTTGACACATTTTCTTTCCATAGCGCGTATTAGATTCAAGTTCTTTGCCTAAATGTTGCCAATTTTGACGTTTTAAATCGCGACTTTGACGTTTTGGGGAAAACCCCAATTTATTTTTCTTTAAATGCCAGTAACTTTTTTGTATTTCGACCTACAGAGCTAAATTTTGGTAGGTAATTTACCTATAGCTATATAAACTATCGCTATATAAACCCCCAGAGATATAAATTTTTTTCCGAAGGAAAAACAACATTTCCCGGGAAAACCTCGTCCGATTTTCCTGGCTAACGAACTTATCCAAGCCACTTGCAAAAGTAAAGTACTCACCAAATTTAGTCAAAATCTGCCCATTATTTTTTGAGTTATCGGTGATATATATATATATATATATATATATATATATATATATATATATATATATATATATATATATATATATATATATATATATATAAATCGAAACTGACCCCGGATATGTCTTCTAGGGGTCTAATTAGCGTTCATTTGAAGAAAATTTTTCAACATTCAAAAGTCGGGATCTCCTCATTAGTGAATTTTTTAAAGCAAATTCACTAATATAAAAATCGTATGCCCAGGTAAAATTTCTACACAACTTTACTGTTTATCGTTTTTACTTAAAAAGTAACAAAATTCAGTCAAATCTTAGGTGAGTCATCTTGTAAAGTTAGTTTTTAAGTTGCTTCTACGTGATCACCTAAAGTACCTATATAGAAAATCAGATGAAAGATGGACAGGTAAGAATGTTTTACTATTTCCGGTAACAAAAAGATAATTTCTTACACAAACTCTAATAAGAAGGAAGCATGTAAGCTAGAAGATAGAAGTGTAGATAAATATTTATGAGTAACGGCATTCACATCTGGTAAAACCCCAAATAGTCGGACTATGAATAGAAACAAAACAATGCTTTTAGCGCATACTGATAATATGTTGATAAGGAACGTAATTTTAGCAATATTTTCTTGATGTTTCATTATCTAATAGAAACGTACTCATTTACTTAGCTAAATGCTCAATAAGTGGTCATTTTCTTCACTGGTTTAAAGATAATAACCTCGTTAATAAGGAATTTGTCATTTTACTGATATAAATATCTACCTCTGCAATTAGTTTGTCGAGAGGACCAACTTTAGTGGTATAAAATGCGAATTTAGTTGAAATAGTCATTCTTGAGATATAAATCACTTTTGACTTCCAACAGCCGGTAAATGTGAGGTAAAAAGAAAACTGGACGTGTCTAGCAGCAATGATTTAATAACTAAGCGGTTGCTTGCTGAATTAAAATTTTCTGAGACAAACATGTAAGGAAGCAATAGAAGTATGAATACCAAGAAATACAAATACATCGGAAATTATATCAAGAAAGCGCGGACAGATCAAGCTTATCAGAAGGTGAGGAGATAGTATGAACCAGAAACAAAAATTAAAGTCATATGACGATTGAAATTAATTACCAGAAAAGGAAACAACTAAATACCCTAAACCTAAATTAAAAGAGTCGTATCATGGAGGTAAAATTAATTGTGGAGGACACATAAAGGGGCTAGGATAAATAAACACATATAATCTGGACCCGCCCATTTTAAGAGAATAATTTTGAGAATGCCCTTAAAGAAGTTAAGAGAGGTACAACTCCTAGTATAGACGAAATAAGTGTAGAAGTTTTAAAAAAACGTCTAGTGATAAAATAAAAACAAAACTTTTTCAATTGATTGCAAAATAATGTAACCTGAGTGAGTTTATTAAGGGCAAAATTGTTACTAATACAAAAACTGTTAATGCAGAACTAACCAGCACATGACAGCCAATCCGTATGGTCACGTGGCGCAGCTTATGATAATTAAAGTGACAGAATAAGAAACAGGATTGGAAGTTGCCTGGATAAGACTAGGCGAGATCTAGACTCCGACTGAGAACTAGAGAAGCAGTGGTGGAATTTGAAACAATAGAAAAAAATATGCTTAGTAAAAATAAAGATCTCAATACATATAAAAAGTCTGGACGCAGCCAGTGCGTTATGGTAGTGAATTTGAAAAATGTTTTTAATAACATATTATTATGTCATTTTTTAAGAGAGCAGGCATTAAATTTGGTTACCAGTATAAGCACCATATTTCATCAAAATGACTTTGTGTTTGAAAATGTACAAAAAATTTCCGAAAATAAACTTAAAAAAAAACTGGTTCCTGGCCAATGACCGGTTAGGTTAATAGAAAACTGAGCTATTGAAATTGGAAACTTTAATGATAACTCGCTACACTAACGCACTAGCTGCGACCAGTAAAAATTGAAATCGGTTGCAGAAAAGAACAAGCACTTGTGAAACCACGGGAAAGTCGACGGCTGTATTAAGTATGGAACGCTTTCACTAAGCAATAACAAACAACCAGATGCGTGCTATTCAAACTGAGTTAAGGCTTAAAAGTTTTCACCTCGTGCTAGTTGAATTTGTCATATAAAAACTCGCTAAAAAATTCATCGGAAATACGCAATCTGATCATATAACGGTAAAATGAAATAAAAGATAAAAAAGAAAAGTGAAGTCATTAACTGGGATTAGAACGTGTGCTATAGGAGTCCATTGTGAAATCTAACCTGATCCCTACACCGCTCGGTTATTGACGACATAATAGATCTATCTACTAACAGATATATTCCCTTGTAAATCAATTTTCTAACGCATTGATTATTTACACCATACAAATGTTGTTTAAAATGGATTTTCTTCTCATATTTTAGCGAAATGAGGAAAATGACAGCTGAGACACAGATCTAGGAGCTTGTTACTCATTTCGAGCCGTATTTTAACTCACAAAGCGCTAGTGGTTACTAACGTACGGCTACCAGAATTATCAATTTTGACGTTTCAACTTTTTTTTAATGGAAGGCTTGTAATTTCTTTGTCTTTTAACCTACAGATCTGAATTTTGGCACAAAGCTTACTCTTGACCATAGCTTATTAATTTTCGGAGATATGAATTTTTTTCGAAAGAAAACCCCAAATTTTCCCAGAAAACCTTTTTTTAGTTATCATATATATATATATATATATATATATATATATATATATATATATATATATATATATATATATATATATATATATATATATATATATATATATATATATATATATATATATATATATATATATATATATATATATATATATATATATATATAGTGTGAATCATTACGGAAAATTATGTTAAAAGTAGAAGTCTATTGTTCTACTCCATGGCCTACCGCTTTTTGTACACTTTTTTTTGTCATTTGTTTTCTGGTATTGAATTTCATAGCCTACTATCCGCAAAACATTTTTTCTCAATATTTTCAGTGCAATTACAAGATTTCTCAAGCATGTTGTACATCATTGGAAAGCTTTTTTCACAGGCTATCACATAAGCGAAAACTCCAATATGGCTGCCATAATAAAAACAAACGTTGATACCTGTAGCTCAAAAACAAATGACAATCCAAAGTTGAAGATAGCACAAAAAGAATACTCTGTAAAAAGTGCCCTGATAATGTGCAAGTCTTAGACATGTCATCAACGCCTACTTATTTTTTTCAAAATAAATCGAAAACGAAAAAAGGCAGGGCAACATAAAAGTCATATTTGGAACAAGCATGAAATTCTACAAAACATTGCTAATTTAACCGTGTCCCTATCTCTAATAATAACGGAGATAGCAATACATTCCCATTCAGTTTGGGACACACTGTATATATATATATATATATATATATATATATATATATATATATATATATATATATATATATATATATATATATATTTTAAACTGACCCCGGGTATCTGTTCTTGGGGGGCCAATTAGCGCTAATTTGAATTTTTTTCCAAATGCGAAAGTCGGGATGTCCTCATTAGTGAATTTTTTAAAGAAAATTCACTAAAATAGTGCTGTAATTTGAATCATAACTTCCACATAGCTGTGATAATCTATCTTTTGGGTGATGAATAAAAAGGCTTTTTCTTTCCAAACAAAGATTTTATTCCTTGTCTCGACGCGTTTCGACCCTTTTTTTAACAGGTCATCCTCAGGAGAATCTAGAATTTACAAAAGGCTTGTCAGAATAACTGATTTTTCCGGTACGCTACTTCTGCGAGGGTACAACACAGCATGTTGTAGTTTATGGCTGTATACCTGCAATATTTTATAGCTTTGTAGCTCGACATTTTTTAACCTTAACTTTTTGTCTTAGTGTTGGGGTTAGCTGTTGTTACCTCATTTTATCTTATATTCCTGTGTTGTACCTGAGAAAGATACTTAGAATTTCTAAATAATGTTTTACCCATTCTCCTAGAAGCTGTTGCGAATCAAAACAGACTAGACATGTGGCATCAACAGGGCGGTTGCACAGCATATTTTGCCAGAGCTGTCTAAAATTATGTAGATGGTATTAAATAAGTGGATTGGAAGAGGTAGTATTTTTCCATGGCCAGCAAAGTCACCTGACCTTACGACTGTAGATTTTAGCTTATGGAGAAGAACTAAACATATAGTTTTAAAACACGTCCAACTACCCGCGAGAATATGAAAGAAAGGATTCAGCAAGCAGTAAGAACTATTTTTGTTGATAAAATTGTGGCCAGTGTCAATTCTACTATAGAAAGGCTGAATTTGTGCATAGCAAATGCAAATAGTTTGTGAATATCAAATAACTAGGTGCTTTTATCAATGTTATATTTTTGTGACTTTCTGTTATGAGTAATAATATCATGATTTATGTTAAGAAATGGTGTTGACGAGAGAAAACTTGTTAAATTCCATTGGCGGCATAGGGCCTAATCCATAAGCAAAGAAAATTCCACACCATTTATATATTTTTTAAGATAGCTTTGAACAGAAAGAAGATTCAAATGTCGGGTTTTCACTGTTTTGCTGCTAAGTTAGTCTATTTTTATAAGGCGTGGGCAATTTTATATGTTTCTATTTAATATTTTGTAGAAAAAACACGATTGATAAAAAAATGCAACGCCCTCTAGCATTCACAATATTTAATATAATGGTTCAAATTTATAAATATCCTATTGGCATAGAATATCTCTTTGGAACAAGACCAACTTTGAAAAATGCGGTTAAGCAGACCTGAAATACAGCCGGAAAACCACCCTGTATAATCTGAAACTGACCTCGGACCCAGTGAGCCTAGTTGACGCTCATTTAAAGATTTTTTGTCAAAATTCATAAGCTGCAATGTCCTCGATAACAAATATTTCTGGGAAAATTCGCTAAAAAAGATTATATACGTAACTGATAATATAGCTCTAAAAAAAATTAGGAATGGGGCAGGCGTAAGTTGATGTAACGATAATTTCGATTAGCTATTTTCCATATTTTGTTAATGTAATAGTTTGTGCATTGTTTTTATTGTTATTTAAATCATTTTATAAAATATGCCCGTTCAAAATTCTATATGTAGGTGTATTACAATGAGACATAACTTGCTATTGAAATTGACCTGACCTGACCTGACCTGAAATACAGCCGGAAAACCACCCTGTATAATCTGAAACTGACCTCGGACCCAGTGAGCCTAGTTGACGCTCATTTAAAGATTTTTTGTCAAAATTCATAAGCTGCAATGTCCTCGATAACAAATATTTCTTGGAAAATTCGCTAAAAAAGATTATATACGTAACTGATAATATAGCTCTAAAAAAATTAGGAATGGGGCAGGCGTAAGTTGATGTAACGATAATTTCGATTAGCTATTTTCCATATTTTGTTAATGTAATAGTTTGTGCATTGTTTTTATTGTTATTTAAATCATTTTATAAAATATGCCCGTTCAAAATCCTATATGTAGGTGTATTACAATGAGACATAACTTCCTATTGAAATTGAAACATAGGAGAAATCACAAAACATAAATTTTTCAGGCGTTTTTCAGAAAGATGACATTTTAATAGAATTTATGTGATAACCGTGTAGTTATCTGCTAAAAAACTAGTGTTAATTCGTAGAAATTTTTGAAAAGATATAATGCTTAAATTTGTCATACCAGTAAAACAATCCAACATTTTTCTAATTTATAACACATCGATGATTGTATAACACTTCTCAATAAACAATGAAATATTGTCAACACTTTTGTTAGCTACACACAAAACACTTTGGTTACGCTTACTAGTAAACACAGTCAGTCCAGTTATGTCTATCACAAATAATGAATGAATCACCAATAACCGCGTCTGATAGAATAAAGTTCAACAAAACACTTTCACTATACTGAATTAATAAATCGGTCACTCTGTTGCGTCGACTGCATTGGAATGCATCTGCACCTTCCACCCATATTAGCATTACTAAACATAAACTAAAGACTAACCTGCTAGCTGCTGGTCTGGTAGAGATCTCTTAAGTGCTCGAGGCTTGAACCTTTCAAGTCGCAAGTCGCTATCTACTACTATGGCACTCTTAAGTGGGGAAGTCAAGTGACTACAATGGTACAATGCCGACCATTCACATAGCGCTCTACATTCCCAGCCCAGATCACCGATGTGGTCCAAGGAATTTGTCGACCATTCAAAAAGGTATAAATGATGCGCACCGAAAAATGAGTCAGTGGCTTTCTTAGGAAGGAATTTGAGACTTGGAAATATTCCAACTATAAATTGATATGTTCAGCTTCACTGCGGTTTTTCTTTGTTTATATAAGCTGTACGTAGTGAATCTGAAGAAGTCTGACAGTAACTTATACATAAAAGTAACTGAAGTGATGCTAAAATAAATTTAAAAAATATATAAGGATGTAAGTAGGGTAAATTTGCAGACCTGAACGGTCTCTGAATTTTTTCTGGAGAAATATGCTTAGAACCCGACTTGGATGAAGAAACAAAAAGAAAAATTTCTTATTAACACCCCCAAGGAAATTGCAGGACCAGAAGTTAATAGAGGTGCTGCGCTGGGAAAAAGATAAAGAGGAAATATGAGCAGAAAATGCGAAGAAAACAGCTTAATCGGACCCCACTTAAATCCTGCCTACCCCGCACAGCACCCCTATTCTATTGTCGTTTATGCAACGAGGGTAGTTGTAGACATACGAGAGAGGAAGGAAAACCCCCCGACAGAACACCCCCCCCCCCTCCGTCTGCTGAAGTGAACCGCTAAGGGAAGGAAAACCCATGTTACAACATACCTTGTACAGCCAAAAGAGAAGATACAATAGCAAACACTGTCAAACGACAGAAATTTTAAAAAATTTCAAGACGCAGCAAGTGCATTATCGTAGTGAATTTTCATAAGAATTATACACTAATAGTACGACATATTACTAGAATTAACACTTAAGATTTAAACAGACCTTGAAGATTATGATTAAATTCCCTAATACATTTGAAAAAAAAAATTCGAAAGTGTTACAATCGATATTATTATAAAAAAACATTTTAATCTTGCGTTCTAGCTCCGTTGGAGACAAATGCCCAAAACTGAATTTTTTATGAAGCTAGAAAATTAAAATTTGGTATATTTAGGTACAGTAGGTCTGTTTAAAAGAAACTTGTAAGACAAATTTTATTAAAGCTACAAAAGCTTTCTAAAAGAAAACATTATTAATATTTAGAAAAAGAAAATATCTGCCAAATTCACGGAACATAACCGTATTGGGATATTGTTTAAAAAGTAAGTAATGTGAAAAAACTTTAAATGTAAATAACTCGGCAAAGGCAAGAAAATAAAAGGTAAGAATAGTGTCAGCGTGCATGTAAGATACCAAACTTTATTTATCAGCAGTCGTTTTATCTAAAACTATCCGGTAGGTCATCTGCAAATTCGCCAATTATACTTATACTACAGCCATATTTGGATATGAGTCTCATTTGTTTTGTGCGATTGGTGTTTCTTGGAGGCCTCTTCACTTTTTTTAACGGTATACATATTTAATTTGGTGTCATTTTGTAGGTCATTGATTTAGATATACAACACGGTATATCGTGAGGTTGTTTATTCTAAAATAATGGAGAAAATATAATATATAAAATAAACCAATACCTAAAGTGAATGGAACAAATTTTGAAATCTGTTACTTACTTAATTGAAGAAAATTTAAATAATTGCTCAAATTGTTGTCCATTTACGATTGGAAACTACTTTTAAGTATATTAACAAAAACGCCCAATTAATTCTGCAGATATGCCGGAGCAATGTTTGTGATCGCAATTCTAATTCGAGCTTCTAATTAATCCAAGTGTTGTTGGCCTATTACGATACATAACACTTTTCAAATATCTATAGAAGAAAAAATTAACGTGAAGCATGTCTGGAGACCTAGGAGGCTATTCAATTGGACCCCTCAGCATTGCCCTGGGAAATTGTGATTTAATTATACACATACTTGCTGACGGAAATGGGGTGGAGCATCACCTTGTTGATACCAGACATGTTGGTGCAAAGCTTGCGGATTTATTGGATTTGTTTTTAGTCTCTTTTATGTTTAGTGAATTTTCTTTAAAAAAAAATCTCACTAATGAGGAAATCCCGACTTGCGATTTTGAAAAAAAATCCTTCAAATTAGTACTAATTAGGCCCCCGAGAACACATATCCGGGGTCAGTTTCAATTTATATATATATATATATATATATATATATATATATATATATATATATATATATATATATATATATATATATATATATATATATATATATATATATATATATATATATATATGTATATATATATATATATATATATATATATATATATATATATATATATATTGGAATGTTGCACTACATTGTAATCACTTTTAAATATATACTTTATTTGTTTGTTGTACGTTCAGTGATTTGTTATTTGGTTACGTGGACTGCAGTTTCGTCCCGGTTCATGCTCAGCACGCTACTCAGTCACACAGTAGCGTGCTGAGGATGAACCGGGACCGTTGGAAACTGCAGACCGCGTAACCACAAAACAAATCACTGAAAGTACAGCAAAAAAATAAAGTATATATATATATATATATATATATATATATATATATATATATATATATATATATATATATATATATATATATATATATATATATATATATATATATATATATATATATATATATATATCACACAGATAATTCAAAAAATAATGGGCCGATTTTTATCAAATTTGGTGAGTACCTTCCTTTTGCCACTGGTTTGGATAAGTTCGTTAGCCAGGAAAATCTACTAAGTTCAAATAGATTAAACAATGAATTGTTTTAATTAGACAGTCGGATTCCCCCGGTCAGTGTCTGTTCTGAGCTGACCTTAAATCAATGGAATTTCGACCACGAATATATACTGCATGTTTGTAAGAAAATATATTCGGGACTCAGCAAGTGCCTTATGGTAGCGAATTTTTATTGAATGCCTCAAATTTGATAGCTCAATTTGCTATTAACCTATAAGGTTAGTTGGCGAGGAAACTAGTTTTTTCAGGAACATTTTAAGTTTATTGTCGAAAAATTTTTGTACATTTTCAAACAGTAAAGTTATTTTGATGAAATAGGATACATTGTTTCTACTATATATGTTATACTGGTAACCAAATTTGATGTCTGCTTTTTTTTTAAAAGAACACATATTTTTATGAAAATTCACTGTCATAATGCACTTGCTTCTTTCAGGCCTTTTTTTAGTATAATTTGATTTTAAAATAGTTTTAAGTAACCCACAGATGTTAATATATTATGTATAAAAAACGGGCCGATGATGTTTCCGTCCAGTACTCGACACCGGACGTTTCTAAAAATTACATGTGAATTTCCAAGTTGACAGGGGAGTTAGCGAGGTGTCAGTATCTATAGGTATGCCTCTTTACCGAACCATTTCACACAAATAATGTAGCTTCGCCTAACAAACAATGCTTCTTTCAAAATTTTGATCAGCTTTAGTTCTTTCCGCCATAATTTCTGCAAATTACAACCTGTGACCAAATCGTCTTCTAGGAATTGATGAACTAAATATGATTTGTAGGGATGATACTTAGATTGCTTTCATATTTTTTGTATTGATCCCTCACACACATCATGATCTGCTGCAAGTTGTCTAATTGAGGTGTCTGGTGTATCAGTAATATCCAGTAAAACTGGATGGTAATGAAATGTTATCATTTGTTGATGTTTTTGGTCTTCCGAGAGTTGGATTTTTTTTTACACTTTTTAGTTCATCAAGTTGTTGAACTGCCCGGGCTACTGTAGATCTGCTGATGGAAGTCTTGTTGGACGACCGTCGTTAAACACATGACGAGCTTCAAAATAGGTCATTTAGCTATCACCGAATCCAACAATCATTACATTTAATAAGTGAAGATTTGGTACCCGTAATGAGCACTTGGAGAACCCCAATCCGCTCAACACATTTAAAAAAACCTGACGGTCGTTTCACTGACCAACTTAGCGTCATCAGAGGATGAATAATCCTAAATATATTACATCTACAACTCTGTTTATATTCTTGTGCAGGTAGTCGGTCTATAACGATTGAGGGTGGTCCAACAACACACAAATTAACATATTTCGTTTGGTAAATACCTAAATTCTTTTATTATCTACCGGACGCGATTCTGTTGGTCTTTCTTGTAAAGTGATCAGTCAATAAATCCCCCATAGGCTGCGGAGTCAAATTCATACACTTTTTACTATTACTATACTGCAATATATATATATATATATATATATATATATATATATATATATATATATATATATATATATATATATATATATATACTTTCGAAAGCGTTTAACTCTCCTGGTTGTAAAACATTTTTTATTAATTTTAGATTCTTATCTAGGTGGTGATTATTATCCAAAATATGCCGGGCAACGGAATATCTATCTATAGTACCGTATCTTAGTTGTGCGAAATGTTCTTTAAATCCAATTTCAATAGATAGTTTTGTTTGTCCGACGTATTTAGGACCACAATCGTTACAACTGATTTCATAAATTCCCGACATTTTAGAGGTACAGTCCTTGTCTTTTGGGTTGCCTATCAAGTTTGTTAAAGTATTTTTTGTCAAAAATATTAGTTGCAAATTGGCTTTTTTTTAAATGCTATCTAGACCTCTCGTGATTCCCGGTTTAAATGGTAAGTAAACAATGTTTTTTCTGCCTTTCTCTCTTAAAAGTCGTTGATTCCGCTAACATATTCTTTGTTTTCTGTTTGTTAATTATCGTCTCCACTAGGCAAGCAGCGTGTATCCGTTATATTCCGCCACGTTCTTAATATACCCCAATTATTCGGTATATCTATTTTTACTTAAAGGAAATTTAATTAACTTGTTTACAAAAAATTCAGACTGGCCAGTTGTTGTGCATACGTATGATGTGAGTCATTCGCAGTGTAACTTAGAGTGGTGGTTTCCTTTCTATGGACATCGAATTATAAAGTGTTTTTATTTTTGATAACTAGTACATTTAGAATGGTAATTTATTATAAATTTCTAATTTGTGGGTAAATTTCATAGAATCAAATTTACTGTTAAATGTGGCAGCAAAATCATCTATTCTGCAAATGTTTATGTTAAACATACCCTAGGAAAATAATTACTTTCACTTTCCAGATCTGTTTCAAATCCACTAATGAAAAGGTCCGCAATAAATGGCGATTGGGAGATTGCCCATTGCCGTGGCTTGGGTTTGTTTACAAAACTCATTATTGAATTAAAATATTTTGTTCAGTACAAATATTTGTTAAAGTTAAATGTTCTTTGCGGACCTTTTCATTTATGTTATTCATTTTTAACACCTTTCCTAAATGCGTTAAGGTTTACTTCGTGGGAACGCTATAAAACAATGAGGTTACATCAAATGAAATCAGAACCTCGCCTTCAACCAATTTAACATCATCAACTTTATTAATAAATTCAAGTGAATTTGTTACCCAAAACCTTTTTTGTTTGACGGGCAAGCCTTTGAACTTATTTGTCAACCACTTTGATAAATTGTATGTCGGGGAATCTATAGCCGAACTAATAGGTCTTATTGATATTCCCAGTTATTACCTGTGTAACGAAATTGTCTTCGTCATTAGCTGAAACTGTTTTAGCAACAGCTACTAATGAAGATAACTTCGTTGCCGAAATACGCTCTAGCGCATAACTCTCTGTTATTATTTTTTGTTTTTGTGGTGATTCTGCTTTTTGTTTCAGTTTCTAGCCGCAGTGTCCAGTCTCAGGCTTTTAACTTTGGTACAAAAAAGAAGGCAAAAGATAATTAATTTTTTAGGATTATTAATGTTTATGTTTACATTTTCATAAAATATAGGTAAGTAGTTGATAACAGTTTTTTACACAAATGTCAAAGGAAACTTCAAAGTGAGAGACTTAAATAACGTTCATTTGTTACCATAACGCACTTCTTGCTGCGCCAGTATCTTTCATAGTGCCTATTGATATGTAATTCGTTACCATAGCACACTTGCTACGCCCGTATTTTTAAATTTAGTTTTCAATTAAGTAATTACTTTATTGGTTACCATAAGGCACGTTCTGCGTCAGCATTTCTTTCATAGCGCATTTTGATATCTTATTCATTACCATAGAGCACTGGCTGCGTCAATAATTTTTAATTTAGTTTCCTAATTATGTGCAGAGAAGTAATGAGAAGGATGTGGCAACAACACGTAACACGCACAGAAATTCTTTTGCGCGAGAATTTGACTGGTAGAAAGAGCTAAAACGTCTGACGACCCTGGCTCCAGGTATCAGTTTCTAGGGCTTATAGTTCATGCTTTTCTGAAGCAATTTTTTAAGAGTCTCAAAGTCGTGATCCCGTCTACATGAACATTTTTTCTATGCAAATTCGCTAAAAAAGTATTTTTCAGAAAAGTTAACACAGAAAATGCTAAAAAATCGTTTACAAAAATCCGCTAACAAATGTTTGCATGAAAATTTGCTTCAAAAGATTCTACACAAATTGGTAAAAAAAAACTTACGTAAAAAGCTCGATAAAATATTTTTTACAAAAATTACATTAAACATGAGTTTGTACGAAAATTCAGTAAAACATTATTTTTCAGGAATTTTGATAAAAAGATTCCGGCAAAACTTTCTAAATATTCTTTCACCCCAAAAATTCCTAACAAACTTTTCTTTCAAGAAAACTAGAAACAATTTTTTTTTCAAGAAAATTCAATAGACCTTTTTTGTAAGAAAAATCATTTTATACATAAAAATTCGATAATAAAACAAATTGAAATGTGTACAATCTGATCTAAATACAGAGGTAGAGACTTTTTCTGGTAATCCCTGCTTTATCGATGTTATTAAATATCTTAAATTAACTAAAAAGAAATCCAAATGATAATATACTTTAAAACTTACTTTAATTTAGAGGTATCACAAGGAGAAAAATTCTTCATCTTACCTGAAAAAGAAAAGATGGTGTTAATTAAATCTAATTTAATACGAGGGAGACAAAGAGTGATATAGTTGTTTTTCTGCCAATGCGTTAGACTGTGGTGTATTTGAAAAAAAGAGTATCTTAAGATGGATTAAAGGCTTACACTAACAGGCAAATTAAAAAAGTCGGGGTTGCATTCAAGGTTGTCGCATTGAGCAGTTTTATTAGAACTAAAGTAAGTTTATATTGATGCATCTTTTATCCTTTCAAAATACAGAGTTGTGCATTATACAAAATAATCACCAAGGACAACATCAACAAGAGGTTCTAATGAAAGGTATTTACTAAAAAATCAAATTATTTATATATCCATATATATATATATATATATATATATATATATATATATATATATATATATATATATATATATATATATATATATATATATATATATATATATATATATTTATATTATATATATATATATATATATATATATATATATATATATATATATATATATATATATATATATATATATATATACATTGTGATGGTAATTAAGAAGACATATATACTTAAAACAGTGGGTAGATTTACATCCTAAATATTATTATTTTTATTATATTTGTTGATTTAACACTTTGTAGTCACTGGTTGATTCTATTAGCCTGTTGGGTATTTTAAGTACATTGGGACATGTTGATCAAAAGCTGAGTATTCTATTTACTCAAATTGTGGACCAGTATGTTAACTACCTTGCAGAAAGCAAAATTCGATAGGTACCATTGAACTTGATGACACCAGAAGTTTTATTCAACTGGGTAACACGTGCTGATGCCTGGATTTTTCTCTGTCGGTAATTTTAGTAGATAAATCTTAAATTAAATTAAATCATGGAGTTGTGAACTCAAGATTAAATAATACATGTTACATAATTATTGTTTATGCTTGAACATCTTAAGTTAATTTTTTAAACTGACTAATATTATAATGAGAGGGTTAAACAAAATAAAATTACAAGATTGGTTTTTGAGTACCCATGCTACTTTTATATAGGTTTTACTATGTATTAAAATTGGAGATTTTAGAAAAAATTGCGTTATCACCATTGAAATATTTTTATGAAAATTCGCTAACATAACGCACATGTTTCACCCAGACTAATTTCAACACTTATTGACATTTTTTAATAAATACAGATATTTTCATTCAAAATTCGCCACGGCAACGCACTTGTATCCATACTTTTTCCAACTGACAAAATATTAAAAAAATAAGAGATGGCGAACTCAAATTTATTTTTTCAAATATTTGAGACAAATGAAATGAGGTAACAATTTAAACATAATTTTACGAGCTTATCAAACACATTATGTCATGCAATATTTTGCTCTCCGGAAGACGTACCTATTTGTTTCAGAATCTTAGTGTGGAAATGATTTAGTGTGACATTTACCTTTTTATACCCGGATACTATTTAAGGTATAATCGACTCTCCCGTGACGTCACTTCATACTCAAATTTAAAATGGATCTATTTCAAATAAATTTTCTGAAATTTTTTTAGCCAACTGAACAAATGTAAGTAACTATTGAAACAGAAACTCAAAGAGTTTGTGAACCGCTTGCAATGCTTGTTAACTTCAAACTTAATCTGCATCAGAATCTTTGTTTGAGAATTGCCAATTTGACATTTAATTGTGACAAAACAAACATTATCTTCTTACCTTGTGACTGGCCATGATCTATCCACCCTCCCACTATTTTAGGAAATTTAATTCACTATCGTTTTTACCTTGTAGAATATTGTTTATAAGAAGTCCAAACGCAGTAAGTGCGGTATGGTGGCGAATTTATTTCAATCTCTAATGAGTTAATTTCTTATTATCATAGAAACTTAAATTTCATTTTATGCATATGTTTCCCTTAGGTCCACAAATTTACAAACTTATCAAAAAATTATATCTTTAAATTTGCGTTCCCTTCAATTTGTAGCCATATTTCGTAGAGATTTGTGCTCAATTTACTAAGTCATTATGCCTAAGCGCCGTTTACTAAACAATAACAGTCATTTAGGTAAATTCGAAAGCGGGCACATTGTTAGTATGCGGGAAGTTGGTTTTTCAATCAGACAAATTTCCGACCGCCTAGAATGCAGTGTGTCAACAGCGTTACAGTGTTGGTCTAGATGGTCTGAAGAAGGAATCCATAACCGTCATCATCGATCCTGATGACCTCGAGCAACATCAGCGCGGAAAGATCGTCATCTGAGGATTGCAGCTTTAAAAGACAGACAACACGGAAGATTGAAAACGCTTGGTTTGAAGTTTCACAGCAAAGAGTCTCTACGCGCTTTTGGGCTTCGTTCGTATAGACCATTTTTATGGTTCCCACTGACACCTCGACATCGTGCTGCTCGGCTTGACTGGTGTAACGGCAGATCAAATTGTGATAGTGAATGGAATCGTGTATCTGACGAGGCACGATTATGTTGTTGGGTCCACGATGGTCGCAGAAGAGTAAGACGATTACGTTGGGAACGCAGAAATTTTGAATTTATTGTGGAATGCCATCCACCCCTTACAAGGGTGGTTATGGTATGGGGTGCGATAACTTACGGTAGCAGGTCACCTTTAGTTTTAATTAACAGTAATTTGAATGCAGATGATTCCAAACGTACTGGGGGCTGTTGCGTTACCATACATACGAGGGTTAATTCAACCCCCTTCCAACAAGACAACGCACGTCCTCATACAGCAAATGTTACTATAAGGTTTATACAAAAAAATAACGTGAGCCTGCTTCCATGGCCTTTTAGTTCCCCAGACTTGTCACCAATCGAACATGTGTGAGGTATGATTGGCAATCTACTGGGTAATTTACCCCAACCACTAAATAACCTAGTTGCGTTTCGTCACCGAATTCTAGAAGCCTGAGATGACATTCCTCGGGATACATAAAATCAGTTAGTGTCAAGCATGCCTCGAAGAGTTATCGAATGCATAAGAAACCGCGGCCAACCCACTCATTATTAACTTCGTTTTTTTAATTTTAGTTTCAAAATGTAAGCATCTTCTTAAGTTTGATTAAACATATAGTATGTATATATTTCATTTAAATTGATTAAATTTTACTGGGTGTCCGGATTTTTTGAGAGTCAGTATATACAGGGTTTTTCACGATAGCCGTGCATTAGAAGTTTATGAAGTTCCCCGATATCATAAATTTTGAAATTTTGGCAGCGGTCACAATTCGTAATTGTCTTTTATTCTAAAATATTTTCAAGGTCACATTAGTTCAGGTTAGACCGGAAGTGGTCATCAACTTTGCTAATTTAAATAGAATGCCCTATTTTTTATTGCATATTTGAATTCTCCATAACATTTTGTGAAGATTTATATAAGGCTTTCCTATCCCTATCTTCAACTGTTCCAAAGATATTGTGATTTCTCTGTATATCGGTGATTTTGCAACCTTATTTATAATAGTTTGTATTTCACATGTTTTTAAAGATAAAAGGCTCGAATTTAGAATTTCGTAACTTGTGGGAGAGAGCTTTCATATTATGTATCTTAAGTTTACCTGTGTCATATCACATTCTAAATTTAGTTACTAACTTAGGCATATTCAACGTGGCAAAGGTATTTTTTTTTTCAAATAGAACACCCTGTATATTATTAAAAATTCGAGTTCTAAATTTAATTCTACACCGGTTTGATATAAGTTTTTCTATACCTATCTTCAATATGTTGCTTGTTATTAGCATTTTTAGGTAACAACCTCCCCTTCTAAAGAGTACATGTTAGACTACACAACAAATGCAGCTGTGATTGTCAGTCAGATAACAAAAGTGATATGATTTCATAAAAATATTTAATGTAATTATGAAGAAAAAAATTGAAAACAAATATTAACAATTAACAAAAAACTGAACAGACAAATAAAAAAAAGTTAATTCAAATTTAAATGCTACGATCACTATAAATGTTCTATGTGACCACCATCTTGGTCAAGGCACTGCAAAATTCTACGGTTCATCTCATTCGTAGTAGCTCTTTTGATTTCATTTGGATCCAAATCTCTAAAAGCTCTAATTACACGATTTAAAAGATCCTCTCTACTTTGCACTGTTGTGTCATAGACTTGACTTTTTATACGCCCCCAGAGATAAAAATCGGCAGGCGTTAAATCAGGATAGCGGGGAGGCCATCTCCAAGGACCGTTGGGCCCAATCCATTTGTCTTCAAATAATTGCATTAAGTGCCAGTAAACTTCACCAGTGGAGTGAGCAGCCGCGCCGTCTAGCTGATACCAGCAGCTTTGCCTTGTATCTAGTGGTAGCCTTGCCAGAAAATTACGGACAGATCCCCTTAATAGTTCCAAATACTTTTCACCGTTTAATATTTCTTCGTGAATTTCATAAGAGACCTTATTGTCCAGAATAATGCAAAGCACATTAAAACTAAAATTTGTTTGAAAGCGTCCTTCTCTAAATATATTAGGGTTTTCACTTGCCCAAAAATGACTATTTCTCTTATTCACAATTCCTTCCCTTCTAAATTTCGATTCGTCGGTCCAGATAATTTTAGAGAGAAAATTCTCATCTTGTTGAATATTCAGAAACATGTGTTCACAGAATTCTACTCTTTTTAAATGGTCACCAGGTCGAAGTCCTTGTAGTACTATTTCTGAATATGGGTGCATTTTATGAGATTTCAATATTCTATGCTCAGATGAACTTTATATTCCCAAAACTCGAGTAGCTGCAGGAATAGAGCTACGCGGGTAAACTTGAAAATAAGCCAAAACGTTTATCTCATTATCTTCATTTTCAGTTACTGGCTTTGAATCATGTCGTGTAGTTTTGACACTTCCAGTCAATTTAAATCGTTCCTCTATCCTTGCTGATTTTCCTCTAGTCATTGCCGATAGCGTGGGATACCTCTCGTTAAACATCCTGCATGTTCTGCTTACAATCCGATTGCATTCCCCGTGGATATAAAATAAATGTAAAATATCCATATTAGAGTACTCTTACTATTCTGCATTTTTATTGACTTATTATTTCTATAACGTGAGTAATACAAACACACACAGATTAACTTTCAAATATAAATGACGATTTAGAATTCATGTGTTGTCAAAATTCTGTTTTCTGACAGCCACAGCTGCCTTTATTGTTCAGCGTGATGTATATTATCTAGAAAAGGAGTTTGTTACCTAAAAACTCTAGTAGCAAGTTACTCGTAAGAGATAGGTATAGGAAAACGTATATGAAACCATTGTAGAATTAAATTTAGAACTCGAATTTTTAATAATATACAGGGTGCACCATTTGAAAAAAATGACTTTTGCAACATTGAATATCTGTAAGGTGGTTTTTAAATTTAAAACACTCTGTATGATACAGGTAAACTTTAGGTAGATAATATGAAGGCTTCATCCTAGAAGTTATAGTATTCTAAATTTCAGCCTTTTGTCTTTAAAAACATGTGAAATACAAAGTGTTATAAATGAGGATAGAAATTCCGCAAAATGTAAAAAAATCACAATATCTATGAGATAGTTGAAGATAGGGCTAGGACAGCCCAATATAAATCTTCACAAAATATTATGGAGAATTCGAATATGCAATAAAAAATAGGGCATTCTATTTATATTAGCGGACTACTTCCGGTTTAACCGGAAGTGATGTGAGCTTGAAAATATTTTAGAATAAAAGAAAATTACGAATTGTGACCGCTGTCCAAATTTCAAAATTTATGATACCAGGGAACTTCATAAACTTCTAATGCACGGCTATCGTGAGAAACCCTGTATGTATGTATGTATGTATGTATGTATGTATGTATGTATGTATATATATATATATATATATATATATATATATATATATATATATATATATATATATATATATATATATATATATATATATATATTATGATACATTTTCCGAAAATCTAACCATGGTGACCTCTTTATTATGTATTTTTTATAAGAATTTACTAAAATCTGATTAATCCATAATAATGTAATGAAACATGACAAGGTATTTGATTAAGTCATCATTTTGAACTAAATCGATTTTTCATGGCCATTATAGTGGCTACTAAACATAGTGACACGTAAAAATTCATTTACAGTAACATTAATCTTACAGTTATCAGACACATCTGGAATTGCATTCTTATTGCCTGGAAAGATTAAATCTACCGAATCCACAGCCGCAGTTCGGTATTTCAAACGCGAATGCAAAGTGCCCTTATTGCAGTAAATAAACTTTGAATGCAATTCGGGGCTAGTTCAATTTTTATGCAAATGCTCCATTTAGCAGACAAGATGGTGTTCCAGATTCATTGAATTTTCATTAAATTCGTATTAAAAGCTGACGGTATAAAATGTCGTTGTGCATTCATAAGAGATTTGCGGACCTTTATTCATATTCCAGAAAAATAACAATGAATGCTTGAGTATACACTCATTTTGTTTATTCTGGAGATAAGTTTTTTCACTTTAAAACAATATTTCACAAAAAGTCTGAACGCAGCAAGTGCGTTATGGTAGCGAATTTCCATTTAAAAAAATTCAAATTCTGAAAAATCCCAAATGTCAAGGAAAATATATCTCTGAAAATAACAATACAGTTCATTTGATATAATTTTGTACACATGTGGGTTCTACAAAAATTTTGTTACATACTAAAATGCAATTTTGTAGGTCGGGAAAACATTAAGCTATTAGAATTCGAAAATAATGTTTAATGAAAATGCGTTACCATAACGCACTTGCTACTTCGTAATGTTGCGTTTTCTCCGGGTTCTGGATAAGTGACTTTTAATTTTAACAAAACAACTTTATTTACTCTCTAAATATGGATACAATAAAAGTTCTAGAATGTCTCTCTCACAAAACACTTAATTTACTGTCTAAATATGGATACAATAAAGGTCTAGAATGTCTCTCTCACAAAACACTTAGTTTATCTGGCCTTACAATCACTACTTTGTACAAAAGTCACTAATACACTGAAACTACAGTCGCTACTCTATAACACTTTACACTAGTTATTGCTTCTTCGAGTCACTTCAACATTCTCTAACTGAACTGAACTGGCTGGCTTGCTTTCGCGTTTATATACTCGCCGTACCTTCCACCACGTTTCTGGAGCGTTCCATTCCAGAATTTTCCAGGACCTTCTTTTACTAGAAGGTTCTGTGAATACAGATCGGTCCCGTGTGTATACAGGGGGATGTATATACAGGTGACCCAAATGTGGTCATCACTACTATGTTACACAAGAGGTGTTTCTCGTAATATAAGATCTCTCTGCGTATACAGGGTGTAAGGGTTTTCTGCGCATACAGGGTGTGTCTACAATGTGTTCGGAATGTGCAGACCTCAGCTATCCGTTCCGACGGGGTACAAGTTGATAACTTCGTTATTTCTGGTCCTAGAGGGTTGAGACTTCGCGTGAGGGGGGTCACACCAGGCACCGGGGGGGGGGGGGGGGGTGCCAGATTGTGCAAAAATTCCCGGATGTTGGGGAAGTTCTGGAGATGTGGCAACACTGCACCTACGTCTATTGAAGTGCTTTGTAACAGTAACTTTTACTACTGGTTATAGAGATATGACAGTTTTTGATCTAGCTGTTCAGTATTACTATACTTTATAACGCATTCCCGTAAAAAAATTTACTTATGAGGAGATCGCGACTTTTGAAATTTGAAAAACTTTCATTAAATGAGCACAAACTAGCACCCATATTCGGGGTCACTTAAAATTTTTAGATGTTTATATACAGAATGTGTCATTGAAAACTCCATACGCGAAAGGCTTGGACCTTGCGGAAAAAGAATATTTTTATTATCACACATATAGATGGCGCTGCTGAGGAAAGAAACTTCTCGATCTTCAGATCATTTAAATATGTTGAATTTGATAGATATTTGAAATGAAAATAAATTTGTTACTATTTATAGCTTTCACAAAATCAAGCATTTTTCAAATATATGAGGTTAAGTGATAAGAAGTCCTGGACACTAAGATCTTTGGAATATTTTACATAAATAAATGGATACGATTGAACCACTGTAGTCAGGTTACAACTTCCGGTTTCACCGGAAATTACTATCTGAAAAAAATCAAATAGAGCAGACTGTATTTTCTTTTACATTTGGAAAGATGATACATTTTTAGTCATTTTTTAAAATATAACCATAATATGTCTAAAATTGAAATTGTATACAGATGATAAAAAAATACTGTATGTGTGATAAAAGGTAAGTTAAGGTTACCACAAAAAATCCATTGCGGTTAAGTTAGAAGACCGAGCTGGTCACCTGATAACTTCATTACTACCCAACCACTTTCCAGAAAATCTCTTGTGTAAATAGCTTTGTACCGTGATTGTATTAGGAGGAGGTGCCCCATCCTGTTGAAAATTAATGAAGACGAATACCATCATCTCTCCTATTTAAACAATCTGGACGTTTTTCGATCACAATTGCTTCGTGGATGATTCTGGTTTTGAAGTTGTAAACCGGGGATCTTGTTTTGGCATTGTTGAAGTCTATTTTGTGTCCTGTACGAACATGATGCATGGTTAGCGCAGATGAGGGGTCGAATTTTCTAACTGCGAGGGTGTGTTTATACATTTTATTGTGGATGAGTCTATTTGTTTTTCCTACTGTAAGCAGGATGCTTCCCTGTTTTACGTATTTATTTTTATTAAATTTCTCCATACATAAATGTTCAGAGAAGATGTAAATAAATTACTGGGTTGGATCTCAAAGTGTATGAAAACTACCCAAAAAAAGCATAACATCAAGCAGAATCGCAGTTTGGCTTCAAGTAGGGTGTGTCCACACAGAACGCGTTAAATATCCTAACTACAGGAATTCATTATTCTCTTGATAAGTAAAGACAAAGTATTTGCATCTTCCTAGATGCTGAGAAGGCCTTCGATGCTGTGGATCATATAATTCTTGTCAGAAAATTAGATGTTATCGGTTTTAGGGGTGTTCAGCTGCTTTTAATTTAAGATTATCTACGGTCTAGAAGGCAGTACACAAAAATTGAAGACAGCTGCAGCGATTTTGAAATAGTTGAATTTGGCGTTGCTCAGGGTACAGTCTTGAGCCCTTTGTTATTTAGTTTGTACATAAATTATTTATTTAATGTGCACACAGCTGGTAAAGTCATGGTTTTGCAGATGATACTGCAATTCTGTATGCAGATTGTTCTTGGCAACCGCTAAAGATCAAAATTGAAGATGACTTTGTGAATATTCTGAGGTGATTTGATGCCAACGGGCTAACTGTTAACATAAAGAAGACGAGGTATATTGAATTTGCGTCTTATAAGCCACACTGTCTTTATTTAATGCACTGGAAATATTTTGTAACAACCAATATATCCAAATTGAGGCGGCACAAAGGTTAGTTGTTTGGGATCAGCATAGATCGACATTTGCGTTGGGATGATCATGTTGGTGTGGTTGTTAAAAAGTTGAGGACCATTTTGTTCAAGATTAAATACCTGAAAACCTTTCTGACAACGGCGTATCTCAGTGATCTATTCGTCATTAGTTGAACCCTTCTTACATACGGGATTATTGCTTGGCGTGCTACGTGGTAGTATCACCTAAAAAATTGGATTTAATTCAACGTTGGTTCCTGAAGCTAACATATAATAAGTGCTACACTCACCCGTCTCAAGTGTTGTACGCTAAAGCAGGAGCTAATGATATTAGGCTACTTTTTTCATTGGTTGTGTTCGCATACGTAAGGAAGTATGAATGTGTTTCTAGAATAAAGCATTCCTACTAACTAGACTAAATGCAGCAGCGGCCGCTCAAACGAGCAAGGCGATTAAGACTGTGGGCCAGAGTAATTATATTTATATTGCACCAACAATGTATAATGCTCTTCCAGTTAGTGTCAGAACTGCACAACATTTACGTTATTATGTGAGGATGATGAAGGCATGGGTGGCGAGGTAATTTGTTTTTAATCGCTAAAAATTGACGTAGAATGAGATGTTCAGGGTTTTTTGCTTTAAATGGGACACTCTGTATAGGTTAGGGGAGGCGCATGCCGATCCGACCACGTGCAATTGTAAACATCTGGTATCATTCAAATGCTTGCTATTCGCGACAGCAGTTCTAATGTTTCTTAATTGAACCAGAAATCTCGTAAAGGTAGATAAATAAAGGGAAAGAGATGCGTGATACAAATAAGTAATAAGAACCAAATGGAATTGGGGTTGTGAGGGCAGGAAGAAAAAATACTGCCGACGCTTTCATTATTGTCAGTCATTTGTTCCAGAAGTAGTTTAGTAAATGGAGTAACGCAATTCGTTCCATTTTTCATTTCACCTGAAGCATTACCTACAGGTACTGATTAACTGTGATAAAGAAAAATTCTATCGGGAGGTGTTCATGCTGAAACCTTGCCTATGCAGAGAACGTATTATGTATATAATGGTGTTGTTAAATTGAAAGCGAGCTATATAAACGAAATCATATTTCACTGACTTGACACAAAAAAAATGTAGAGCTGTTAGAGGAAATGGATATGCTCCGATACGCTTCAGCTAATTAATCTAAATAAAATGTTATATTAAGGTAGTGTTGGCTTGAACTACAATGAATTTTAATTAGTAAATAGGTTTCCTCAGACGCCTTAGTAGGTCTCTTATAATAAATGGTATAATAATGTTATATTATTCTTCTTTTAAAATGTTTTAAGGTGGCTTGTAGTATTTTTAAGCAACGGAGAGCTGGGCGTGTAAATTGCTGTTCATACTTTTAGCACATTTCATTATTTCATAGAAAAAATTCGCTAATGGAAGTGACTTTAACACTTAAACAAATTATTCACAAGAACGCAAATCAGGACTTGTAGAACGCAATTTCAGGTTCAGTTTAAATTTTACTGAATTTTCGTAGAAAAAATTCACTAATGGGGAGATCCCGACTTTGGAATTTTCAAGAAATTATTGCAAATGAGCGCGAACTAGCACCCCTAGAACCCATATCCGGGGTCAGTTTCAGTTTTTATATGTTTATGTATATATATATATATATATATATATATATATATATATATATATATATATATATATATATATATATATATATATATATATATATATATATATATATATATATATATATATATATATATATATATATATATATATATATATATATATATATATATATATATATATATATATATATATATATTTGTGTGTGTGTGTGTGCGCGCGCGCGTGTGTGTGTGTGTGTGTGTGTGTATCACACCGATAACTCAAAAAATAATGGGCCGATTTTGATAAAATTTGGTACGTACCTTCCTTTTGTAAATGGCTTGGATAAGTTCGTTAGTCAGGAAAATCAGACGAGGTTTTCCGGGAAAATTTTGAGTTTCCATTCGAAAAAAATTTTTAACTCAAAAATAATGAGCCGATTTTAATAAAATTTGGTATGTACCTTCCTTTTGTAAATGGCTTGGACAAGTTCGTTAATCAGGAAAATCGGACGAGGTTTTCCGGAAACATTTTGAGTTTTCATTCGAAAAAAAATTTTATCTCAAAAAATAATGAGCCGATTTTAATGAAATTTAGCATGTACCTTCCTTTTGTAAATCTCTTGGATAAGTTTGTTAATTAGGAAAATCGGACGAGGTTTTTATAAATGTATATACAGTGTGTCTCAATTTCAGGCTTCATGTATTGTATTATTGACGCTATAAACTTGGTTAAAAGGGACAATATAATAATTGTAGTGATGGAAAATCTGTTTGTGACAAAGAAAATATGTTGTTTTCATGCAAAAATTACGACTCACAGCGATTGCAGTTATTATCTGGAATCATGCAAGTCGTAAAAATTCACCTTCCCTTTAATGTATACTATGTTGTAAACTATGTGTATAACTTACCTCATAGATTTGTCCTAACTGTACGCTATCTTTCATAGGAAAAAAGTCTGGAGCAAGTGCGTTATGATAGTGAATTTTCATGAAAATGTTTTTACTAGCCAATGTGTATTTTATAATAAAAGTAGGCATCAAATTTGGTTGCCAGTACGTATAACCTATATAGTAAAAACAATGTACCACATTTCATCAAAATAACTTTATTGTTCGAAAAAGTACAAAAATTCTGCGAAAATAAAGTTAAAATTTTCCCGAAAAAACTGGTTCGATTTTGTTGGATAACGAACTTCTTCAAGCTATTCACACACCTACCGAGGTATACTTATTCGCAAAAAGTTTTTCGACAAAATAATGAAAAAAAATTCCTGAAAATTTGAAAAAAATTTTTTCATGAAAATCCAAATACAATTTTGTTCTACATTTTTTTTAAAGCAAATAGGTATTTTTACAATCAAATCAGGCACCAAATTTGGTTACCAGTCTAATCTATGTAGTAGAAACAATGTACCATATTTTATCAAAATAGCTTTACTGTTTGAAAATGTACAAACATTTTTCAAAAATAAATTTAAAATGCGGCCGAAAAAACTGGTTCCCTGGCCAACGAGCCTTAAGTTAATAGCAATTTGAGCTATTGAAATTTGAAGCATTTAAAGAAAGTTTGCTACCATAAAACTTCTGGATGCAGCAAGTGCGTTATGGTAGTGAATTTTCATAAAAATGATTTTAATAGCTAACATGTTTTTTTTTAAAGCAGGCCTCAATCTATATAGTAGAAACAATATGCCATGTTTCATCAAAATAACTTTATTGTTTGAAAATGTACAAAAATTTCCAAAAGTAAACTTAAATTGTTCCCGGAAAAACTGATTTCCTGGTCAACCTTATAGGTTAATAGCAAATTGAGCTATTCAAATTTGAAGCATTTAATGAAAATTCGCTACCATAACGCACTTTCTGCGTCCCGAATTTCTTTTCTTACAAACAGCATTATCTTTCGATGAAAAATGTAAAAATTCAATAATATAAGGCGTCTTCGATTAAAAAAAAAAAGAAATTTTTTATCAACAACGACTTATTGGCCAGCCTGTAATTGTAAAAATAATTTTATAATATATACATTATACTATAATTAACGTATACAATTTTCTCGTATCGTGTTTAATAACGGATATATATATATATATATATATATATATATATATATATATATATATATATATATATATATATATATATATATATATATATATATATCGTCGCCTATAATGTCCTTTTCAGATAATATAGAATACAGCACCAAATTAAATAAGTTCACTAGCATTTTCACTTCTTTTTTATTTTTTATTACATATATAAGCACAAGATAAGTATAATAATGAAGGGTGGGGGGGTGGTTGGCTTAAATAACATTGCGGTAATACAAACTTGAAGAGTACAGAAGTTACTTAGAGCGCGGTACCAGTCATAAACTTGATTTCATTATCATGTCAGAGTACTACTTTGATCATAATAAATTACTTCTAACCATATGCACACAAAAATTTATAAAATACATTTATAAAATCTAATAGAAAACAACCGTTTCACCAAGTAAGGGCAACAACAATGATATAATTAAATAGTTTTTTCAAAAAAGTTGCTGAAAAATTACAATTATATACACAATTTGTAAAAAAAAAAGAAAAAGTAAAAAAGCTATTTTAAAACTTTTCACGGAGGTTTGAACCTGTGGAAGTAAAGAAAAATATAAATGAAAAAAAAAGTTCGGGGCGCAGCACGTGCCTTGTGGTAGTGAATTTTCATTAAATGCTTCAAATTTTAATAACTCAATTTTTGATAAACTTAGAAATTTAAATTTTTGTACGTAGTAAGGTCTTCCCAAGGCAACATATTCACCAAATTTCTTTAAAATAATCTTGTAATTTTCCGTGAAAATTTTTTTTTCGAAATAAAACTCAAAATTTTCCCTAAAAACCTTGTCCCATTTTCCTGGCTAACGAACTCGTTCAAGCCATGAATTAAAGAAAGGTACTTGCCGAGTTTCATCTAAATCGGTTACTTATTTTTTGAGTTATCGGTTGGATACATGAAAAAAGACTCATATTCTTTTGTCACAGGCTGCCAGAAAATAGTGCTGCAAACTGAATCATAACTTCCACACAGCTGTGATAATCTACTCTCCCCCTAAATACATTCTTATAAAATAAATTCAGGGTCCATGATTTGATCACAAAGAAAATATTCGTATTCCTGTAGTCATATACTTCTGAAACGTACGACAGACGTACAGGCCGACAAAGAAAAAATGTTTGTTCCAGAATCAAGTCTTCTATATGTTTCGAGACTTTTTACGTCGTTTAAGCACAAAAAAAAATTGGAAATTTCTATCACAGATATTCCACCCACACACATTTAATCCCAATTTAATTTCAGCACAGAATACCAGATGTTTGATGAAACTGAAAGGATGGATTGTATTTATTAATGTCCAGTATTCGATATGCGGATGACCTGGGGGTATCTGTTTCATTACCAATGTTTCAACACGATGATGTGGGGTCATTATTAGTGTATTGTGACACAACATAAATCCTCTTCTGATTTTCCACGGCATATTTACGATTTCTGGGTTTCTCAAAACTCCCATAATTAAGAAAATGTAGTACCAGATCCCTAAAATATCTTGGTTGATGCTGTTCAGGAAATATATTTTCGTAAATTTTGGCAGCCGCTATAGAGTTTCTGTGGGCTACGAAGTAGGTTTCTAACATGTCTAATTTTTATTTATCAGTAAAATTAAGAGCCATGTCAAATGATCGGGTATTTGAAAATAATAAATTAAACCACACAGAAGCAATAACGAATTCAAATTGAATAAACGAAATGCAATGAAAATAATACAGAAGACACTTCAAATTAAACCTAATTTGACAGTTATAAGATAAACAAATTGTTGTCTCGCATAGTACACCGTATCGAGCACATCAGCAAAATTCATTGGGAAATTTTTAGATTTGTTTATTTCAGTTTTTATTCGAAAGACAATAGCATGTTTTGATGCATTTTTGAAAAGATGACACAGAATGATATTGAATGCAAAAAAATTCAATATGGCGTCACTAAGAAAAAACAAAGTTATAATCATAATCTCGAAAACGGCAAAAGGTATTCTTCTGTTTTACTTTTTATTGCAAAGACCTCAAAAAAGTTTCCATAAATTACTAAACCATAATGCCGTAGGTTTTCAGATGACGGAGAAACGTGGGTTTGTCAAAAACCCATCATTTTCGTTTTTCGCGATTGTTAAAAAAACAATTGATAAAATATGATGACAGTTCTAAAATGTTAGTATAATCCTGATAAATAATCCCCATTTAACCGACTTTGTAGCACTTACAATAACCGACAGAAATATTTTCAATTTTAGTGAATTTTCGTAGAAAAAATTCACTAATGAGGAGATCCCGACTTTTGAATTTTGAAAAAATGTTTGCAAATGAGCGCGAACTAGGACCCCTAGAACCCATATCCGGGGTCAGGTTTTATATATATATATATATATATATATATATATATATATATATATATATATATATATATATATATATATATATATATAGGTATCACACCGATAACTCAAAAAAAATAATGGGCTGATTTTGATAAAATTTGGCATGTACCTTCCTTTTGTAAATGGCTTGGATATGTTCGTTAGTCAGGAAAATCCGACGAGGTTTTCCGGGAAAATTTTGAGTTTTGATTCGAAATTTTTTTTATCTCAATAACTAAAAAGTCTATGATAACCAAATTTGGTGGGTGGGTTTACGATATAAAAACTAAGCTATACACCAAAATTTAGATTTCTATGTGACAAGAAAAAAATTATAAGAAAAGATTTTTTGCCAGATCATTTCTATGAAAATTCACTACCATAACGCACTTGCTGCGTCTAGGCTTTTTTCTTCTTAAACTGGGTAAAGAGTCAACCCATATAGAAAACTTGATTCTGGAACGAAATTGTTTTTGTCTGTCGGTCGGTTTGTCGGCATGTACGTCTGCTGTTAGTAGGCGCAATAACTTTCGAACGAATTGACATGTCTTCAAATTTGTTATCCAGTGAGCACCCGACAAAGGAACGCTTCTAATTGTTTTCGGTAAGATCGCTTCATGGGGTAGGGGCTACATGGGGAGTAATTTGATAAAAAAATTTAAAAAATCGTTAAAGCTGGAGTAATATAACGTTTCAGAAAATTATGGGTACAGGAATACGAATATTTTCTGAGTTCAAGTCGTGGACCCTAAATCCATATAACGTTTCAGAAAATTATGGGTACAGGAATACGAGTATTTTCTTTGTGTTCAAGTCGTGGACCCTACATCCATTTTATGAGAATGTCTTTCTGAGGAGAGCACTATTTTCAAATGAAAGAGCATCTATTTTGTGACGAAAATGCCTCCTCCTTCAAACTTTGAGCAACACTCCCTTACCTACACACCCTAGTTTTAGAAATATTTACATTTATAATCGCATACCATAATGCATGTAGGGATGAGTTTAAATTTTTTTCAGTTTTTTATTCAATAACTAATAACCGAGCAGATTGTGTGATTCTTTAGCACATCTTCCAAGAAAAATGTTAAAATTTTTAAATTAGTTTTGATATAAAAATGGTACGACATTATTAATTTGATAGGATTATATATGTTTACAGAGCCTCGGTGGTTCAGTGGTAAGAACATGTGCCTCTGAACCGAAGGGTACTGAGTTCGATTCCAGGGTATTCCTTTCTCTTTTTCAGTACAAACTATACAATTTACATCAACCGAGATTCTGGCATTGTATTTCAGCAAGTTGAATGTCTGCACGTTTCGCCCTTCGGAGGGGGCGTAAAGCCGTCGGTCCCGTGTCCATGCGATGTCGGGCACGTTAAAGATCCCTACCCTACCTACAGAAAGGCAGGGGTTCGACTACATTTCCAGGATAGTGAGGTGAAACTGCTCCCTGACGTCGGTGATTGGCCATAGTCACGGAAATAGGTCGACGTTAAAAAAATAAAAACACACAAACACATCTATGTTTACATTTTCATAATATATAACTAGTTGATAAATTGATTTCACAAATGTCGAATGAAACTTCAATGTGGCAGACTGAAATAAGGTTATTATTTTACTTCCACATCGTCAATACATGTGGAAGTATGGCATCGGCGACAAAAATTTCAATTTTTTTTTTCACTTAAACGTCGTAAAAAGTGTCAATACATAGAAAACGTGTTTTGAAAACCAAATTTCTTTTTCTCTGTCGGTCTGTACGTCTGTCTGTTTGTAGCCACGATAACCTTAGAACGAATTGAGATATATCGTCTTCAAATTTGGTATGCAGTTAGCACCCGGGGGTAGGGCATGAATGGGGGGTGATTTGGTTTTTTCGTTAAAATTAGAGGGTTTCTTTATTATAAACTTTCAATTTCATCAAACATCTGGTATTCTGTGATGAAATTAAATTAGGGGTTGAATATGTCGCCGTGGAATATCGGTGACAAAAATTTCGTTTTTTTTTTGCTAAAACGGCGTAAATAGTCTCAAAACATATAGAAAAATTGATGTTGGAACGAAAATTTTTTTGTCTGTCGGTTGGTCGGTCGGCCTGTACGCCTGTCTGTTAGTAGGCGCAATAACTTTCGAAGGAAATGAGATATCATCTTCAAACTTGGTATACAGTTAGTACCACACAAGGGAACGCTTCTAATTGTTTTTGGGTAAGATCGCTCAAGGGGATAGGGGATAAGTAAGGGGTGATTTGATGAAAATTGATTTTTTTTTCTTAAAACTCGAGTAATATAACGTTTAAAGGTTTGTTTATTAGAAAACTTTCGGTTTAATCGAACATCTGGTATTTTGTGCTGAAATTAAATTGGGGGTTGAGTGTGTGTGTGTGTGTGGGGGGGGGGGGGGTAATATCGGTGATATAAATTTCCATTTTTTTTTTTGCTAAAACGGCGTAAGAAGTCTCGAAGCATATAGAAAACTTGATTCTGGAACAAACATTTTTGTCTGTCGGCCTGTACGTCTGTCATACGTTTTAGAAGTCTATGGCTACGGGAATACGATTATTTTCTTTGTGGTCAAGTCATGGACCCGGATATGGTTGTACTCTTCCCCGAAATACATTACCATAAATCAATTAAGGTCCAAATAATCGCGAAAAAACAAAATGATGCGTTTTTGACAAACTCACGTATCTCTGTCATCTGAGAACATACGGTATTATGGTTTAGTAATTTTATGGGAACTTTTTTGAGGTCTTTGCAATAAAAAGTAAAACAAAAGAATATCTTTTGCCGTTTTCGAGATTATGATTATAACTTTGTGTTTTCTTAGTGCCGCCATATTGAATTTTTTTGCATTAAATATCATTCTTTATCCCCTTTTTAAACATGTATCAAAACATGCTATTTTCTTTTGAATAAATGCTGAAATAAACAAATCTATTTTATAGATGGGTCCCAGTATTTGCTGACCAACAACAACTACTTTCTGTGATGTATATTGGATTCCTTTTAGGAAACAGAAACACTGCCGTTATTTGGAGAGGCCCAAAGAATAATGTTATGGTTCAACAATTCCTGTCAGATGTGTGCTGGGGAGAATTGGGTTATTTAATTATTGACACACCACCAGGTAATACATTCAATTCAGGCTGAGTAACAGACTGCATGTCCATAGTAATAACTTCAATATCGGATTATCCATCTTTACTATTTACTTGCAGTGCTTTTTGTTTTAAAGTAAGTGGCAAATTGTATTATTCTTGTGAAATATATTTCCTAATGAATTTTGCTGATGTGGTCGATACGGTGTAGTATGCGAGCCAACAATTTGTTTATCTTATAACTGTCAAATTAGGTTTAATTTGAAGTGTCGTCTGTATTATTTTCTTTGCATTTCGTTTATTCAATTTGAACTCGTTATTGCTTCTCTGTGGTTTAATTTAATTTCCATTACGTTGATATTATTTTCAAATACCCGACCATTAGACATGGCTCTTAATTATACTGATGAATGACAATTAGACATGTTACTTCGTAGCCCACAGAAACTCTACAGCGGCTGCCAAAATTTGCGAAAATTAATTTCCTGAAGGCATCAACCATACGCAAGATATTTTATGGATGTGGTACTACATTTTCTTAATTATGGGAGTTTTGCAAAACACAGGAATCGTAAATATGCCGTGGAATAGTAACCCCACATCATCGGGTAGAAACATTGGTAATGAAACAGATCCCCAAGTCATCCGCATATCAAATACTGGACATTAATAAGTATTTTTTTTTGATACAGGAGGGAGAGATGCCTCATGCAGACCTCATTCGCGACACCGTGATGCCGTGGGATATCGAGGTACTATGAGACTCGTACTCTTAGTACATCTACTCACTAAAACCCCTTCCCTAGAAGTACCGGACCTTAGTCCATACCTCCGTCGGAAATATTACACACAATGACTTTTGGGTTTGAATGTTTCCATTCTGATTATGCCGCGGGGGCGTTAGCGGGTAAGTATAAGCTTTGGGCGCTTATGCTTGTATGGAAGTTGCTCATCGTAGTCGGTGGCACGACGGAGAAGAGCATTTGGGTGAGAAGTGGCTTTTGCGAACTGAGTTGTGGATAGTTCAGTTATAAACTGAAGTATTGAAGGCATTTCCAGATCAGAATGAATCTGACTGTTTCTGACAAACCATGGCGCTCGGGTAACCATTCTCAGAATTTTATTCTGGATGATTTGAAGGGTCTTGATGTGTGTGGCGGCCGCGGTGGCCCATGCGGGGGATGCATAGGTCAAGGTTGGCCGGATGACGACTTTGTACAAGAGAAATTTATTGTTCATGGACAATTTATAATTTCTATTTAGAAGTGGGAACAGCTTCGAGATGAACATCGAGGCTTTTCGTCGGGCGTGTTCGACATGGGGGCGCCATGTTAAGTGTTTGTCGAGGAAAACCCCGAGGTATTTGTCGGAATCTTGCCAGGGAATTAGACGGTTGTCTAATGATACGTGTTCTTGAGGTGTGTATCTTCTCTTGGAAAATAGGACTGCTGAACATTTATCGGGGTTTATGGCTAGAAGGGATTTCCTATACCATGCTTGCAACTCGACTACGGCGGTTTGAAGTCGTTCGGTTATTAACATTACTAAATACAATCCATACAAGCCTAGGATAGTACAAAGTTTATCGGCAAATGATTTTCCCCGAAGAGTAAGATTTTGTGCATGGTACATTCTAATATGCGAAAAAATCATAATTTTTCCACGAAAATTGTATGGACTGACGAAACTCGATTTACCAATTTCGGAGTTTTCAACATGCATAATACCCATCACTGAGCTATAGAGAACCCACAGTTCACCTCACCAAGACGATTTCAAGTAAAATTTGGATTTATTATTATTGCGGTATAATAGGTACCTAAAAAATGCGATCTGAATTTAAACATGAGATTATTAAAATTATTACTTTCGGGAAATCAATTAATTGGATCATTCATTTTTAATTTTAATTTGAATTCCACGCAATATCTTCAGCCCTTGCAAGAGCAAATAATGCCAGCTGTGGGGAACTTGGATCAAACTTGGTTTATGCACGATGGTTGTCCAGCTCATAAAGCCACCGTAGTAAAGAATTATTTAGAACAAAACTTTCTCAATAGATTAACTGCGAATAATGGCGTTATTTTGTGGCCTGATAGATCACCTGATATAAATTCCCTTGACTTTTTTTATGGGGACGCATTAATAACGAAACTTACGCACTTAAAGACCCTGAAAATGTTGCAATTTGGGGAGAAAAAGTCCGAACCGCTATGAGCGCCCTGAATAGAAACACATTAATTAGGGCAATAAACTCTCTGCAAAATTGTTTTCAATTGTGTATTGATCAAGGTCGTGGCCACATAGAACAGTTTATTTAAATAGAACAGTTCATATCTAAACTTCGTTTGTATGAGCTTGTATTGTAAATTGTCCCCAAATTACCGCAAAATGCCTATTTTTACATTTGTTCAGTAAATTTAATTGATAATAATGCAAGAATAATTTCCTAATTGTTTAGCTAATGTAGAGCGAAGCATTCAATCGCCTACTGAAGTGAGTGAATGAATGAAAAATCGGACGTAATCGTGAATTAGAACCTAACGAGAGTAACATTTTTTTGCGAGTTACAGGTAACTAATATATATTTTTTTATTTCTGTAATAGAAAATATCATGTGATACACTTTTGAAAAGAGGATAAAAAATTCGATCTAATGTAATAAAAATCCAATATGGCGTCCATAAGAAAAACAAAGTTATAATCATCATTTCTTCTTCTTCTCCAGGTGCCGTCTCGTCTTAGAAGGTTGGCTATCATCATGGCTACTCTCACTTTTGATGCTGCAGCTCTGAACAACTCAACGGAACTACAGTTGTACCATTTTCTCAGGTTATTTAGCCAGGAAATACATCTTCGTCTGTTTCCCTTTCCCCGTATCTTTCCCTGCATAATATTCTGCAACAATACATATTTCTCTCCTCTCATCACGTGGCCCAGATATTGCAGCTTCCTTATTTTAATTGTGTTTAATATCTCTTTTTCTTTTCTCATTCTTCACAGTACCTGCTCATTTGTTACCATGTCTACCCAACTTATCCTCAAGATCCTTCTATATGACCACATCTCAGATGCCTCCAGTCGATCACTTATATATTTCTTTAACGTCCATGTTTCCATCCCATATAGCAACACCGAGAAAATGTAGCATCTCAATATTCTGACTCTAAGTTGTAAGTTAAGATCTCTACTGCATAACACGCTTCTCATTCTGTTAAATATGGTTCTGGCTTGTCCAATTATTGATTTAATTTCTTCAGTGTACTCATTATTTTCATTGACAGTTGTTCCCAGGTACCTGTAATTACTGACTTTCTCTACTAGTTCTCCGTTGATCCATAGGTTTTCCTGTTGCTGAACTGATTTTGTAATGGTCATAAATTTGGTATTTTTAATATTTAAGGTAAGTCCGCTTTCCTCGCTACTCGTCACTACTTGATCTCCTAAGATCTGTAAATCTTCTATTGTTTCGGCAATGAGTATGGTGTCGTCTGCATACCGGATATTGTTAATGGGTATCCCATTGACTTTTACTCCTATTGTTGTTTCTTCCAGCTCTCTCTGAATGATTTCTTCCGAGTAAAGATTAAATAATAGCGGCGATAGTACACATCCTTGCCTTACACCACGTTGTAGTTTTGCTTCTTCTGAGAGTTCATTGTCCACCTTGATATTAGCCGTCTGGCTGTAGTATAAATTATGTATTATTCTAATATCTTCCATGTTATATTTTTACTTTTAAGTAACTGAATGAGGTGGTTGTGGCGGACTCTATCAAATGCTTTGTTGTAGTCAAGGAAACAGATATACATCGGCTGATTGATGTCCATGCATCTTTGAGTCAACACATTGAAGGCAAACAAGGCTTCTCTTGTTCCCATTGTATTTCTGAAGCCAAATTGGGTTTCGCTAATATCTTGTTCTAATTTCCTAAAAATTCTCTGGTGTATTATCTTTAGGAATATTTTGAGAGCGTGACTCATTAGACTGATGGTTTGGTGGTCGCTACATTCTTTTGCATTAACCTTTTTTGGTAATGTAATGAAGGTCGATCTAAGCCATTCGCGGGGAATGATTCCTGTGTTGTATATTGTGTTAAATAGTTCCACCAATATGCCCATTTGATCTTCTGTGATTAGTTTAATTATTTCTGCTGGAGCTTTATTAGATTTTGTCATTTTTACCGCGTGCATTACCTCTTTCTTTGTTATTGTTGGGCCCAAATCTCCTTCTGTCATCTTCTATTATTTCTTGTTGTCTGTCATCGTCGAATAATTCCTGGAATCATTATTTAGAAAACGGTAAAAGACATTTGTCTGTTTTATATTTTATTGCAAATATCTTTAAAAAGTTCCCATAAAATGTCTAAACCAAAATACCGTATGTTCTCAAATAATAAGCTTGCATTGTAAATTGTCCCAAAATTAACGCAGAATGGCTATTTTTACATTAGTTAAATAAATTTAATAATTATCCAAGAATAATGTCCTAATTGTCTAGCTAATGGAGAGTCAAGCGTTCAATCGCTTAATTTATAAAATTCAGTATCAAGTATTTTTGGAAGAATTCATTTATTAATTATGTCATTTTATACAACACAAATCGTACTAGACTATTGTATCAGACATACTGTAAAGTTTAAAACAATAAATAAAGAAGAACCGAGATACGGTGGTTGGTCAAAAACACACCATTTTCGTTTTTCGCGAATATTTAAGAAATAAAAAACAAATGATAAAATGTCATGGCTGTTTTGGAATAATATTAGAACCCTGAGAAAATTACCCATTTGACTGACTTTATAGCTCTTATAATAGCCGACATAGCAATACATGCATAGCACCAATCTGGGACACACGGTATAGCCTATTTGAAGCAACAAATTACAATTCATAACTATTATCATAATTGCTAGTAAACCTTTATATCTGGCGCATGTGTTTGGTTGGTGTCTCTTGAGTAGTAGTGTTAGATATAATATATTTGACAAGATGGTTGTCTACTTGTCAGTTTGATGTATGAACACACAGCCGTATCCAGTCATATCAGTTTAATGTAATTACGTAATATGACAATCTAGACATTAGCGGTAACTGCAGCGCAACATATTCTCAACTGGGAATATCATTATTACATTGCGTTATAAATTTCAACTTCCGCCGCTATACAACTTCATTATCCACACGAAGTTATTACATTAATATCCTGAATGAATAATAATATTATAACTGTGTTCATAATTTGACCAAAACTCGGCCTGTTTAAATAAAACATATTTTATGGAAACGAGCTTTTTAACACTTTGGGATATATTAAAAGCTTCAAACGAAAGTAAATATTTATTGTAATTAATTAATACGTAGGATAAATACTTTGTATTAGAACACAGATAAAGCTAATCATATATATATATATATATATATATATATATATATATATATATATATATATATATATATATATATAGAGGGTGCTTTGCGATTTACATAAGATTTAGCCCCTTGTCTTTTATACTTTTGGCTTAGGTATATATTGTAACGATTCACTTTTTATCTAGAATCATTACTGGTTCAAAAACACTTACAAAGCCCCCAAGTATCTAAATAATACAAAAAAAACCGACCTATATTAAATACTTCATGTTTTGATTTCAAAGTTATTTTGATGAAAAGTCGCTAAATCTTCAAGTACCTTAAACCACTTACCTGTAAGCTAGGAAAGCACGTTAAAAATTTAAACATCTAAAGACGCAATATAGCTCTGTTAATAAATGATGTGTCGCATTTTCCTAGCAGGGCGTTTAAGTAAACAAAATATCCGTTGAGAATGATCTAGAACAAATTATTAGTTCATCTTATTAAAAGAACCTTGAGGGTACGAGTCCATTTTCAATGTTAAAGGGGAGTCGAGACCATATCTGCAATTTCTGTCATAAAATCAACCTTGAAACCCTGAACTGTAGGCGAGGGACGGTGGTGAGGAGAAGAGATTTTGAATCTTAACGGAAACAGACGTTAGCTCGAGGAGAGTCGCAGCCTTGCGCTTGTCGGGTAAACATCTTTTAGTTGCGGTGGCTAAAAATTATGTTAAAAGGGGGTGATAAAATCCTTTCTGTTATCTACACTACCTAATAATAATTGTCAGTGATTGTTTGAAGTCATCTAAGCGGTTTTCGAGTTTAAATAAACGTCGTGTTTGGCATAAAAACGCGAGTTAAGTTGTGGTTCTTTGTTTAAGACCTGATAGATTTCTTACGTTAATCAGAAAGAGTTCCTCAATGTTACCGAAGTTTGAGTCAGTTGGCTGTGAATTTCACTTGAGGCAATTCACGTTTTAATTGCGATTTGCAAGGTTTCCGTCAAGAGAATTTAGAACATCGACGTAGTTGTCAAATGGTCTTCTAGTATTGGAGCAATAAATCCACCGGCCCAATAACCGCCAATGGGAAGTACCACTCGTTTTCTCCAGCTTCTCCTCTCTTATGGGAGTCTGTCAACCTGTGTCAGGTACTCATAGTTGATTCCACTTGGAAGGAATCTTCATAGGGTCATCAGGTGCTTCAATGCAGGAAGACTTGGTGAGTCTATATAAATCTTTTCTCTGAACCAGCAGAATTTTTCATGCAGCAATCTAATATATGAAGCCTTATAACTTGAACTTTCAAAATAACGCAATCAAATTTGAACTTAAACAGTGTCAGGGAGGTGCTGTAAGGATAACTGTAAATTTCCTGTTTAATCTGCAGAATTTTGCCAATTTTGTGAAATTAAACACATAGTTGTTGAAATTGTAATTAGCAAATTTTGTCTGTAAAATATCTAACCTGTACATTATTTTAAATATCTCTTATTTTCAATAAATAATGTAGAAATTTTACGTAGGACTAAATGTTTTTTAAATAGAGCCTCACTCAAAGAACTGTCTTATTGTTTTGTCATATGCATGTGAAATGATAATTTATTTTTCTTGAAGTTCTTGCTGTTTATTTGATTTTTATTTGTGCTGGATTAATGTTTATTTGAGATTTACCAACCACGTTTAATCAATTTTATTTGCTATTCCAAACTTAATTTATATGAATAAATTTAATTCTTTGTTACATTAACATATCTGTTTGATTAAAGATCAATAATATCTCCTTTCTTTTGGCGTGGACTCAAACAATTAATTCTAACTAACGATTATCTAGATATCTAAATTTCTATATAACCTGGCACTAGTCTGGAGCGCCCACAAATATAGGACTCTAGGTAGTGCGAAACAAATGAAAAAGAACGTGAGTGTCAAACTATATCCAGATCTGTAAACCTCCTAAAAGTATTGTTAATCTTAATAAATATGATAATCTGATAGATAGATATTTTAAAGTAGGGTGTTATAGGCAATCGTGATCTCACTATTGAGCAGATCTATATCCACCTGAAGTCGATCACAATATATCACGGTTCTAATTTTTGTTTGAAGGAGGTTATATATATATATATATATATATATATATATATATATATATATATATATATATATATATATATATATATATATATATATATATAGGTGACCCATTGAAAACGAACTGGCAGCCATAACTGCCAGGAAAAACTTTGTCGAAAAAACCTGAAACACTTCAAGTTTGCTTGTGGGGGGCAACTTTTGACGCAAAAAAAGTATAGGCCAAAACTTTACCCTTCTAAGCGAGGGTGTCATCTGTCAAATTTTTTCAAATAGAAATAGGGGTCACATGATAGCTCGTTGAAAAGAGTTTCTGATTCCCTATACACTGATTTTTTACTTTTGAAATTCGGTCTATTCGTTTAGAAGATATCACTAATGAATTTCCCAAAAAATTAAAAAACTAAATTGTTTCACTTAAAAACTTAGCACAGTATTGAAGTAAGTGTTGAAAATAATTAGGACCAATCATACTATTAAACCAACAAACCAACATACGAACGAATTAAACATTAATCCAATAAATGTTCAAATTGAGCACCACCATCCATACAATTGTATAAATCTTGTTTAAATTTTTGCCTAACATTTGCAAGCATTTCAGGAGTAATTATCCAACATTCATCAATAATGTGCTAACATAACTCTTCCAATGAATCACACTCGGTAGCATAAACTTTTGATTTTAAATGCCCCCACAAGAAAAGGTATGGAGATCGGGCTGGCCATTCTACAGCACCTCTTTCACTACCCATTGACCGGGAAAGTTCCTATCAAGAACTCCCTGACAGTAACGGCATAATTCAGTGGAGCACCATCTTGTTGGAAAACTAAATGTTCTTCCGACTATCTCTCATCGTTCTCAACAATGTCAATTAGCATAGGGTAAACCTAGTCTGGCAATATTTCCACATACCGTTCTCCTGTCAATGTGACGGCCATGAAGATTGGTCCAACGATGTGATCACCAAAACTAGCCCCGCAAACATTGATTTCTTGTGAAATTTGAGTATGGACTTCATGGAAAACACGAGGATTTTCATCTGACCAGAACCGCCAACTATGAAGAGTTACAGTGACATTAAGAAAGAAAGAACTTTATTCGGAAAAACAAGTGTTAAAACGAAATTGCCTGTTGTCAATTATTCCTTGAGAAATATTTTCGCAAAATTCCAAGCGCCGGTCATAATCATCTTCATTTAATTCCTGAACTAGCTGGATTTTATATGGATGAAGAATTTTTTCAGAGTTCGTTCACATAGATTAGTAAGCTCAACTAATTTGGGTGTACCTAACTTGACTTATCACTTCCAAGCTTGTGGCTTTATTCACCATATCGAATTCACATTCAGGATTTTGTTTCTTATTAGCCACTGATCCAGTTTCATGGAACTTGTGTAGCAACTCTAGGGCGTACTTATGACGAACACGACTATCAGGATGTAGGATATTGAATACACATGCTGTTTCGTTTGCGTTTTTGTAGTTTAAAAAATGCCAACAATTTCAACTCTTTCGTCAACGCCATAATGACTGATTATAAAAATCCACTCAACAATGTGAAGCAATAATCACAATTGAATTTTTCATTGATCGGGTTACTTTAATTCACATGTACAAACAGTTGCTGTCAAGAATGCGTTATCAAAAGACATATTTTGCAGCACCTTAATCTAAATGACTTTTTATTACCTACGCTAACCTCTAACAACATTTTTACCTTATAATGGACGCTGGTGAGGCTCAGCTCAAGCCTTAAGCATTTCTCGAGATATCCATTTGTGATATTTCAAAAATCCATGTCTTCTAAACGAATATACCGAATTTCAAAAATACAAAAGCAACGAGCCTTATTCTCATTTAAATTATTTGAGGGGTGACACCCCCGCTTAGGAGGGCGAAGTTTGGGCGATACTTTTGATCAAAAGTTTTTCGGTTCAAACTTGACGTGTTTCGGGTTTTTCACTTTTTTTTTTCTTCACTAAATCTTTTCAGGGAAATTATGGCTGCCAGTTTGTTTTCAATGGGCCACCCTATATATATATATATAATATATATATATATATATATATATATATATATATATATATATATATATATATATATATATATATATATATATATATATATATATATATATATATATATATATATATATATATAATTGGAACAAGTATTGACCCTCTAAACTTTTTTGTGCGCACGCCAATGGTTTCAAAACAAATGGCTGTTGTTAGACAAAATAATTTTATAACTTTTGTTTCTCTAGTTGAATTTTTATAAAACTGGTAGTTTATGACTTATTGTAAGATTTGTATTTAAGGCAATGGAATGAGCTACAATTTCTGTGTAATACATTCTCTATTCTGATTGCAAATGAATTTTAAAAAATCCACATTTTTTTAATTTGTTGAGACGTGTCACCGGCGTCCAAGAACGCACATAACCTGCGATATTAGTTTCTATTAGACCACCGGCACCCGAATAAAAAAATGTAGCGGTTTGATTTTTATGATTCACGCAGATGTCGTCTAGTCGTGGTATAATAGACTACATGTTATATTTCATGGAGATAACGTTTCGTAGGTTCTTTCTCACCTGTTTGGGTCCGACCATACAACTTACAATAACTCATAAACTAGTCGTTTTATCAAAATTCAACTAGAGAAACAAAAGTTATAAAATTATTTTGTCTAAGAAAAGCCATTTGGTTTGAAACCATTGGCGTGCGCAGAAAAAGTTTAGAGGGTCAATACTTGTTCAAACCCCTTGTACCCCCATTGGGATTTGATTTTTCTCTCCTCGTCTACACAGATGGCGTCTAGTTCTAAAATAAGACTACTTGCAAAATTTCGTGGAGATAACTTCAAAAACATAAAAATTAGAAATGAACAATTTTTTAACTTCAATTTCATCACTCTGTATTTCGAAAACGGGGCTCCCAGAAGAAAAATATTATAAGAAAAGTCATAATATTTTCGTCTCGGGAATCCGTGGTTAGCGGGTTGGCCCACTATTTTGTAACACCCTGTATATATATATATATATATATATATATATATATATATATATATATATATATATATATATATATATATATATATATATATATATATATATATATATATATATATATATATATATATATATAATCCGTTAATATATAATGTAAGGATGGATATATTTCGACTATTAATTGGATACACATACTAGTTTCGCTCTTGTTAAAGCTCATCCGTGTATCGTATCAATATTAATCAAAATATATCCGAATAAAGGCACTAAGCTGGCCAACCTCTGAGAGGACCATGAATTGTATTACAGCGCAGACATCTATGGACGCAACTGGAAACAGTGCTCTCTGGCGGCTCTAGTAAAACTTTTCGTGTGTAGGAACAGCCAGATTGTCTGTTATGAATATATATATATATATATATATATATATATATATATATATATATATATATATATATATATATATATATATATTAGTTTGTCCTATATATGCCTACGAACAGTAGCAACAGGGAGTTTCGCACAGTGCATAGGATTCGTTAGGTTTTTTTTTATAGAATAAAGTACTCCAAAAGCTCCAACATCCTGGTATGCATTATTTCCAGATTCGATTTTTCCATAGCCTACTACGAAAACAAATTATATATATATATATATATATATATATATATATATATATATATATATATATATATATATATATATATATATATATATATATATATATATTTACATTTTCCTTGCAATGTAATGTCACAATATCTGCATACTACAAATAGTATACGGGTTTCCCTTTTTCCAAATATAAATTAAAGTTCCACGTCTTCATAATTGTTTATTGCAAACCATATATGCATCTGCAAATAATAATACGTAAAAGCATTTACCTAGCAGCAAATAAATAATTATTCTGTTAGCTTAAAATCAAAATGTGTTACTGTTATTTATTCAATCCATTTTAATTGTTTGGTAGATTTAGCTAATTAAAATATAATACGCTATCCCAAATTGAAATCAATATATGTTGCGTTAATAATTGTGTTTTGTTATAGCAAAGTAGCCAATTTGACTTCCAGCGATTCGTGAAACAAACAATTAAATTAGTTTGGTATTGTTTTTATTCATTATTATTGTTTCGGCACATAATACAGTTTCTAATTATTATTCCAAATTTGGTTAATGAAATTTGACGTGCGATAACCGTTTTATGTACATAATAAATGATCATCACTAACTATAGCAACGTCCCTATTTCTTTAGAACTTTTAAAAATAAGAAAAGCTGCTATCCCGGGTAGTTGAAGATATATTTGTGTAATTTAAACCTCCTGGTAAAGCGCCATCAGAAAAATGTTTCTATAGTTATTCGTATTCTACATATTAAAGCTTCAAAATGTCCAGGAATGTTATAATCGGATGTCTTCAGTTCCTCTTGCTGTATCGATTAAGTTCTACACCCTATAAAAATAACTTCTTTGTACTAAGTGCCATATAAAAAAATACAAATATTCTAAGTCCGAACATTTCTAGAAGCTTAAATGTTCTTGACAGGTCAGTACACTGCAAATAAATAATGATACCATGATTATCAGTTCACCAAGGTGCTTAGTCCAAACCAAAGAGATTATAAAAGGGGATTGACATACTGTGACTAGATGATAAATCAGTTAAATGAAGGTCCCTCTTTGGCCAAAATAACGCCTGGACCTCAAGCTCCCACAGTTCAAGAATAACCAGCAGCAGATAGGCTACGAAGAGGTACCAAAGTAGAGAGTAATACTCCTTCCCGCGGACACACCCTCTCCTCCCCCGCAGACTTGAAGCTGACCACCCTTCCCTGCAGTGAGGTAATGTGTGTATTGTATAGCATGCTTCTGATCCAACCACAAATAGGTGCCACCTCCCTAGCGACAGAAACTTCGTAGATGGAGTTAGGTAGTTCATTGTTGAATGCTCCTTCAATGACGAGAAATGCAATCACCGCTACCGCCCTGTTGTCCAGAGAGCGTGTGATTTTCTCAACAAGGTTACTGAGGGCCACCTCATCATATTTGCCAGTTTGATAGCCATACTGGTGGGTACTGAGGGGGTTAGTGTTTGAGACATTGTCCCTAATGTGTCCGTCCAGTATTTGTTCCAATCCCATGAGGAAAGTAACGGTGAGAGGGCTCATCGATTTGGGTACCAGATCATTACGTCCGAGTTTGTGAATATAGATAGACTCCCCTAGTTATGGTCCAGCTGGATGCAATATAATTCTAAGTCAGACTGCCTATACAGCCTAATAAGCAATGGGAGGAGTGCCTCCAGTTCGAGCCCAAATAAGTAACAAATAGTTATCAATTTATTACAAAGAAAGCATTGAGATTTAAAATTTAAGACTTCATTAATAGGAAAGCCTAAAATCTTTACTGTAGCACCAGCCTATTAGTTAGCACATTACTACGGAATGAGATTTGGAACTTATTACAATTCCGTTGATGCGTGTGTTTAACCGAGAGTTTTCGAGAATGTGGTACCCCAGTTTTTTTTTAAGGACGCCTTTACTTTTAAGCATTTTGAAACGAATATGGTTCTTTGATTTTCACTTTAAATACAATTTAGTAATAAATGGAATACAGACGTGGTTTATAAATAAAAAATACTGTAGCCTGCGGATACACCAGAAATCATTCCAGCTTTTATTTTATGCAATCTCGCTACGTTTCAATTTAATTATTGAAGATAAATACGCCAACCAGAACGCCTTCATTATTCAAGCTTCATTTGCCTAACTAAATGGAATACACGTAATAAAAAGCACCTGAAAATTTTCACTCCACTTTAAAAGCAAAAAGGATACTGTTAGTTTTGTTAAAGTAACAAGATTTTCGGATTTATTTCTCTCATTCTTATATTTTATCTCCTTGTCTGCGACAGTGTTGGCAACTTACAGTTGTAAAAGTTGTCGGTGAATTATACCCCAGCTTGTGGTTTTATTCCCCAGTGTGTACACACTCGTTGGATTTTGTCGCATTTGGGCTGAACCTATTTCACTTTACTGGAAACAAACTCGCATTCTTACAACTCTGGAGCGCCTTCTAACGCTTAATTTGTGAGTTCTCATCCATGCTGGCTGGTGCGCCTCAGTTAATTTACCTCGCTACTAGATGCCATGTACGAAAAATTCATACGGATCTTGTTTAAGAAAGCAATAAAATAAAAATGGTAATCGCAATAAATGTAGTTTTACAAGAAAAATCTTAACACCAAACTAGGTGCTTTTTGTCTGATCGTTGGATTCATCACTTGGTGCACTATGTATAATATTTTTATGCAAGATAGTAATAGTAATGGTAATGTGTTATAAAAATAAGCGAGCATATTAATTTTTTTTCTTTAACGGCGGTCTACTTACGCAAATATGGGCCAATCACCGACGCCAGAAAGCACTTTCACCTCACTATCCCGGAAATTTTGTCGAACCCCTGCCTTTCTGTAAAGAGCGTAGGGATCTTTAACGTGCCCAACATCGCATGGACACGGGAACGATGGGTTTAGGTGCTCTCACAATGCCACAACCTCGGTTGATGTTAATTGTACAATTGAAAAACTGAAAGGGAAACCCTGGAAAGCGAACCCTGTACCCCTCGAAACCAGCTGAAAAACGTTAACAAAGCTTTATTTACCTAATACTTGCCCCAGGATAGTTTATATTATATTAAAAGTAAACGGAACAACTAATTACAAAATTAATTGAGTTGTCACTTGAAACACTTTTCAACGACTGTTTCGATCTTAGATGCCGTCTTATGTTTAAGTTAAAGGTAAAAGAACAAACTGTTTTAAAATCATTTTTACAGAGACGGACTTGATCTTCTTTAGATTTCCACTATATTATGCTACACTTTCAGTCTAAAACTGCAATTATGACTGTTCATTATGCTACAAATGTAGTGTATTTTAAAGATTGATTGAATCCCCCAGTTAAAAAAACGATGACTTAGTAAATCTTTAATTTCATGTCTGTTATTTGAGATAAATGTGACCGAGATTTCACGATTGTTGGTTCGGGTAGTATGTTTTATGCCTGTTATTTATATTGCTTGGTTACCGTTGAGGTATGGCTTATGCCTGTTATATGAATCAATCTACGCATGGCAGTTAGGTACTCTGTCTGCCGACTTTAACCGCTAAGTCAGCTTACACACACACACACACAGATATATATATATATATATATATATATATATATATATATATATATATATATATATATATATTCAAACGGGCCTTCAGTATGCTTCTAGGGGCCCTAATTCGTGCTCACTTGAATTTTCTGTCTCGCCATAATTACGTCTCTACTAGTGAATGTTCTTAATGTAAGTCCACAAACTATGTCAAATTTATGTTGTTATGCCTTACATACCTGAAGATCGTTTCGCTAACGAAGTTAGCGTCATCAGAGGGATGAACAAACTAAGCGAAAGTATATATAGGGTTAGAAATTTGAACAAAAATGTTTTGAGGAACAGAGCAGGTCCTGTTCTGTGTAGTTTATTGTTCGAATTCTTATCTTAATAATCAGTGTATCTTTCTAAGAAGCGATAATTAACAACGACAAGTGTTTTTTACAAAAGCAGATAAGGAAATCTTAATTACAGGGATTTTCGACTAAACAGTGGGGGTTTGTCTCTATAGAGGACGCTGTTCGCAATTGCTTGTCAACATATAAATAGTAGTTCTAGTTTTTATTCGCTTGGTTTATTCATCCTTTTAATGACATTAAGTTTGGCAGCGAAACGACGTCAGGTCTGAAAACTGTATGCTGTGTATGTGTGTGTGTGTAATTATGGATGACCTCAGATGCTAACGTCTATTGGCCAAAGACTTTTATTAATTTTTTAATATAATTTTTTAACACTTTTTTTGAAAAATCATTTCGAGAACACTGACCGATTTATTATTTGCGGATTATTTGGTTTTGTCCGACTAGGGGTAGATATATTCTTTATAATGCTTGCTTAAGTACACATTAACTTACAATAGCGCTTTTGGTGAATTTTTATTTTAAAAAATCACCAATGAGAGGTATCGATGGTGAGACTTTGTAACAAATTTTTTCAAATGAGCTATCCGGGGTCAGTTTCAATTTTTATATGTATATATATATATATATATATATATATATATATATATATATATATATATATATATATATATATATATATATATATATATATATATATATATATATATATATATATATGTATGTATGTATCCAACCGATAACTCAAAAAATAAGTAACCGATTTCGGTGAAACTCGTCATGTGCCTTTCTTTTATTAATGGCTTGGATGAGTTCGTTAGCCAGGAAAATCTGACCAGGTTTTCCGCGAAAATTTTGAGTTTTCTTTCGACAAAAATTTTTTTCTCCGAAAATTACAAAGCTATTTTAATGAAATTTGTTGGATATATTGCCCTGAGGAAGACCTTACTACATACCAAAATTAAACTTTCAAAGTTTATATAAAATTGAGTTTTTTTTAATTTTCAGTTTTCTTTCGAAAAAAAGTTTTTTCTCCGAAAATTAAATTAAAATTAAATGATAGAAGTTTATTTAGGAGGCCCGCATGCCAAACCCTATCGAAGGCTTGAGCAATGTCAAGAAATATTGCACTAGTTGACTTGTTTTTATTAAATCATTCGGTGATGTTTTCTACCACGCGTAGGACTTGGTCTGTGGTGGACTGCTGGTGTCTGAATCCGAATTGCTCATCCGGGAGGATACGATTTTGAGGTGAATGAAGCTAGCCTTTTCTGAATCAGTTTTTCGGCGTTTTTGCCGATGACTGGTAGTAGGATAATGGGCCTGTAGCTCTGAGGGAACAGCGGATCTTTACTGTGTTTCGCGATGTTGATAATATCGGCAAGTTTCCACATGGAAGGAAAATGTTGAAATCGCAGATTGATGAATTGATGAACTGAACAGATGAATTGAATCAAAATGAGAGTTTTCTGTAGTAGGATTTCGAAAAAAAAATGTCAAGGATATATCTGACATACGTAGCCGCTACCATCAGATATTAATAACATTCTAGAATTTTTAGGAAGAAACTAAGACCAGTTGTGATTTACCTCGTCTATTTCAAGGTGATCTAACTCAAAATAAACATTTTCTGTAGTAGGATTTATTTAAAAATATATATATCAAGGGTGTAACTGAGATTCGTCGCCAGGACCATCGTATTTTTTAACGTTATAGAATTTTTAGAAAAAAAACTAAGAACAGTTTTGAGTTAATTTTTCATTTTAAGATAACTTAAATCAAAATAACACATTTTTGTAGTAAGATTTCGAAAAGAAATATGTGAAGGGTGTAACTGGGATTCGTCGCCGGGACCATCTCATTTTTTTATGTTATAGAATTTTTAGGAAGAACCTAGACCAGTTTTTATTTAATTTCTCTATTTTAAGATGAATTGAACCAAAATGAGAATTTTCTGTAGTAGGGTTTCGAAAAAAATATGTCAAGGGTATAACTGGGATATGTAGCCACTACCATCAGATATCAATAACATTCTAGAATTTTTAGGAAGAAACTAAGACCAGTTTTGAAAATTTCTGTAGTAGGATTCCTAAAAAAAATATGTCAAGGGTGTAACTGGGATTCGTCGCCAGTGTCATCGCTTTTTTAACGTTATATAATTAGTAAAAAGAAACTAAGACCAGTTTTGATTTAATTTTTCTATTTTAAGATGATTAAAATTAGAGTAAACAGCTATAAAAAGCGGAACAAAAATGAAATTCAGTATGTATTGTGATCTCATCGCTGCTTACAGACGTCTAACTTTTATTAAGTGGCAACAAAAAGTTATTTTAATGACACTTGGTGGATATGTTGCCTTAGGAAAGACCTTGCTACATACCAAAATCCAACTTTGTAAATTCATAGAAAATTGAGTTATCCAAGTTTGAAGCATTTAAGAAAAATTTACTACCATAACGCACTTGCTGCGTCCCGAACTTTTTTCTCTTTTTCAAACTATATACATACTCATAAACATGGTGAATATAAACTTATATACTTTTTTTAACGTTATATAATTAGTAAAAAGAAACTAAGACCAGTTTTGATTTAATTTTTCTATTTTAAGATGATTTAAATCAAAGTAAACAGCTATAAAAAGCGGAACAAAAAATGAAATTCAGTATGTGTTATGATCTCATCGCTGCTTACAGACGTCTAACTGTTATTAAGTGGCAACAAAAAGTTATTTTAATGACATTTGGTGGATATGTTGCCTTAGGAAAGACCTTGCTACATACCAAAATCCAACTTTGTAAGTTTATAGAAAATTGAGCTATCCAGGTTTGAAGCATTTAATGAAAATTCACTGCCATAACGCATTTGCTGCGTCCAGAACTTTTTTCTCTTTTTCAAATTATATACATACTCATAAACATGGTAAATATAAACTTATATACCTTTTTTTCAGCTTCGTTTTGTCTTTTGTATTTATGATGTTTTTATATTATTATTATCACTATTTAACTTACATTCTACAAGGATGTATACTGAGACACATTGCTTGCCTTGGAGCCTATCAAGGCTAAGACACACACTAAAGGGCCACGGTTAGAAGACGGTATACACGAGAAAAACAACAGGAGAACTAATTCTGTTACAATATATTTGTAGTAGTCAATTTTTATTACTAATTCTAATTCTAAAAGCTAATGTAACACAACGCATTACAATGTTTGATATAATGGTGTAATTGAATGTGCTTAAAAATTTTTAGCAAAGCGTTTTTTTAATATTGGCTTATCTAAGCTCAACAAATGCGTAAGATTAATGGGTTGGTCCACGCTTCTATAAAGCAGGGACATGAAAACACTATGTGGTTCAGATCTCCGTTCTTATCCTGTCTGCATTCGCAGGATGGACTTTCAGTCATCCCAATTTTATGTATGTGCTGGGATTCTACCGTGACCAGATTTCAGGCGAGTCATTGTACTGGTGTAAAATCTGTTGGGATAGTATCCTTTTTCCTGCGGTTGAAGTTTTATATGTAAAAAAGTATAATGGTTACTAGAATTGTTTCTGTGGTTTTGGTAATCTTTTTCCCAGAGTCCAACGATTTGACAGCGTAAATCGGAGTCACATGGTATATCAGCTCTGACTACGGCTTCCTTCGTTAACCTGTCAGCTATTTCATTACCTGATATGTTTATATGTCCTTTAACCCACAAAAATATTGTTTTTGCATTCCTTGGGTTTAGCTGAAAATTAAATTCTAAAATTTTTTATAGCAAGGGATTAGTAGAGTGTGCCACTTTAGCGTGCTCTATGGCTTAAAGTTCCGATTATGAGTCGCTAATGATGATAATTTCTGTTATTCTATTTGTCTCAGCCCAATTAAGTGCTTTTTCTATTGCCAATAATTCAGCACTATAAATCAAACTGTAAGGATGTAGTTTCCACTGAGACTTTACGCTTTTAGGTGGTACATAGAACACAGCTCCAACCTGTGTGTTATTTTTTGAACCCTCTGTATAAATATGTACAAAATATGTAATATGGTTCTAAATTAGCACAAAAAATGTTCAAGCTTACACTTTGGTGTTCCGAGTAGTTTGGTATAGCTTGAGGTGTCGCTACCAAAGATTCGTAGCTGTTTTGAAATAGGTTAGTGACATACATCACCTCTATATGTTCATGAAATTGAAGAGTGAAGTCATACAAAGTGTGTAAAGGTGGATTATTTTTTATTCTTCACTATTTGTTTGTTAGTCTTTTAATAAACAGTGCATGTATAGCTGATACTTCGTTGAACTGTCTAAAACTGTATGGTGGTGAATTGGGTTCCCCAAATTTTACTCATAATGTACAGGCAATAGAGGAGTCCGTCACTTTTGTCCATAATGCACTAAACTACAGGAGTTATTTTTTATAGATGGGTTCAGAATTACGTACTGAATGTAAAAACACAAAATCCTTACAAATTAGGTGGGCGGAAGTGCCGCCTTTTTGAGAAAAACCGTTTCGGCCTATATCTCCATAACCGTGCACTTTAGGCTAAAAATGGTAATGACCTTTATTGTAGATAATTGTATTTCTCATCTTTTTTTGTTGAATAATTTTTTTGGTATCACTCACCGTTTACAACTTATACGACTATTAGCATTCATTTATTGACTTTTTTACCTATAACTTTGTTAATAATTGTTTAAAAAATAAAATGCTTATAACTTAACTTTTCAATCGACAAATTTCCTACAATTTTTACTAAAAACTTTTTTTAATCAATATTTTCAAAGTTATAACGCGTTAAATGTTGCACTTTTCAATCGACAAATTTTTCTGGAAATATTTTAGTAAATTGAAGGACAATGACGGTTGAAGCTAAGACTTCAGGCTTTGTAAAACATTCTTCTTGAGACATTTTCTTTCCATAGCTTATATTAGCTTCAGGTTCTTTGCGTAAATGTTGCCAATTTTGACGTTTTAAATCGCGACTTTGACGTTTTGAGGAAAATCCCAATTTACTTTTCTTTAAATGCCTATAACTTTTTTGTCTTTGAACCTACAGACCTAAATTTTGGTAGGTAATTTACATTTATAATGACAAAAAACCGTGAACCAAATTTAGTTGCCTTTACTTTGTTATTTCCGGAGATATGATTTTTTTTTTCGAAAGGAAACATAAAATTTTCCGGGAAAACCTGGGCTGATTTTCTTGGCTAACGAACTTATCCAAGGAAGAGGAAGGTATTCACCAAATTTAATTAAAATCGGCCTATTAGTTTTTGAGTTATCGGTGTTATATATATATATATATATATATATATATATATATATATATATATATATATATATATATATATATATATATATATATATATATATATATAAATTGAAACTGACCCCGGATATGTGTTCTAGGGAGCATAATTAGCGCTATTTTCAAATTTCAAAAGTCGGGGTCTCCTCATTATTGAATTTAAAAAAAAATGCATTAATAATAATTTTAGAAAAAAAGTTTTAAGTAAAGGTTCTAGAAAATTTGTCAATTGAAAAGTTAAGTTATAAGCATTTTATTTTTTAAACAATTATTAACAAAGAGATAGATAAAAAGTCAATAAATGAATGCTAATAGTCGTATAAGTTATAAACGGTAAGTGAAAGAAAAAAAAATTTAACAAAAAAGATGAAAAATGCAATTATCTACATTAAAGGTCATTACCATTTTTGGTCTAAAGTGCACGGTTACGGAGTTAAAGGTCGAAACGGTTTTTCTCAAAATGGCGGCACTTCCGCCCTCCTAGTTTGTAAGGATTTTGTGTTTTTACATTCAGTGCATAACTCTGAACCTATCTATCAAAAAAAAAATAACTCCTGTAGTTTAATGCAGAAAAAATTTATCTCTTGCCTGCACTATACAATTGCTCACTTGTACAGCCTAATTTAAAATGTAACCATATGTATTTTATGTTTTATTGTTAAATATTTTTCTTTTACAGATTGTTCTAATAATAAACAGGATGTTGTATTGATTTACTGCAGAAACAACTCGAAATGTAGGTGAACGATAAAATTGGTGAGCCAAAATATATAAGAATAAAGAAAACTGAATGAAACTCTACAAACGTAATTCGAGGGGCACGCAAAGCAAACAAAGGAATTAACCTATAAAGCAAAGTGCCTGAACAGAATTATAAGCTTCTTTCATGTTCCGTTATCACCATTCGTTTCCTAACGTTCAGAAGCAATTATAGAAATTGTAAACAACGCACACATTTTCGCGGTTACTGGGGTGGTTTAAGGACATGAAAATAAATTTGCTTAGTGGAGTTTACTTAGGCAAACCATGTAACAGCCTAGTTTATAATGAACATGTATTTAATCAACCACAAAAAGGCAAAACAGTTTTAATAAGTATTTTCCTTTCTTTTCGTGACGGTTAATCTAACAATTTTTTTGCGTTTTGTTTTCGTTCTGAACAGATTTATTTCATGTAGTACGTTTGGGCCAGAAAAAGATAAAACTAACGTATCTCGTATTTGAACATAATAAAAACCATATTCAACCATACAGTGTGGAACATCCAAATGGAATAAATGAATTACTATTGTGCGTATTTCTAAAAAAAAATCGGGAAACAATTAAATTTTAGATAAAAAAAAATGACATCCTGAAACGTATCGTTAATCAATATCTGAGATGTGACCAACCTAATTGCAAACGATATTCTTATTTTTAGGTCAGTTAATTCGCATGGGTTAGTTTTGTATGCCATAATTTTCACATATCCTCATAAGACGAAGTCTAATAGTGTAAGATCTGGTGATGCTGCTGGCTATTCTAAGCATCCTTCCCTCCCTATCCACCGATTTGGAAACATTATCCCAGATGTTACTACCGTCCTCTTAAAATGCAATTTGATTACAGAATGATTCTGTACATTTGAGCTATCTCTATGGTAGTGAAATTGTACTTATTTTGGTTTTTTTGTGTGATTGTCTCGAATTTGTGCAGTGTATTATTGTAACAATAGACATGTCTGGATGAAGGTAAGCTTGTTTGTGTCATATACTACATATTAATACTTTTATTACATAGTATTGGTTAGTTTAGAAACTCATTTATCTCATGCTTTCTGTTACATAACTTTCTAGGTTATGAAGAAAACTGTACCGTTCTTTTGAAAGGACGGCAGCAAAATACGCTGCTATATTATCAAATAAGTTTAATTTATTTCAGTAGACGATTGAAATTTCATGAGCTGTTGGATGAACCGGAACACCCTGATAGAATACCTATTGCTCCAGATGGAATGATCTCTTCCCATTTGATAATGGAAATGACGATGAGATGAACTGTGACTCTGAGGGATAAGGAATTTACTACCCTAAATCATCTTCCAGGGAATCTACTAAGAAATGATGATTAGGTAATTCAAGATAGCCCAGATGACGGCATAACATTAGCTCAGCTGTACCCTGGAGTTAATTTGCTACTAGCGATAGCGATGACGACATACCGATGTGGTTTTACCCATATTAGTTTGTATCGGAATCCCGACCTACTAATTACAAACAATTTGATCATGGCTCAAGTATGGTCCTACAATACGCAGATGTCCTAAAATCGAAATGGAATGATATTCAGGTTGAGTTATATTTTGATAACTTCAATTCCCTTATGAAATTGACTGAAAATTGGAGGTTTGAAAAACCGCACGTTGCAATGTGCAATATCCAGTTCTTCAGCGATGAAACATTCATTAGAGGAGAGTTTGAATGCCCACATGAAAGAGGTATCGTTGTGTGCAGATGGGACGATAACGGTGTGATAACCATTGCCTCCAACTTTACGTCAGTGTTTTCTTTGGGCTATGTCAAAAAATATTCTCAAAAAGAAAGATAGCACATAAATATCAAACAGCCTAATATAATAAAAATTTCGGGACGCAGCAAGTGCGTTATAATAGTGAATTTTTCATAAGAATTTTACACTATTAGTACGGCATATTACTAAAAGTAATATTTTAATTTGAACAGACGTCGAAAATCGGGTTTAGAGGTCCTTTGAAGACTTTCCCTCTTTATATTATCATAAAAAATATTCAAATATTGTGTTCTAGCTCCTTTTAAGAAATAAACTTTGAATGCCCAAAACTCAATTTTCTATGACGCTAGAAAATTTAAATTTGGTGAATCTAGGTATTGTAAGACTCTTTAAAAGAACTTGTATTGCAAATTTCATTTACGTTACAAAAGCTTATCAGAAGGAAACTTAATTCATATCCGAGAAGTCAATTCATTATTCAAATAACTTGCCTATACTTGAACAATTAATCAACAAATATTAACTTTAATATTCTTATTCTTTGATTTACATACAATAATTTACTATTCAACCTCAAAATAGAACTGTCACACCATGATAAATAAACAAAACACGATAATATTCTTTAGTTTCCAATTTTAAAAACATAATAAATAAAAATGACTGTGGCTAAATGAGTTCCCCTCGAGGACAGAACATACAAAAAAGCATAATATAGCTACAAGTTGTTATGTCCAGTTCGATGGTAATCATTTACGGCTTAACCTCAGAAGAGAACTGCCAAACTGCAATAAATAAAAGAAACATGCTGTTATTTTTTTCGTTTCCAATTTTAAAAGCAATATACAATTATTTACTTAACCTCAAAACAATTGTCAAAGCATAATAAATAGACAAAACACACTATACCATCTGGTTTTTACTTCAAGTAGCTGATATAAAACTTTCTTATTTTCCCCTTTAAATTGCGCGCATCCGAATATACTCGAAGGCGGTCAGGGTGGGATCGCCACAGATCTGGTATAAACGCTATTGTTGCATTATTATGTATGCCTGTGGTATATTTATCAATCTACGCGTGGCAGGTGACTACTCTATCTTTGTCTGGCATCATATTTTAACCACTTAAGTTGTTTCAATTTATGCCGTTCAGATTATTTGTGTTTTGAATTTGGGAACAACTCAAATATTTGTGAATCAAATTAGTCAAAATTCAGAACAAAGGTTTATTCACTTCATTTATAGCTGCTTGTAAAGTATCATTCTAGTTACTTTAATATTTTCAAAAATATAGCATATTCAAATATATTTTTGTAAATTTTTGGGGGAACAATATGTCTGTTATAGCTGATTGACGAACTCTTTTGCGATTGTAAGGAAATGAAGGCGTGTGCCAAGTTTCGTTCAAATCAGTTGAGTATTTTTTGAGTTGTCGCACGGATACACACACACACACACATTTCGCGCTTATATATATATTATTTATTATATATTATACTTATATATATATATATATATATATATATATATATATATATATATATATATATATATATATATATATATATATATATATATATATATATATATATATATATATATATATATATATATATATATATATATATATATATATATATATATATATATTTGTGAGTGTGTGTGCCCACGCGCGCACGTGCGTGCGTGCGTGTGTGTGTGTGTGTAAAATAAAAATTCAAACGGACCTTGGATATGGGTTCTAGGGGCCCTAATTCGCGCTCATTTCAAACAATTTTCCCAAAGTCTCACCATCATTACCTCTCTATTAGTGAATTTTCTTCAATTCTTAATTTTGTCACCAAAGTCTCACCATCGTTACCTCTATATTAATCAATTTTCTGTAATTCTTAATTTTTTAACGAAAATTCACTACAAAGTTTGCAGATCTGGCAACACTGTGAGGGATTCTTTGGAATTTGAGGAAATTTTGCACATGCGCATATCTCTGTATCCTACATTCAATGTTTACCAAACTTTGAATAAATAAGTGATAGGCACCTAATATATGGGGCTTGTTTGGTGTCGTTTGTAGAAATTGTTTGAAAGTTTCACGATCATACTGGAATAGTTTTGTGAAACAATCTGTTTTAAAACATGTTATAAGTACCGCTTTCTAATTTATTCAGCTTAAAACTTCAAAAGCCAAAAAAAAAGAAGTTACCTCCTTCGAGCCGGATTTGAACCAGCGACCTATGGATATCTTTATTTGTATTACGTACTACAGTCCACCGCTCTACCAACTGAGCTATCGAAGGTTGAGAAACATTATGATTACGGCTATACAAAAACAGGATGACCTAAAATGTAATATGTATTTCAATTATTCGGGCAATTCCCATTTAAATTACAACAATAAATAGTTGCTAGGATTATGTACTAAAAAGTCTGCATGCAGCAAGTGCATTATGGTATTGAATTTTCATAGAAATGATCTGGCACCAAATAATTTTTTATAACTATTTTTCTTATAACATAGAAATATAGATTTTGGTATATAGTTTCCCGTTAATATCCTAAACTTAAGTACCAAATTTGTTTACCATAGTTTTTCTATTTTTTGAGATAAAATGTTTTTCCGGAAGAAAACCAAAAATTTTCCCGGGAAACCTAGTTAGATTTTCCTTGCTAATGAACTTCTCCAATCCACTTACAAAAGAAAGGTACGTACCAAATTTTATCAAAATCAGATAATTATTTTTTGAGTTATCGGTGTAATATGTATATATATGGTAAACGTTGAATATAGGGTACAGACAAATCGCGCATGTCACAAATGACGTCACATCACGATAAATGTGAAGCTGGGTTGCCAGATCTAAAAATTTAACTTTAAATTAGATTACAACATAAAACGTAATGTACCATGATACAAATTTGTATCATGGTAATGTACTGAAATGAAAATATCAGTAAGTAATAATAATAATAATCATAACAAGGAACGGAAAATAGAAAGTAGATATTATAATGCCAAAATTGATAATTGGAGAGTTAATAATAATATATTAATAATTGTCTTGTTTATAACGATTTAATAAAACCTGTGCTCGAGTCAATCTCCTGCGGCGAGACATTCGTTAAGTTTTTCAATATTTGATATTATCAACTCTCACATTAATTTTGGCATAATATCAACTTTCTATTTTTCGTTCTGTTGTAATTATTATTATAATTATTATTATTATTACTTACTGATATTTTTCAACGTTTTATAAGCGAGAGAAACAAAAACGATGGGCAAGAAACGAAAATAAATTCTAGTA